>BSBN01000828.1:11252500-11852500 GCA_027924645.1 Cunninghamia lanceolata | reverse complement strand
GACCTGGTCCACACTCCAGCTGGCAAATAATGCATTTGATAATATTTTCCTCAGCTCTGGTTCATGTCACCATTGTGTCTGCAACTCTTCAGTTTTCAGCCACTTCTATCTTCAACATACAGCCGAACTCCAAATAGTTCCAACATCCTGCAACAAATAGACAAGAATTAAGTATCATCATCATTTAATATACTGGCAAGAGAAACAAACATTGCATATTTGACGTCCAAAATGGTTGAGTCAACTATCGTTGACCAAAAAACACGTATCAGGCCCTAAAACGGCTTCAAAATCCTCTCGCTTTGCTTTCCCACCTTTTCACATGCTTAATTCCTTGTATATCGGGTTGTATATTATGAACATACAAACACAACAAACATACAAATAATTCTCTGCTTTTAATTTCCTTCGAATCCGGCGCTTTGTATATTCTGACTTTGTATATTGCTCTTCATCAGAATGACCAAGACCTTCGGTGTGACATCCCAGAGCTTAGCCGATAGTTATAGCTACACCGAACACCCTTTCATCGAAGAGACACCAACCATCGCCGAGAATACACAACACTCCGCCAATAGTAACTCATTTCACCGATAGCAATGCAAACTTCAACTCTTTATAAAACATAGCTTACTCACTTTTGGGCTCCGCGACATGCATAAAATGCAATGTACCATCTGATATACATTAAGTAATGATACATCGGATTAACCAAATTTTACCCTTCTCTAAATTCCGCCTTGTATGTATCTCACATTGTACGTCTCGAAACATACATACAAGGCATGAAATACCACAACCATTACATCTCATTTAATAACTTTTTGAGTTCCGCACCATGTATATACCGTTGCATCTTTACCTTGTATGTTTCGCAATGTATGTATTGAAACATACAACTTAACGTTATTTCACAATCATTTTGGTTTCGCGGCTTGCATATGGTTTTGTATATTGGCTTTGTATGTAAGATACATACAAAGCATGAAACATACAACGACTTTACCCTGTTTCACAAACTTTTCAGTTCCATGACTTGTATGTAAGGAATAAAGTGTTAGTGACATGCATACAAGTAAAACCAATGTATATAAAACCCAACATACAAACAACTTTGCATATGTATCATACAACGACACAACATACAAACGACTTTGTATATAAGCGACCTTGCATATACAAACGACTTTGTATATACAACACACAAACCTTCCTACAATGCATTTACCAAAAAACACACACAACTTGCAAAATATTGGGAATTTTAAAATGGTTTAAAAAGCAACCCTTATTCATTTTTGACAAGGAATTCACCCATATTCAGCCTTGGCACTTAATGCTATTTTTCTCTATTTTCAACAAGGTTTGTAACTTTTTCACTCCCTTTTCCCTTTACCACCAAGCAGACCCACACACACAAGCAAAAGCCACAGCCACAGCAGGGGTCCTCATTTTGCTAAGGAGTAAAATGGGGCGTGTTGTGAACATCACAACATGTCGCCACCAAAATCACAGGCTCTGCTTCCTCATAGCTCTCGTCGACGCCCTGCTATCTCCTCTTCCACCGATGACTATACTCCTGCCATTGCTAATCTGCATTTAAATGCTAACATCCCCACCTCTGAGCAAATACCTGCCGACCACTGCTAAACCACCACTGCTCCCTCAAAAATCTCATTGCCATCACCCTTAGCCGCGGTCGCCACCCTTATCGGTGGTTGCCACTCTATTGACAAACCATTCCTGCCACTCCTTATAATCTCCTTCTCTCCCTTCGATGACTGTTGTGGCTTTGAGACCCATCGACGCCATATCTAAAATTCCATCCACTGCCACAAACCCTTACCTCTGCTGAAGTCACCATCTTCAAATTCACTGGTCACTACTTGGATCTCTTAACTACCACTCCTTATAGCTCCTCTCTGCCCATCCTTATACCCATCGCCACTGCATTCGCTACCGTCGACACCACCATTCTCACCATCAACTCTTTCAAAAGACCCTAAAACTTAAATCCTGTCACTACTTTATGTTCTCAGTCGACATCTTACGCCTAACGGTGGCTGCTATTTGCTTTAAGCCCCCCATGACCATCGGCTCTTGGCATAATTGTAGGGCTTTAAGCCCCCTTTATCATAAGTTCCTATCACTCTAGTGACCGCAAAGTGAGCGGTTGGGGCCCTAAATTTCTTTTCCTTTTTTTTTTTGCATGCTCTAGGCCCCTGGTCACATGGGTGACCAAGGGACTATTTAGACCTTAGTCGCCAGAATAAACAATAAACATTAACCGCCACCACTTGACTACATGTGATCAGTTCACACTAACCACTAGCGGTTAGGTGCAGATCGCCAAGGTTTGCTTGTTCCTCCTAGAAGCCCTAATAGGCACGTTTTTTCAAACTTGCATAACTTTCACATACGGAGGCAAAATTTTGCAAACAAGGGCTCATTGGAAAGAGGATTTAGAGAGCTATGTAGCACTGTAGGTTTGATTAGGTAAAAATGTCATTTTATCAGATATTTTTTGGTCAAAGTCAATGGTCAATTTAAACTTCAAACACTTATAAATCATGCAAAATTGATCCGTTTTTAGTGCAATTTTTTTAAAAAGTGCATGGAATTTCGTCAATTTTATAATTCCACTCTCTGTTTTTCTGTATCTAATTAGATTTTGCATATTTTTATTAGATTCCTTTTTTTGACCTCTTTGACTCGTGGCTTGCAAAACGAGGCATCTATTTGACATTTCATGTTTTTTGTATTATCATGGAGATTTTCTGTTACTAATGTCTGATTTTCAGCTTGTGGAACTCATTGGGAGAAGACTATTGACTGAAACTACTAACACATTTTGATGTAGGGTTTCCTCCTTTCATGCATGTGCTTGGTTATCATAGGAACATTTGGTTTTGGTGCAGTAAAATGAACATTATCTTGTTATTTTCACACATTTTTTGGGGGGGCTTAAAATGAATCAGTGTCTTTTTTGCTTGGTGATTGTGCTTAAGTTGTGAAGTGTGTATGCTCTTCCCTCGTGCTTTAAGCGATCTTGGGAATCAAAAACACTCCCCAACCTTTGCAAACATCACACCACACATTTAATTTCTAAGGTCAATGAACATGTGAGTGTGACCAAGTAAATGTGTATGCTCTCCCCTCGTGTCTTGGTATGAACTTGGGGATCAAAAAATTTACTTGTGTTGCTTTTGTCGAACCTTTAGAGGGCCTGCCACCCCGCTTCAAAAGGTGGGAATGACCCAAGCAGTAACAAGCTAAAGCCAAGCTCTTTCAAACTGCTATATAAAAAATGTGTTTGTGACAAAAGTCATAAGCAATAGGTGTGGATATCTCATACCAACGAATGTCTCCCTCAGTACCCTTGTGGTGCATGAAAACCTGTAGAGTGTAACCTCTACAGCTTGGGAGTCCTAAAAAAAGTGAATCACTACATGTATGGCCACCTGAATGAATGCCCTTACTAAGAACCTTTATGCTAGTGGCCAAAATCCTTCTATTTGCTGGCACAGGAGGTCGAACCTCTAAAGCCACCCCACATTCTCGCAGTTCAAGGTAGAGATAACAAATTTCTTGAGATCTTCAGGTCTTTAGGAATTTGAAGCTTGGTGTGCCCAAGAGGTGATTGCCATGTAAGGGGGAGCCAGTGCCACCAAGCTTCTAAGTTATCCACTTTGAATAAGTGCGGATGGAGCAATCCAAGTGGGAATCTAGCATATATTGTCCTTGACTAGCCTAGGATTGTTCATGTTTACAAGTGTTTTCAAACTTGTCAAGGGTCATCGAAAACAACCAATCTGACTACCAAGTGTCTTTTATGATTGATGTGTGTGCTTGCTTAGTCATCACCCTAAACATTCTTGTCCACACATTCATCCCAAGTCATCATACCTTGATCACATGCATACCATATCCTTATCATTCAACCTTCGTATCCTAGTCACCCTCCTAAGCCAATCAATTTCATCCTAATCATTCCACTTCATCATAATCATATCCTAATCACATTATCCTATTCATCATTCCTAATCATTTCACCTTATCTTAATCATATCCTAACCACATCCTCCTTGTCATTCCACATCATCCTTGTCCCATCCATACCACATCCTACTTACATTATAATCATTCCACATCATCCTCTTTCTAAGCCAACCAACATTCCAAATCAAACCAACACCTAACTATCACATCGTAATCATTCCTAATCACCCTCCTAAGCCAACCCATTTCATCCAAATCACATTATCATATTCATCATATCCTCAACATTTAACCTCATCCTAATCACACCCTATTCATCATTCCCAATCCTTACACTTCATCATAATCATATCCTCTTCATAATTCCTAAATATTACACCTCATCCTAATCATTCTTAATCACATTCTTATCATATCTTCATCATTCAACCTTCATATCCTAATCACCCTCCTAAGCCAATCAATTTCATCCTAAACATTCCACCATATCCTAATCACCTCTCCTAATCACATCATCCAACCACCCACATCTTAATTATCCTACTTGTCCATCATCCTAATCACATCCTAATTACATTTTCATCATTCCATGTCATCCCCTTTCTAATCCAATCAACACGATCCCAAGTCAAACCAACACCTAACCATTATCCTTGTTATTCCACATATACTAATTCATTTTCATCCTAAGCATCCTAATCATTCTACATAGTCATCCTCTTTCTAATCCAAGTCATCATATCACCATCACATCCTAATCATACCCTAATCACCTCCTTCATCTAATCACCATCATCTTAATCATCCTAGTCATCACCCTAATCAATCCAAGTCATCTAATCTTGTCATTCCTAATCATTCCACCTCATCTTAATCATACCCTATTTATCATTCCTAATCATTACACATCATCCTAATCCATCCTAATCATCATTCCTAATCATTACACATAATCATAACCATTTTCCTAGTCACATCCAAGTCATCCTTATCAAACCCTAACTGCCTCTTTCATCTAATCACCATCATCCAAGTCATCCTTATCAAACCCTAATCACCTCTTTCATCTAATTACCATCATCTTAATCATCCTCGTCATCACCCTAATCAATCCAAGTCACCCAATCTCGTCATTCCTAATCATTACACCTCATCCTAATCATACCCTAATCATCATTCCTAATCATTAGACATCGTCATCCTCAATCCTAATCATTCTCCTAGTCATATCCAAGTTATCCGAGTCAAAGCCCTAATCACCTCTTTCATCTAACCGCCATCATATCCAAGTCATCCCTATCAAACCCTAATCACCTCTTTCATCGAATCACCATCATCTTAATCATCCTAATCGTTTCCAAATCAATCCAAAGTCATCTAATCTCGTCACTACACATCATCATCTTCATCCTCATCCAATCTTTAACATCCTAATCATATCCTAACCATTCATTCCAATCCAATCCATTTCATCCTAATCATTCCCAATCACAATACACCATAACCCTAGGGATATCTTTGCACATCTATGCTCCCTATCAAATCCGATTGCAACCGTGTCAAAATATTATAGACCTCACCCACTACATATTCAATTTCATTCCTTTAGGATCAAATTTCATCACAACATTTCATTAGCATTCAGCCCTTGCAATCTATAGAGGTTCCCAAAAAATAGTCTTCCTAAGGTTGAAACATAGGGAGAAACTGTCGAAGATTGACTGTATCACAAGTACAAATTTGGACCAAGAGACCTTGACATCATTTTCAAATCACTCACAACTTGGGCTTAATACTCCAAGGCTAGTTTTAGTCCATCCTTCCAAGTGAATTCTGAAACTCATGGGTTCACTTTAATCAATCATTTCTTCCACTTAGGCTTAATACTCCAAGGCTAGTTTAAGTCCATCCTTCCAAGTGAGTTTTGAAACTCATGGGTTCACTTTAATCACTCATTTCTTCCACACCTCAAGGTCTCGATAAATCTAATTTATACTTTGACAAGGTCATCAGTAGATGAGAGTACCCTCATGGAGCTAGACATTTTTAAGACTAATATCATTAGCCTCTATCATAGTCTGGGCCTCATCACCTTGCATTGACATCCACATAGCATCCCACAATTCACAAGTCTTGTTTGGTAAAGACACAGTTGCAAAAAGAAGAGAAAGGGAGTAGATCCTCCTAGTCATCCCTCATACACACATCTTTCACAACATTCTCACCAACACATTCATTCTTGACACTGTCATCCTAATCAAAAACCTAACCATACCCTAATCATATCCTAATCACCCTTTCTATCACATCTCATTCATCCTAATCATTCCATCTCATCATTCATCCTAGTCAAGCACTTGTCAACATGGTCATAATCCCACAAGATGACATACAATGATATGAAGACATGTATTATTCAATGCCCATCCTAGAGAGCAAGGTTCTAGTACCCCAAGCCTATCCACAACATTATCCAAGTCTACCTTGGCAACAAGACAAAGTGCCTTTAAATTCTCATTCTACCTTTGATAGGGGGAACCTAAGTCTACCTCATCCACCCTATAAGTACATTCTACCACCGCACTCTAATCCTACATCAACCCCACGTCCTAGAATCAAGCATTACAAAAGCAAACCCAAATCCACTAATTCATCCAACCCCTTTGACCCTCCATATAACCAAACACCAAACCCTAATCCTACAACATATTGCACCCCTTTTATCCCTCCACCATGGGAACTTTCCACTCCACCTAATCCTAATCATGAGTCCACATCATCTACCCTCATTCTCCATCCACTATATTGTCCTTCCACACATGTCCTTGCAAAGGATGTGATCCAATGGCTACTAGCTAGGAAAAACTTATCCCCGTGTCAAACACCCATTCATGAGCCTATCAAGGAACCTTTGAATGTCATGCTTATTCCTCCAACTCCATCATGCGATCCACAACCTATTGAGCCTACATGTCCAAGTCAAGATCCATCACACCCTTATGTCATTGACCATCAAGAACATATCGAACCTATCCAAGAGTCATCCACTTCCACTCAAAGTCAAAAGCTATGTGAAGAGCATAATCCTATTCATGAGGAAACATTACCCCCTCATCCACATCAAGATCAAAGCACCCCTATCTATGATCAAGCTCCCATATATGATCAAGATCCTACCTATGATCAAGAAGACCATGATGACCCTCTTAGCCAACTCTATGCTTTCCATGGTCAAGAGCTTGCCACCTCACCCATCCATGATCCACCAACTTCCACCTGTCATAATGAGACATGTGCCTCCCAAGCACACATAGAAGATCAAACAAATAACTTGGATCTACATGACAATAATAAAGATCCTCATGATCCTTCCACATCCACCATCGACCATTTAAAATCACCATCATATCTGCTTGGCCTATCTAGCTTCATTCATGGGTGTTCTTCCTTAGGAACACAACAACCTTTATCCACTTCACCTTCTTCATCCAATAATGAACTCATGTCTAGTTCCCAAACTATGCCTAGTCCCATTGTCAATCGCATCCTCCAAAACATGAACTACCAAGGTAAAGGCTTAGGCCTTCACGAACAAGGTATTTTGGAGCCCATCCATGTCAATGTCCCTCCACACTCCTATGGCCTTGGATACACACACCAAGGTCAACAATCTAACGATGTTGGTAATTCCTCCATCCCCCTTAAGTCTACCACTTTCTATCGCAAACCCTATCATATTCCAAAAATATATGTCGCCATTCCACCTCCATCATCCTATAAATGTCAAAAGCATGTGACCATACACCTTCCACCATCCACTTTATCTCCATCACTTCCAACTCCTAGTATCCCTCCATCCACTTTACCACCATTGCTTCCAACACCTAATATCCCTATCATTCATAAATACTCTAAATATCCTAGTCATGACCAAGAAATGCACACATTGTCTAAACAAGGAGCTTCCACTCATTCCACCCGCCACATGGGATTCAAAAATAAACGTTTGGATGCCTCCTTTCATAAAGTCAAAAATCCTAAGGGTCCTAATACCTTAGGAAATCAATCCAAAAATTCAAAGCAAGCTACATTCAAAAATCCATCCAAACCCATACCTCCACAAGCAAAGTCAAAAACTAAAATGGTATGGGTCCCTAAGCAAAAAGCAACCAAGTCAAATGAGGCATCCACCTCTCAAAACTCTCAACCATCCCCGTCCATCCAAAAATTCCATTCCACTCAAAAATATCAAAATCCTCCATCCCACAAGTCAAGAAAAAATCATAAGAATACTAAGTCTATATGGGTCCCCAAATGCGTACATCATCCATCTCCTAAGTAAACATCAACATTGCTTCCCACACCACCATCCAATCAAAAGCTTCCATCTGTAGCATGGTGTACAACCGTTGGTCATGATCCCTTTCCGTACCTCCATCTCACCATCCTTCATCTATTATTCTACACATTTCACCCACCTTATCCCTATGGTCCATGCTTTTGCATAAGTATTTCATCCATCCCTTTGCATATGCCCGTCATAATCTGCATCAAAACCCACTATCTTTCCTACATAATCCACTATCATCAATTTCATAATCCACTATCTACCTACTCCATCTCACTCTCGTGCCATTCCCTACCAACATCTATGGGCATAATGGCGTTTGACATGGTCCATGTAATGACATCTATCTCTAGCGGGACTATCACCCTTCATGGAACTAGACACTTGAGTCCTTCTCATCCATATTCACCTTCTCTTATCAAAAAGTCAAAAAAAAGTCAAAAAAAGTAAAGAGAAATCCCTTCGTCCAATGGTGAAAACCACCCTTAGTGGCGCCTTGGATAAGTACCATGATGAAAACCTGGCAAACAGGCGTCATGTGTAGATCGATCAACTATTTCACTTACACTTGGGGGCACATTGTCTCATCCATACCTCCCTATCATTTTCCATCATACCATTTCTATATCATACTTAGTCATTATACCCACATTCATATCATATCAAACCCATCCATTCTCCCTTCCTCTTTTGATCTTGATAAAGATTGGGGGCACAATGTTGACATATGTCGTGGATATCCCTTGATATACCTCATCCTTTCCAACCAATTGTATCATTATCCTATTGTCATAAGCTTTGTCATGAAAATCCTAAGTATTCCACCTACAATGGGGCATGTTATTCCTATGCGACATAGTCCTCAGAGATCACATCCTTGCCCTCTTATGCATACATGCTTTCCATCCACTATCACCCACCCCTTTTATCCATTCATCCAATCCCATTCATTCCCTTGCACCTTGACTTGGTTTTTCCCTTGTCATTGGTATCTAGCGCAAAGGCTATCTAAATTGTCATCCATTGACAATCAAAATTCTCTAAAAAATCCCCAAAAAAAACATTTTAAAAATACAAAAAAAATCACAACATTTCAAAAATCCAAAAAAATCAAAACATGCCAAGACACAAAAAAAATCAAAATATTCCCCAAAATACAAAAAAATCAAATATCCTACAAAAATCCAAGCAATAAAAGCACTCCAGTCATCTTATCAACCCACCAAATCATTCAATCCCTTCATTCAAACATATTCAATTCATCACATCATTCCAACCAAATCAATTCTTCAAATCATTCAATTCCTCAACTAAATCACTCAATCAAATCTCTTGATCGATCCATTCAATCGCATCATCATATCAGTCAAATCACTTCTTTAAATCAATCACATCATCATATCATTCAAATCCATTCTTCAAATCATCCCAAGTTCACATGGTCAAACTACGTTGCCTCTTAGCTTTCACATAGGCAAGGCCATCTTCGATGAGCCCCTGAGGCACTAGGTCAGTCCCTTAGGGCCTGTCTTGTCAACTATCACAATAAGTCATCCTTTGATGAGATGGACACTTTGATCAGACAAAGCAATCACTCAATCCACACTTGAGACCAATCCCAAAATCAACCAGACAAGCTATCCAATCAGTCAAACCAATCAATTACCTTGTGATAATCATGTCACTATCAACTATCACATATCTCATACAGAATCAGGCATCGTCAAAACCAGGACTCTATGCCTTATACGACATGTGTCATTTCTAAAATCAATCATCAATTAAACCCTTGTGTTGCTCGCATGGCCAACAACACTAGTGTCAATCAATCAATCACTTGCCTTAGACAGGTAGGGGCATTGTCAAAACCAGACCATCGTCTTATACAACATGCTTCCTATCCTGAAACCAGGCCTCCTTAATCTATTCATCATAATCATTCAAACACATATCACTTGGCAAACAATCTAATGGTTGTTGTTCTAGTCTATCTTATTTTACTGGATTGCTTTGCAGTCTCGTTCTTATGCTTCTCAAGACAATCCCTAAGTGATGAAGAGAAGTGAGGATAGAGCGGGACCTTTTCTTTGATCATTGTTTATGGTTTGTCTTGGCAAAATGACTAGGGCAACTTGGTGCCTTGTGTGTGATCGAGATTCCATTGGGTGTGAATCAATGACATCTTATGCATTGGAAGGAATAACTGCTTCCTTGCATAAGGACTTGCACACCTCACAGTTATCTCATCACATGTTCCGACAAGGTACCATGGTTACTAGTCTGAGTTAGGCATTCATTGTCTATCATGTGCCTATTTTACAAGGGACTACACTTTCCACCTTGGCCTTTGACATGCCATGGTGATTGTTGTCCTTTGACATAATAAGTTTTATGATGATAAGTAGAAAAATTGCAAGTGAGAAGATAAAAAATCTATCAAAGCAAGATTTCATTCCCATTCTTCTAGCCATATATTTCATTCCTCCACCATCTCTCTCTCTCTCTCTTGTATCATTCATTTCTTCTATCCATTCCCTTGTCTTTCTTCCTTACCAATCCCTTTCATTTCGAGAGCCTACCCATGTTTGTCCAACCCGCCTATGCTCTTGAGGGGGCATCATCATCCTATATTTCCATCACCGTCCTTTTCCTCTATCCATTTCCTTAGCTTCTTTGAAATGATGTTACTCAACATAAATCACATCATCTCGAACATCATCTCAAAGAGAGGCAAAATGTAGACACTTAAAAATGTCCTCAGATTGCAAAACCCTAATCTTTGCCATATTCTACCATTTTCCCTAATTTTCCTCTATGGATAATTAATTAATTATCTAATCATTCACATTCCAGATATCCCCTTTCACTCACTTAATCAAATAAATTCCATTTTGTTTAATTAAGGTTCACATGTCTCATTCTCAAATAAAATTAAATAAATGAACCCAATTTATTTAATTTAAAAAACATTCTCCACCTCACAATTTTTTCCAATTTTAAATTCTATTTTATCCTCTAGTGGCTGGAAATCCTAATAATTCTCAGCCCTTGATATTGGTTCCAAGTCAACATGTGATCCTGGCCATTCATTCAAAATAGATCCTTTATAAATCACTTTTTCCAGCTCATTTTGCTCTCTCTTAGTTCATTTTTCATCTTCTTAGTTCTAGAATCTCCCTATTTTGCTGTAAATCTCCAAAACCTTGCTAATCACACACAAGAGCTTCTTAAGATGGTTGCATGAATCTGCAAGTCTGAGAACAATAGTGCAAGATGGAGGAGGACAATGAAGAGAAGTCATTAGTAAGCTTGTTTCATGTTTTGTTTGATTGATTCGTAGCTTAGAATGCACTCCATTGGGAGCTAAGGTTAGTTGTTATTTGTTTTTTGCATGTTAGCTAGCTTTTTGCCAATCTTCATGTTAGTAATGATCGATGTGAGGCTGACTATTTTACCTCCCATATTTTGTTCATTATGCTATTCAGTAGATGACACTATCAAACCTTAGTGACTTTGTTTCATTATGCAGACTGGATGTTTTATCTCACTGATTTGATACATGTGAATTGATTCGGTCATATTGGATGACATGTTGTGGTTTGATGTATGGGATTTATATTAGATGTTATTTTGTTATGAGATTCTAGTTATTTTGTGATGCAAACTATTTGACATGTGATAGAAAATGCAGTTTAATTTGGAGTATGTATTGATGTTTATTTCAATTGCGTGAAGTTAATTTCAGTTGCTTCGGCTATGACTTTTCATGACAGTACTGACACTTGATCAAGATGTGTAGGTTTTACGTTCCCTAGCCACGGGAAATCAGAGGTAGGATTCACACTATGTTATTCCCTATTAAGCCGATCCGTTCCCAAGAGGGATAAGGATCACGTGTGAATGATGATTTATTGTGCTTGGTTTAATTTTAATTACTTTTAGCCTTAGTACCCTTTCTTTTTCTTATTTTTGATTGATAATAAGTGTTGTAAAATTTCACTTGGTTTATACCACTTGGTATTTAACTTAATTATTTAAGCCATTTAAATGTGGATTTTCTAACCCCTTCATGAACCCTAGGGTCCCAAAAGTTACCCTAGGTGGTCAACCATGAGTCTAGGGTCATCTTGGACTACCTAACCCTAGTTTTGACTCACCTTAGGTCACCCTAAACCATGGTTGAGTAAAAGTGACGAATTTGGAAAGAGGGAAGATGGGGGATGGGCCTTGCCTTAGGAAGAACCCATCTCCCATCCCTAAGTTTTCGGAAGCATTCCCAAGGAAGACTTGGGAGGTCTCCAAGAGTCCTCCCAAACTCCCAAGTGAGTGGGAGCACCACTCAAGACCATTGTCTTCTTGAGGTGTGAGTGGGAATCCAACTCACCATTTGTCCCCCTCCCACTTATGTGGAAGCACAAGTGGATGACGTGGAGATGGAGGTGGAGTGAGAGGAGGACATTTGTCATCCTCTTACCTTCTCACTCTTACATGTGGTTTTGGAGGAGGGAAGAGATGGTGACAAATGTCACCTTCTCATTCTCTCAAGGCCAAGTTGAAGGCCTATAATAGCTCCTCTTGTAGAGGAGTGGGGGTTCTTCTCTTCTAGTCTTTTTCCTTGCAATTGGAGACTTCTTGCAAATTTTAATTTTTCTTTCTAGTTTGGAGGAGTTAGAGGAGGTTGTAGAAATTTTGAAAGTTGGAAGGCTTGGAGCTCTTCACCAATTCTTCTTCCATTGCCAAGGCCTTGAAGGTAGGCCTCTTAACTTGCTTCTTACCTTGCTTATTTGATGATTCTTGCTTTAGATTTTAGTTGTGAGTTGTTTGCATTGTGATGTTGGGTTGGGTATTATGGTGAGAGCACCTCCAATGGAGGTAATGCTCAACTTGTATGGGTAGGGGAAAGGAACCTCCTTGAGGGCTTATTATTTAAGGAGGAGATATCTGATTGGCAAGAGTGCCATGTAAGTTCTTTGTGATACTGGTGGTTTGTGGTGTTTTGGGGATTTGGCTTGAGGCCATGAGAAGAGTTTTGTTTTCCTTACTATCATTTGGGGAGCCCTTTGAAGTTGAGGGGTCCATTCCCTACCCTCACCAAACTCATTTACATGAGTTGAGTATTGTGTTAAGCCTTTGGGTTGTTTGAGTGGATATGTTTGATTCTGTTGTGGATTGATACACGTGTGTGAAATCCCCTACCTCCCTAGCTCAGGGGTGACCCACTTGCGGGTCTATGGTAGGGAGGAGAGCTTTCCTTTCATAGTGGCTGGTCTTCTTGTTGCCTTGTTGTTGTGTTTAGCTGCAGGTTATTAAGTGAAGAGATGTGATGTGTAGGAGCTCTTGTTGGTGTTTAAATAGTCTCCTTGAGATGGCTGTTGGAGCCATGGCCAGTATGGCCTTATTGTGTTCAGTTTTCTGGTATAAGATTACTAAGACATCTGCCATAGAGATGGCTGGAATAAATAGAGAAATGTAAACCATTATGTTATTCTATTCAATGCTGTTTAGATCCTGTTTTGTGAAGTTGATTATCAAAACAAATTTGTGTATGAAAGCAATGTTTTCATTCTATTTAAATACTGTTTAATTTTCCTAAGAGATGAGTTAAGAATAGAGCTTTGCATGAGAAATAAATTTATGTTTACTGTTTAGTTTTCATTGTAGATAAAGGAAGGAAATGCATTTTCTGTTTCTGTGTATTGTTTCCAAAAGAAATAAAAGTTAAAGTAGTTAACTGATTTGAGCATTAGTGTACAGAAATTATAAGTAATTAAATCTGATCGTTATTATTTTGTTTATTCAAAAATTTGGGAGTTAAATGGAAATGTTTGCATTCAGTTTAGGTCCAATGTTTGAGAAAATGGAGACAATGAGAAAATTACACAGTTTGCAATTCCTCATTAACTCTTAAAATCTACTTGACTGTTTTACTTCAAAAAAAAAATATCATTTCTGTCCTCTTGTTTTGCTATTGTGTGTTTACAAAAAAAAATATATTGTATGTATTGACTTTGCTTCTTTTTTTTTTTTAAAAAAAAGAGATAGGATTGCTGATTTATAAATTGTATATACTTCCATATATATATATATATATTATGTCATATTATGCAAAAAAAAATATAGCATATACATTCAATATATGCTGGAGAAGTGATTAGGGTTTCGTTTTTTATAAAAAAATATAAAACAAAAAAAAATAGAAAAAAGAAAATAATTAAAAAAAAAGGGGCCTGTGGGCGGCGGCGCTGCCCACAGGAAATGTAGCAGTGTAAGGGTGTGGGGGAGGAGGCTTAGCCTCCACCCCCACACCCTGCTCCCTAAACACCGCCATACACACCACCTCCCACCACCTTAACCTTCCCCGACCACCGCCTACCTTCCTTCGCACGCTGTAATGCGCCCGCTGTCCTTCTTCCGATCCGCCATACCCCCACTGTAGACTCCCTCTATGCGTCAGCCACCACCAGAAAATGCGACCACACCACCACCATGTTCACCGCCCTTCTGTGCGTAGCACCTCCTACACACCACCACCTCTCCACCATTCCACCTCATCTCACCCATAGCAACGCCGGCGGCGGCGGTCCTCCACCTCTCAGCCACTGCAACAAACACAGGGCCTCTTAGCAGAAAAAAAAAAAAAGATATATGAGCATTGCACAAACAAAAAAAAAACCTACACCTACATACAAAAGAAGATAACAAAAAAAAAAGAGAGAAAGGAGAAAGGATGAAAGTTAGAGTTAGGGCAAGAAGAATAATAGAGATTAGGGTTAGGGCAGTTTGTTTATAGGAATTAGTTTTAAAATGTGATTAGGGCCTTAGGGTTTAGGGTTGTATCTAATATTTGGGAGGAATATGTGAGGAAAGGGGTTTTAAATTTAAATTTAAAACCCCTATTCCTCTTTGTTTAAATTATCTCTTGGTAGACTTCTTTTTATTATATTAAATTAAAACATATGTTATATATATTAAATATTATAACTAATGAATTTCCTTTTATTTAAAACAAGTGAATCATATTGTAGATATATTTAAATATAATATATATATACATAAATAATATTGTTGCTATATAAATGTTTATATATATATATAAATAAAATTGTTGCTAACAAATAAGCAATTTCATTTTAATGATAAACATACTTGATTGGTATAATTATTTTTATAATATAATTATATATCGTTGTATGTGTTAATCGACCACTTGATACAAAAAAAGTGAGAATCGAACCGAGCGAAGATCTAGACAACATCCTTAAACATAGGTTGTGGGTCTTGCATAGAGATTATGCACGTTTCATAACCGAAGACAACTGTTAGTTTACGCGTTAAGTGAACCGTAGGATTTACTAAGTAATTTGATAAATTAACCAACAGGCAAACTACGCAACCAAGATTAGCGAAAGTGTAATAACTTCCACCCACGTCGAAAATGCATTATGCTAGATTTTAGGGATAATTTGTGCGTGGTGGATTAATTTAATTGCATTTCCATCCATCATTTCACCTTAGTCATATGCCAACATGTCACCATGATTATACACCTTTTTTTTGGATCGGTTAGGGATCGATGTTGAACACAGCCTCATCTAGGTATCTTAGGGTACAGCTTGTTATCGTGGTAGCCCTAGAAGCGACACACTTCATGTCGCATTTCCCCTGACGATCTCCACCATCGCGGTTACGTTAACATTTTTACGCCGCTGCGTATAGCCATCGAGCACGCAGACGCATGCAAGGGGGTTCTGAGGGGGTTTCTAGGGATAGGTAGAAAAGTTTTTCGTAGTTCATGTCATGACCACATGGTGAATGTGGACATGACACGTGTGTTTGTGTGTCGTAACCGCATGGGAAATGCGGGCATGACATTTGGTATCAGAGCCTAGGTTTTTTCAAAACACTGGGCTTGTTTTAGGCACATTGTTGTTTCCACAACTATGATTGACTTGTGGCTACCTCGTTTTATAGGATGCCTCCCAGACGAGTTCGGCGAGCACAGACCCGCCGCACTCCACCCCCAGAGGTATGCACTGATTCATCAGTTGTGGGACAGGGTCAGCCAGATCCACAGGTACAGCTAGATCCATAGGTACAGCCACTCCTACAGCCACAGCCAGTTCCTTAGGTACCGCAGGCACCACCGGCCCCAACAGATATTGGTCCACAGATATTATAGGCCTTACAGGCAATCTTGGATAGGCTTCGACCGGCTGTAGTTGAGCCACGCGTGGAGCCACGAGCTAAGTCTCATGTCGAGCCACGTGTGGAGCCCCACATAGAGCCGTGAGGGGAACCACGTGTGGAGCCTTACGTTGAGCTGCCAGAGACAGAGGAGGTTGGTTCGGCCAACAGGGCCCGTAGCAGGAGCCCCCCACATCAGGCTAGGCAGGACGAGATAGTGCGTGTAGAGCACTTGGGACACAGGTCTTATGATTATCATGCAGATGAGCCTATCAGGGGGCACAGAGATAGAGGAGATCCCATTAGGGATATATTGAGGTTGAACCCTCCTACATTCATTGGGACCACAGAGGGAGCCGAGGCAGAGGCCTGGCTTATCAGTTTAGACAGGTGCTTCACGTTGCGTCCTTACGAGGGCAACACGAAGGCCCGTGTGGTAGTACACTTATTGCGGGATGCAGCAGCTACTTGGTGGCACACTGAGGAGTGCAAGCGCCACCTTTCTTTAGACACCCTCACATGGGAGACCTTCATTGAGCGCTTCAATGTGCGCTACTTATCAGACCATTACAGACAGCGTCGTATAGACGAATTCCATGACCTTCAGCAGAGGGGACTTACAGTGGCTCAGAATGAGAGCAGGTTTACAGAGTTATCTAGATATGCAGAGTATCTCCATGATGAGAAACTCCTAGTGCATAAGTTTATCAGAGGACTTAATCACAGTATAGCAGGGCCTATTTGGATGGCAGACCCCCAGACCTTGAGTGATGCTGCTGAGAAGGCATACATCGCTGAGGAGATTCAGGGACGAGGGCAGAGTTCTCGCCCTCTATTCCAGGATCAGGGACAACAGCAGCATCAGCAGAGTTTCCGTAGACCATCACAGCCACCTCATAGAGGAGGATTCAGTTCAGCATCATTACCTCCTAGACCCTCACAACAGCAGCAGCAGGGACCGCCCGTAGCAGTCTTATAGGGGCTCATAGGGGTCTACTGGTAGATCAGGACAACAACAGTCGGGTAGGACTCAGACTGTACAGGTACAAGTTAGGCGCCCTTGTTATGTTTGTGGTGGAGCTGGACACCTAGCTAGAGAGTTTCCACAGGGTTTTGTAGCAGGGGGACAGCCTCGTGCAGGAGGATCCGAGCAGACAGTGGGTGATGTGGGTAGATCCCACTATATGTTTGCAGCGGTAGATAACCGCTAGGCAGATTTTCAGGCGTCAGTGATTGAGACGTCAGGTATGATTGGGGGTAACCCCATTTCTATTCTCTTTGACTCTGGTGCTACTGATTCATTTATATCTCCATCGTTAGTGGAGCGTTGCAGGCTGGTGGCCTCTAGGCAGGGTGATAGGTGGGTAGTTGAGTTGGCTTCAGGAGCCAAACTAACAGTAGATGCCTTAGTCCACGACTATGAGATTGCTTTGGGACCCTTCACTATAGTATGCGACCTTAGAGTCATGACATTAGGATCCTATGATGTGGTTTTGGGTATGGATTGGCTTGCGGCTCATCGAGCCAAGCTAGATTGTCGCCGAAAGGTGATTAGCTGTTTAGATGATCACGGCACATCAGTTGAGATTATGGGCATACAGAAGCCCACCGCAGTGCGTATGATATCCGCTCAGCAGCTGAAGCGCTACATGCAGAAGGGATGTCAGATGTTTGCCATCACAGTGAGCGTCAGATCAGATGACGAGCCAGAGGCTTCCTTGGATGATCATCCCATCCTTAGAGAGTTTGCCGATGTATTCCCAGTAGAGTTACCGGGGATGCCTCCCCGATGTGAGGTAGACTTTCGCATAGACTTAGTGTCGGGTGCCGAGCCAGTGTCTCGTGCACCCTACAGGATGACCACACATGAGCTCACTGAGCTCAAGCTACAGTTGGAGGACTTGTTGGAGAAGGGGCACATCCAACCGAGCGTTTCACCTTGGGGCACTCCTGTCATCTTCGTGAAGAAGAAGGATGGGTCTCTTCGTTTGTGCATGGACTACAAGCAGTTGAATAAGGTGACGGTGAAGAACCGTTATCCTTTGCCTAGGATTGATGATCTTTTCGACCAGATGCAAGGAGCTAGGGTGTTCTCTAAGATAGACCTGAAGTCCGGGTATCATTAGCTGTGTATCGCAGAGGCAGATATCCATAAGACCGCCTTCCAAACTCGATATGGACACTATGAGTTCACTGTGGTTCCCTTTGGCTTGATGAACGCCCCTGCAGTGTTCATGAGTCTCATGAACAGGGTGTTCCGTACCTATCTAGATCGGTTTGTGATCATTTTCCTTGATGACATTTTGATCTACTCATGGACTGAGGAGGAGCATGAGGAGCACCTTCATCAGGTTCTACAGTGTTTGCGAGAGCAGAAGCTTTATGGGAATTTGGCAAAGTGTGCATTCTTCAGGACAGAGGTTCAGTATTTGGGGCATATCCTTTCCGGTGATGGAATCTCAGTAGATCCATCGAAGATCAAGGCTATCAGGGATTGGCCAGCACCCACTAGTGTGACAAAGGTCAGGAGTTTTATGGGGTTAGCTAGTTATTACCGTCGTTTTGTCGAGGGTTTTTCTCAGATTGCGCACCCCATCACTTCCCTTTAGTAGAAAGGGAAGAGCTTTCTTTGGACTGAACAGTGTGAGAGGGCCTTCGAGGTCCTCAAGGAGCGTCTTACCAGTGCTCCTATTTTAGCAGTTCCTGATCCTGCAACAGATTTTATGGTTTGCATGGATGCATCACTTGAGGGATTGGCAGCTGTACTTATGCAGGGTGGTAGAGTGATCGTGTCTGAGTCGCGAAAGCTCAAGACCCATGAGCTGAACTACCCCACGCACGACTTGGAGTTAGCAGCAGTGGTTCATGCTCTAGTCCGTTGGAGACATTTCTTGTTGAGTCGTCGCTTTGAGCTCCATTCCGATCATCATAGCCTTCAGTATATCTTCACACAGCCAAATCTGAACGCTCGTCAGCGGCGATGGATGGAGTTCCTCTGCAAGTATGACTTTGATGTCCACTACATCAAAGGGAAGGAGAACGTGGTTGCTGACGCATTGAGTTGGAGGCGCCACAAACTCTTCACCTTGACTCTGAGTGTGGACCTGAGGGATCACATTATTCAGCATTTGCCAGAGGATGAGTGGTATCTAGAGGTGCAACAGGAGATCAGTTTATAGAGGGCCCTTGTGGGCAAGTTTGCTGGGTATACACTTGACACAGATGGTTTACTTCGTCATCGACAGCGCATCTATGTACCCCGCGCAGGTGACCTACATACTGTAGTGCTATCAGAGGCTCATAGAGCACCATATGCGGCACATCCGGGGGTGAAGAAGATGCATGCTGATCTTCGACAGCTGTACTATTGGGCGGGTATGAGACGAGATATAACAGAGTTTGTTGCTCTATGCCTTGAGTGCCAGAGGGTCAAGGCCGAGCATCAGCATCCAGCGAGTCTCCTATACCCACATGATATACCTAAGTGGAAATGGGACACCATTTCTATGGATTTTATTGTTGGTCTTCCTATGTCTTCACGTCGCCATGATGCCATCATGGTGACAGTCAACAAGTTGACTAAGGTGGCTCATTTCTCTCCTGTATGCACGACGTACAATGCGCCAGCTGTGGCGAAGGTATTCTTGGATGATATTGTGAGACTACATGGAGTACCTCATCGCATCATCTCAGACAGAGATCCAGTGTTCACTTCAGCATTCTGGAGAGCCTTATAGCAGGCATTGGGCACACAGCTCTATTTTAGCTCTGCTTATCATCCCGAGACAGATGGACAGACAGAGCAGGTGAATCAGATATTGGAGGATATGCTTCGAATGTATGTTATGGACCATCAGTCTAGATGGGAGGAGTATCTGTATCTAGTTGAGTTTGCCTACAATAATGGGCATCACAACTCGTTAGGTATGCCTCCCTTTCAGGCTCTATACGGCAGACCATGCAGGACACCATTGAGTTGGGATCAGATAGAGGACAGAGTCGCCATTGGTCCAGAGCTAGTTCAGGATATGGAGCAGCAGGTCACACTGATTAGACAGAGGTTACAGGAGGCACAGGATAGGCAGAAGAAGTATGTCGATGCTAAGAGGATTGATCGGAGCTTCTCAGTGGGTGACAGGGTATTCCTTAGAGTGTGGCCACACAAGAGTCCAATCTGTTATGGAAAGGGCTCTAAGCTCGCACCACGGTTCATAGGACCCTTTGAGATTTTGGAGCGGATAGGACCAGTTGCCTATCGTCTAACATTGCCACCTAGTCTGTCACGTATCCACGATAATTTTCATGTTTTTGTTTTGAGATGATATATATCTGATGTATCTCACATACTGGACTGGAGTGCTTTACAGGTAGAGGCAAACGACCAATTGGTGCTGGAGCCAATTCGCATATTGGCTTGTTGGACGCTGGGCCTTCAAGGTCGAGAGCTGGACCAGGTTAGGGTTCAGTGGGATTGATATGATGAGGTCACAACGACTTGGGAGGATGCAGCTAGTTTGAGGGCACTCTATCCTCACCTTTTTGACGACTTCCAGGAGGAAGTTCAGTCTTGGGGGGAGGATGTGAGGCCGACTATTTTACCTCCCATATTTTGTTCATTTTTTTATTCAGTAGATGACACTATCAAACCTTAGTGACTTTGTTTCATTATGCAGACTAGATGTTTTATCTCATTGATTTGATACATGTGAATTGATTCGGTCATATTGGATGACATGTTGTGGTTCAATGTATGGGATTTATATTAGATGTTATTTTGTTATGAGATTCTAGTTATTTTGTGATGCGAACTATTTGACATGTGATGGAAAATGCAGTTTAGTTTGGAGTATGTATTGATGTTTATTTCGATTGTGTGAAGTTAATTTCAGTTGCTTCGGCTATGAATTTTCATGACAGTACTGACACTTGATCGAGATGCACAGGTTTTACGTTCCCTAGCCACGGGAAATCAGAGGTAGGATTCACACTATGTTAGTCCCTGTTAAGCCGATCCGTTCCCAAGAGGGATAAGGATCACGTGTGTAATTGAATGATGATTTATTGTGCTTGGTTTAATTTTAATTACTTTTAGCCTTAGTACCCTTTCTTTTTCTTATTTTTGATTGATAATAAGTGTTGTACAATTTCACTTGGTTTATACCACTTGGTATTTAACTTAATTATTTAAGCCATTTAAATGTGGATTTTCTAACCCCTTCATGAACCCTAGGGTCCCAAAAGTTACCCTAGGTGGTCAACCATGAGTCTAGGGTCATCTTGGACTACCTAACCCTAGTTTTGACTCACCTTAGGTCACCCTAAACCATGGTTGAGTAAAAGTGACGGATTTGGAAAGAGGGAAGATGGGGGATGGGCCCTGCCTTGGGAAGAACCCATCTCCCATCCCTAAGTTTTTTGAAGCATTCCCAAGGAAGACTTGGGAGGTCTCCAAGAGTCCTCCCAAACTCCCAAGTGAGTGGGAGCACCACTCAAGACCATTGTCTTCTTGAGGTGTGAGTGGGAATCCAACTCACCATTTGTCCCCCTCCCATTTATGTGGAAGCACAAGTGGATGAGGTGGAGATGGAGGTGGAGTGAGAGGAGGACATTTGTCATCCTCTTACCTTCTCACTCTTACATGTGGTTTTGGAGGAGGGAAGAGATGGTGACAAATGTCACCTTCTCATTCTCTCAAGGCCAAGTTGAAGGCCTATAATAGCTCCTCTTGTAGAGGAGTGGGGGTTCTTCTCTTCTAGTCTTTTTCCTTGCAATTGGAGACTTCTTGCAAATTTTAATTTTTCTTTCTAGTTTGGAGGAGTTAGAGGAGGTTGTAGAAATTCTGAAAGTTGGAAGGCTTGGAGCTCTTCACCAATTCTTCTTCCATTGCTAGGGCCTTGAAGGTAGGCCTCTTAACTTGCTTCTTACCTTGCTTATTTGATGATTCTTGTTTTAGATTTTAGTTGTGAGTTGTTTGCATTGTGATGTTGGGTTGGGTGTTATGGTGAGAGCACCTCCAATGGAGGTAATGCTCAACTTGTATGGGTAGGGGAAAGGAACCTCCTTGAGGTCTCTCCCACAGTATGTGTTTATGCCTTGAGGGCTTATTATTTGAGGAGAAGATATTTGATTGACAAGAGTGCCATGTAAGTTATTTGTGATACTGGTGGTTTGTGGTGTTTTGGGGATTTGGCTTGAGGCCATGAGAAGAGTTTTTTTTTTCCTTACTATCATTTGGGGAGCCCTTTGAAGTTGAGGGGTCCATTCGCTACCCTCACCAAACTCATTTACATGAGTTGAGTATTGTGTTAAGCCTTTGGGTTGTTTGAGTGGATGTGTTTGATTTTGTTGTGGATTGATACACCTGTGTGAAATCCCCTACCTCCCTAGCTCAGGGGTGACCCACTTGCGGGTCTATGGTAGGGAGGAGAGCTTTCCTTTCATAGTGGCTGGTCTTCTTGTTGCCTTGTTGTTGTGTTTAGCTGCAGGTTATTAAGTGAAGAGATGTGATGTGTAGGAGCTCTTGTTGGTGTTTAAATAGTCTCCTTGAGATGGCTGTTGGAGCCATGGCCATTATGGCCTTATTGTGTTCAGTTTTCTGGTATAAGATTACTAAGACATCTGCCATAGAGATGGCTGGAATAAATAGAGAAATGTAAACCATTATGTTATTCTATTCAATGCTATTTAGATCCTGTTTTGTGAAGTTGATTATCAAAACAAATTTGTGTATGAAAGCAATGTTTTCATTCTATTTAAATATTGTTTAATTTTCCTAAGAGATGAGTTAAGAATAGAGCTTTGCATGAGAAATAAATTTATGTTTACTGTTTAGTTTTCATTGTAGATAAAGGAAGGAAATGCATTTTCTGTTTCTGTGTATTGTTTCCAAAAGAAATAAAAGTTAAAGTAGTTAACTGATTTGAGCATTAGTGTACAGAAATTATAAGTAATTAAATCTGATCGTTATTATTTTGTTTATTCAAAAATTTGGGAGTTAAATGGAAATGTTTGCATTCAGTTTAGGTCCAATGTTTGAGAAAATGGAGACAATGAGAAAATTACACAGTTTGCAATTCCTCATTAACTCATAAAATCTACTTGACTGTTTTACTTCAAAAAAAAATATATCATTTCTGTCCTCTTGTTTTGCTGTTGTGTGTTTACAAAAAAAAAAATATTGTATATATTGACTTTGCTTCTTTTTTTTTTTTAAAAAGAGATAGGATTGCTGATTTATAAACTGTATATACTTCCACATATATATATATTATGTCATATTATGCAAAAAAAAAAATAGCATATACATTCAATATATACTGGAGAAGTAATTAGGGTTTCGTTTTTTATAAAAAATATAAAACAAAAAAAAATAGAAAAAAGAAAATAATAATAAAAAAATTAAATAAAAAATAGAAAAAAAGGGGCCTATGGGCGGCAGCGCCGCCCACAGGAAATGCAGCAGTGTAAGGGTTTGGGGGAGGAGGCTTAGCCTCCACCCACACCCATGGGTGTGGGCGGAGGCTAAGCCTCCTCCCCCACACGCCGCTCCCCAAACACCGCCATACACACCAGCTCTCACCACCTTAACCTTCCCCAACCACCACCTACCTTCCTCCGCGCACTGCAATGCGCTCGCTGTCCTTCCTCCGACCCGCCATACCCCCACTGTAGACTCCCCCCTATGCGCCGCCCACCACCAGAAAATGCGACCACACCACCACCATGTTCGCCGCCCTTCTGTGCGTAGCACCTCCCACACACCACCACCTCTCCACCATTCCACCTCATCTCACCCACAGCAACGCCGTCGGCAGCGGTCCTCCACCTCTCAGTCACTGCACCAAACACAGGCCCTCTTAGCAGAAAAAAAAAGATATATGAGCATTGCACAAACAAAAAAAAAAAACCTACACCTGCATACAAAAGAAGATAACAAAAAAAAAGAGAAAGGAGAAAGGATGAAATTTAGAGTTAGGGCAAGAAGAATAATAGAGATTAGGGTTAGGGCAGTTTGTTTATATGAATTAGTTTTAAAATGTGATTAGGGCCTTAGGGTTTAGGGTTGTATCTAATATTTGGGAGGAATATGTGAGGAAAGGGGTTTTAAATTTAAATTTAAAACCCCTATTCCTCTTTGTTTAAATTATCTTTTGGGAGACTTTTTTTTATTATATTAAATTAAAACATATGTTATATATATATATATATATATATATATATATATATATATATATATATATATATATATATATATATATATATATATATACTTATATATATACATATATATTATATATTATAACTAATGAATTTCCTTTTATTTAAAACAAGTGAATCATATTGTAGATATATATATATATATATATATATATATATATATATATATATATATATATATATTGTTGCTATATAAATGTTTATACATATAATATATATACATTATATATATATATATATATATATATAATTGTTGCTAACAAATAAGCAATTTCATTTTAATGATAAATATACTTGATTGGTATAATTATTTTTATAATATAATTATATATCGCTGTATGTGTTAATCGACCACTTGATACAAAAAAAGTGAGAATCGAACCGAGTGAAGATCTAGACAACATCCTTAAACATAGGTTGTGGGTCTTGCGTAGAGATTATGCACGTTTCGTAACCGAAGACAACTGTTAGTTTACGCGTTAAGTGAACCATAGGATTTACTAAGTAATCTGAGAAATTAACCAACAGGCAAACTACGCAACCAAGATTAGCGAAAGTGTAATAACTTCCACCCACGTCGAAAACGTGTTATGCTAGATTTTAGGGATAATTTGTGCGTGGTGGATTAATTTAATTGCATTTCCATCCATCATTTCACCTTAGTCATACGCCAACATGTCACCATGATTATACACCTTTTTTTTGGATCAGTTAGGGATCAATGTTGAACCCAGCCTCATCTAGGTATCTTAGGGTACAGCTTGTTATCGTGGTAGCCCTAGAAGCGACACACTTCATGTCACATTTCCCCTGACGATCTCCACCATCGCGGTTATGTTAATGTTTTTACGCTGCTGCGTATAGCCACCAAGTACGCAGATGCGTGCGAGGGGGTTTCGAGGGATAGGTAGAAAAGTTTTTCGTAGTTCATGTCATGACCACATGGCGAATGTGGACATGACACATGTGTTTGTGTGTCATAACCGCATGGGAAATGTGGGCATGACAATCTCTCTCTCGCATCTTCATTCATCCACCTTCATAGCAATGTATCATTCATTTCTTCTATTTTTTCCTCTATTTTTCTTCCTTGACCAATCCCTTTCATTTCGAGAGCCTACCCGTGTTTGTCCAACCCACCTATCCTCTCGAGGGGGCATCATCATCCTATCTTTCCATCATCATCCTTTTCATCATTCCATTTCATTAGCTTCTTTGAAATGATGTTACTCAACATAAATCACATCATCTTGAACATCATCTCAAAGAGTGGCAAAATGTAGACACTTAAAAATGTCCTCATGTCGCAAATGTGATAGGACAATTGTTTCTCCTATAATTAAATCATTAATCTTAATTGATTATTTAATTATTCATTTTCCTAATGTCCCCTTCACTTGATTTATTCAAACAAATAAATCAACCCCATCACATTATCCCCCCTTCTCAAATAAATTAAATAAATGTACACCATTTGTTTAATTTAAAAATCCATTTCACCTCACCATTTATCTCAATTTAAAATTCATTTTTGTCCTCTTGTGGTGAGAAAACCCTAAATCATCTCAACCCTCCATTTGGCCTCAAAGTCAACATATGATCCTGGCCCTCCATTCAAATCAGGCTCCTCTATAAAACACCTTTTTCCAGCTCATTTTGCTCTCTTAGTTCATTTTTCATCTCTTATGCTTTTAGAACTCTCTCACAACTCTCTAAAATATTGATGTCCACATACATGAGCTTCTCAAGATGGTTGTATGAACTTGCAAATCTGAGAACAATAATGTAAGATAGAGGAAAACAATGGAGATAGGACAATACTAGTTTAGATTCTTATGTTTTTCATGTTTACTTAACTATTTTCTAGGCGAGATTGCACTCCATTGCAGTCAGGGTTTGAATAGTTTGTTGTTTTTGACTGTAAACCCGATTTTTCCCTAGCACAATAACATTTAGCCCCCACTTTAGTGGCCATATGACACTATGTGCATATGCAACTAAAGGAAAGTAAATGTATTAATCATGAAAAGGATACCCAAAAGGATACTATAGAGGAAGCCAAAGTGTTGTCGCCAAAAAGGAAGAAGCCCCCAAGTCCGTAATCCTGCAAGACCACAAAGTTAGGAATGACAACCTACAAAGAGACACTTGTCAGAGGATCAAAATCAAATCAACCTGCAACCACCACCAATGAATCAGTACAAAAACACTAAGGGGGTTGAGTGATAAGAAATGAAGAGGGAGGAAATCAAGGGAGATATATGCCCCTCTTGTTTTTGCTTGCTTAGTCCAAAAAGGAGAAACAAGGAGATATCTACATGCATCGATTTTAAGAAAAACTTGATGAGAAATGTGTTGCGAGGGTTGTTTGAAGAAACAATGCTCAAGCACAACACATTGGGTAGGATAGAGAGGGGAACTAGGATTCCAATGCAACAAATGGCACAAAAATCTGAGTTCGACAGCTCAAGATAGAGGCTCAAGAGTGACACTGTTCAATTTTGCACCTAGACAGTGATAAGAATTCTCATCCACTTACTTTATGTAAAGGGAGTTTTCACTTCTCACTTTTCATTCTTGTTTCTTGTCATTGTGTAGAGGAGAGAGAGAAGGAGAAGAGGAGAGCAACCATGCCGAGCCGACACCTGTATCTACCCCCACGACTGGAGATGCTTCGAGCCCGAGTGGCAGAGAGGCATTTCGAGGCTGAGGTAGGGTTGTAATCTCATGCTTTTGTCAACTTTCTATTTTTGTTTCATCCATTTTTATCATTTACTGTGCTGAGGAGGTCCTAATGGATAGGGGTCCCTGGTAGGGGCGCCTTAGTTCTCCCAAGGCGCCAGAGCCACACTAGGGTGCCCTAGTCCCTCTGGGGTGCCTGGGTCCATAGAAGACATGGGCCCTAAGGTAAAAGCACACATAGCTAGTTCAGATAGTGATTTTTTGTTTGAGGATGAAAACTGATACTATTGCTTGTTATTCAACCTATAGGACGTCCCAGAGACATGAGAGCATAAAGGCAGTCGCCTGATGGCACTACTTTGAGAGCGTACCAGTACTATGACTAGCGCAGAGAGGAGTCACTTGCAGGCAGTGGGCTTATGGTGGGTATTTGATATGCCCACAATTAGATTTCATTGTAGCATGTTGATGGCACTGATGGAGAGGTGGGATGCAAATACATCCACATTCCACTTACATACATGTGAGATGACTATCACATTGGAGGATGTTTACAGGATCCTAGGACTGCCTATTCGGGGAAAGACAGTGAGGGTCATGGGACAGCTCATAGCAGAGTACACTCATGAGAGTCATTTGTATTGTTTAGGTAGTACGGTTTCTTGTGTAGAGTGAGGACATATTCAGCTCCAGCTTCTAGAGGAGGGATGTGGTGACATCCCATTGGTTCAGAGGATCGTGATAGTCATTGTTGCACTAGATGGACGAGGCACTCACTTTCACGAGGGTCTCATTCACACCATTAGAGTGATGGAGGAGCACCAGACTGTATATGCATGGGGGCGCACCTCTACCGCGACCTGGGATGATACGTCCATTATGAGATGCACAACTTGATGATCTGCACTTTACTATAGGTTTGGGCTTTCAAGCATATCAGGTGCACACAACTGACAAGGTTTCCTATAGAGTTAGCGTTCACCCATCCACACGTTCATGCTTATCCACTAGTCAGATGTTGGAGACATGGTGATCTGTTATACTAGAGAGTTGTTTTTGACAGACTACAGCCTGGCGATATCATCTAGAGACCATATTGCGGCTATATAGCATGGCCTAGCCAACAGAGACAGTTAGCAAGGATGCAGAGGGATAGGCTGATGGTCAGTCACCTTGATCACGTTGTTGCTTGGTTTTACTTTGATAGGGCAGCACGATAGTTCAGATGGGTACAAGATGTTCCTATGGTGCATCCGAGCTATGCACATAGTCAGGGCAAACAACGCCCGATGACTGATGGTAGCAGATGTACCTCTGAGTGGCGATGATGGTCCCGAGGATGTAGAGCTAGTATTAGATGTAGATGATGTCAATTGTACCTGAGCATATCAGACCTAGTGGCATACGGCACGACCTACTCCTATTTCTCATCCCGGTCACCCTATAGGCGATTCTCAACCTTGGACCAGTCACGCTAGTGACACAAGGGTGGAGGATGATGTGAGTGACTTTGCAAGATACTATGATCTAGAGGAGGATGTGGAGGATGATGATGATGAGGAGGAGGTTCCATCACAGTACGTCTTCAGGGTGAGACCACGACAGGACCAACAAGAGGTGGACATTGACGAGGAGACCAAGTCGAGACCACAGTTGAGGGCTCGTGGTCCAGTCCCTGCAGGTGTTGAGAGACCTAGTCAGAGCAAGCGAAGGGGGACCATTAGGCCTATGCCCCTAGCTACATATCAGTCTGTAGGGCTCACTACACCTTCAGTGATCCAAGATCTATCTTGGCGAGATGGGGATCTAGGTTAGACTTGTTTTGTTAATTTGATATTCTTATGCTTATAATTGTTTATGATGCTTATGTAAGAGTCTAATATCTATCTTATTTTCTATTTTTGCAGTTGGGACTAACGCTTGGCGAGACTTTGTGAGTCACATCATAGCAGACATAGTACCTACAAATGTAGCTAAGTAGCGAGTGTGGGCAGGATATTCACCATGACCATCCGCTGAGCGATGTGCGGAGATATTTATGCCTTTCATCAGATACATGATGGCTGTAGAGGCCATTC
The DNA here is from genome assembly GCA_027924645.1 of Cunninghamia lanceolata. NCBI lineage: Eukaryota > Viridiplantae > Streptophyta > Pinopsida > Cupressales > Cupressaceae > Cunninghamia > Cunninghamia lanceolata. Next base: position 11,822,992 of record BSBN01000828.1, on the reverse strand, counting down.
TAGAGCAGTCTGTATGGGAGAGATGAGTTACTTCAGAGAGCCATGCATGTCGAGGCTGAGCTTCAGGCGTAGTGGGATCACGTGGTAGCGGTGCCCATAGCTGAGATAGAGCTAGTCGTCAACGAGTTCTTACTTCCTGAGTTATGTTAGGCAAGAGCTGATAAAGGCTGAGCTCAGACAGAGAGAGACCAGTACCAACGGATGTACCAAGAGGCACACGATGAGGTGTTAGGACTGAGAGGTGAGATCAGGGGGTTACGATCACAGAGCATCTCTAGGAGTCATTCGCGATCCGTAGCCACACATGGTCAGGCCTCTGTCACGTGCACACCACGAGGTCCCAAGGGTACAGGTGACCAAGGTTCAGCTATGTGATGTATATATTATGTACTACAACATCCCATTTTGTTGTAAGGGATAGTCGACTCGGATGTATATTTGAATATATATTTATAATGCAACTAGTGATAAATGTTAAAGGATAATATGGAAATGTAATTAATGCTAATGTGACATGCTAACAATTCTTTGTAGAATATATAGTATCAATCACAATGATTTAAAAATTTCACATATAATCAAAATTCTATGCTATGTTTATTTAATACAAAATTGATCTTAATAAAGAATGTACAAGCAAGATACAACAATGATTAACTGAGAAAAATAGGCAATGTTAAATGAATTAGGACAAAATAATAATATCTTGTCAAAATTGAAGATAAGCTAACTAATAAATTTGCTTTTATGAAGTAACATTTACAATCAAATCTTAAGCATGGAATTTCTTGAGGCGCGTTGCATTAATAGGTTCTTTAAGCGATGTACCTTGTTCATCAGCTAGTGTGTATGCTCCTGATCCAAAGACTTCAATAACTACATACGGTCCAAGCCAATTAGGGATGGACTTACTTTTTTCTCCAAGAGGTGCATTCACATTGTGTTGATTCTCATAAAGTACCAAGTCCCCAACATCAAATGAACGCTGTATAACATGTTCATTGTATGATCGTTGTATGTTTTTCTGATGGGCCCTGAGGTGCTCAAGAATGTTTATTCATCTTTCATCAAGCATATCAAGTTCTTGCAATCTCTTTTCACATTCCGTATCATCGTCAATAACATCTCTTAGGGAAACTCAATGAAGGAATTTCTAACTCTAAGGGTATTATCATGTCGACGCCATAGACAAGATTATATGGCGTATTCCCAGTAGCTGTACGAATGCTTGTTCTATAGGCCCATAACACATAGGATAACTGAATGTGCCAGTTGTTTTGATGTTTATTAACAATCTTCCATAAAATTTGTCCAATAATTTTGTTTAAAGCTTCTGTTTGGCCATTTGATTGAGGACAATAAGGCGTAGAGAAGCGATGTTAAATATGATATTTCTTAAGAAATTTCTTCACATCCTTGTTCTTAAATGGATGTACCATTGTCAGAAATGAGGGAGGAAAGTAGACTGAATTGAGAAATAATGTTATCTTGTATCGTAAGGGCACATCTTCAACAAATTACATCGGCGGTCGTGGATCGTAAGGGCATAGCTTCAACCCACTTCGTGAAGTAATTAGTAGCAGTGATAATAAATGTATGTCCTTGAGAGGAGGGTGGAGAGATTTTACCAGTTAGATCCAAGCCCCAAATAGAAAATGGCCAAGGTGAAACTTGGGCACAAAGTTCCTAAGTGGGTGCTTGGATTAGGTGATTGTGTTTTTGACATTGTGAGCATTTCTTGACATAAGTGAAGGAATCTTGTTCCATGCGTTGCCAATAATATCCCATTTGTAACAATTTTTGTACCAAGGATTTTCCCCCAAAATACCCTCAACAAGCACCAAAGTGAGCTTCTTCTAAAGCTATCGAGATCTCTGAATTACTTAAACATCGAAGTAAAACTCAGTTGTAGCTTCGTCTATATAACACATTCAACAAGATAATGTAATGTGCCACAATTTTGCGTAGATGAATTAGGGCATTCTTAGATGTTGAATTAGGAATGGTTCCATCATGCAAATAATTGAATAAATGGGAGAACCATGCATCAACATTTGTATTACCACAGAGTTCTGAATTCACAACTATGGGGTCTTCAATTGTTGGTGTTTTAAGATTATGGATAATGAATGTAAATTCCTCAGGAGAATCATTAGGGGATATTAGGGAAGCTGCACTTACCATTGCATCTGCATGTCGATTGTCTTTCTTGGGAATAGTATTTATCAAAAATGATGAAATTATTTTAATAGAGATAGAGCGAACTCACAATATTGAGATAGCTTGTCATGTTTAGTTTGAAATGATCCAGTTATTTGTCATACAATTAGCTGTGAATCACCATATATAGTGATATTTTTGATGTTAAGAGCTAAAGTGGCATGAAGTCCTACAATGAGGGCTTCATACTCGGTGATGTTGTTCGTGCATGAGAAGTTTAGGCAGTAAGACATAGGAATCGACTTACCTACAAGGGGTATTAATATAACACCAGCACCAGAGCCGGTTTGACATCTTGATCCGTCATAATAGAATTCCCATTTATTGTCCTTAGTAATAGCTAGAATTTGGTCATTAGGAAATATGTCTTGATGTTGCATAGCAATAGGTGAAGGTGCTTCGGCTAAATGGTCGGCTAACGCTTGCCCTTTAATTGCTTTCTGAGAAATAAACTTAAGATCAAATTTGATTAACAACATAACCCATTTAGCAAGACGACCCGACAAATCAGTTTTAGCGAAAAGATGTTTTAGAGGGTCAAATTTCACCATCACGTGTATTTCAACATTTAGAAGATAGTGTCTAAGCTTCTATGTTGCAAACACTAAAGCTAAGCAATGCTTCTCAATAACAGTGTATCGCACTTCATAATTGAGCAAAGTTTGGCTGATATAATATACAACACATTTTTTGCCTTCAACATTATGTTGCGCTAACAGGGTTGTAAGAGCTTTATTAGATGCTGAGATATACAATAGAAAAGGTTTATCAGGGACAATAGACTATAGAATAGGAGGATTAGCTAGATAAGCCTTTAGATCTTCGAAAGCTTTTTGACACTTAGAATTCCATTAAAATTTCAAATCCTTCTTCAGTAGTTGTGTAAAAGGGTGAGTCCTATCCGTGAGTTGTGAAACAAATTAGTGAATGGCCTGTATCTTCCCTTACAAACTACGAAGTTGAGATATGTTCTTAGGTATTGGCATATTAACAATTGCATCAATCTTTTTCGTATCCACTTTGATACCATGATTTAAAATGATAAACCCTAACAATTTTCCACTGTCTACACCAAAAACACACTTACGAGGGTTTAATCGCATGTTGTATTTTCTTATTCGCTAAAAAATTTGTCAGAGATTCATGGCGTGATCTTGGCGATGAATGGACTTTGCCAAGATGTCATTGACATAGTCTTTTAGAATATTGTGCATGTAATCATGAAATATAAGGGTCATGGCACGTTGGTAAGTAGCTCTTGCATTCTTAAGTCCAAACGGCATGACTACCCAACAAAATGTACCCCAAGGTGTTATAAGAGCTGTTTTATATTAATGTTGAGGGTTTATCAAAATTTGATTATATCCTGAAAAACCATCCATGAAAGAGAGTAATTCATGGCCAACTATAGAATTGACAATCATATCAATGTTAGGAAGCCAAAAATCATCTTTCAAAGATGTGAGATTCAAGTCTCTAAAATCAGTACACATTCTTATATGACCATCAAGTTTAGTGACGACAACAATATTCAAAATCCAAGGTGAATAGTAAATAGAACGGATAAAGCCAACTTGTAGAAGTTTTTCTATCTTAGTTTTGACAAGTAATGCAACCTTAGGATTCATTTTGTGAATCTTTTATTTAAACGACTTAGCATCTAGTTTCAAGATGATATTATGTGTTACAATCTAAGGATCAATACCAAGCATATCTAAATAATTCCAGGCAAATAGTTTAGAAAATTCATGTAATAACATGGTCATTTTTTCTTTTTCTTATATGTTTAAACAATCACCAATAGGAATAACTTTTTCAGTGTTATCTTTCTCCATGAAAACATCAACAGTCTTTCCATTAAGTAGAGTACTGTGGTCTAGGAGATCGGGTGATTGTGGTAGGTCTTCATATTCTTTGTCAGACTTTAGAGTAGCATTTATCATGCTAGTAGATTTCCCAAAATATGCACTATTGTTCAAACAATAAGGTAATACATGTTTATGATGGTAGCGGGGAATATTGTCATAAGCACCCAAGAATTCCATTATCGCTTCGTTTGTTGAAAAGATATCCAAAGGAATCACTCCTAGAGGACACTAGTGTCAATCATCTCAGGAAATATCAAGTTAAGTGTCAATATTGTATTCACATTAAGAGTAGGACGTTTACGAGCTTTAGATTCCTTGAAATGATTATATCCAATGCCGCTTGAGTAATGTCGCGAAGCGGATTCTATAGGGACTTTGATTCCTTGTTGATTAATACCGCAACCATTACCTACATAATCACAGTTCTTATAAAGGATCTAAAATCCTCGACCATAAAGAGAAGCCATTTCTTTGGAAGAGGGTGGGGCTTCATAGGTCTCATAATCTGTAGTGTAAGTAAGAGTATTATTTGAATTCTTTACCAAAGAAGCTTTATGTTTCACATTCAAATTTTGAGATGATATCGATGCAATATTTGATGTTTCAGGGATAGGGTTATTAACTTTATATTCTCCCATGGAGGAAGATGTAAAATCTAATGAACCCCAATCTTCACCAAGAAATGCATTCGATTGGTTGGACTCTTGCACAACATTGTTTGAGGCAAGAGAAGTTGACGAATCAACTTTCAAATTGTTTAAAATCTTATGACAAATTATTTGTTTTTGTGATTCAATTTGTAATCAGTTATCAAATTCAGAATCGACATGGATAGTATGAAGTTTTATCTTTGAATATAAATTTGATTGAACAATATAAGGTAGAAGGAACTGCCCCCAATGCATGGATCCAAGGTCTACCAAGAATCATGTTGTAAGGTAGAGATCAAGGCATGACATGAATCAAGGTAGGCACAATCACAGGCCCAACTTGTACAGGTAGATTTATAGTGCCCATGGATTGTCATCCAACATTGTCAAAGCCACGGATACTTATCGTTTCCGGCTTAATTAAAGATGTATCAACTTTAATCTTATGTAGTAAGTTAATGCCACAAACATTAAGAGCTACCCATTATCAATCATAACTCTCTTAATCAGTCTCTTGTTTATTGTAATGAAGATAATCAAAGGATCATACTGATTTTGAACTTCAAAAGATGGCAACTCATGTTGTTGAAACAAAATGTCAGTTTTTGTTGCATGCATACAATCTAATAGAGCTGCTGCATCATTTGTCTTGACAACAGGTGGGACAATCACCTTTTGTAAAGCTTCTTGGAGCATTCCATGGTAAGTAGGCGAAGTTTGTATAAGTTCCCAAAGAGATATCTTTGCAGGAGTAGCACGAGGCTACTCAACGAGATCATAATCTTGATCGACCTTATGTATTAAATGAGGTGCTTGAGGAAGCATAGATTGAGAATCTAGTAAAGATATTAGAATGCTTGATTATTGTTTGCTTTGTTTATTATTCCGAGTGTTATATGCATGAGCAACCATAGTATGACTAGGTTGTTGTGAATTTTGATGTGTTATTTGTTTAGCATAGTTGTAAATGTGACCAGGAGGTCGAGAAGAAGGTGGAAGACCTCTAACAGTGAGCACCGGTTTAGAGGGTGGTTTAACCGTATCTGAACATAAGGTGACCACAATTTTTGGTTTCCCAAGTTCTTCTTGAGTTTTAGGAACATAAATTACATTTACAAATCTTTGAAACAATGATGGTTTAGAATTCATAGTGGAATGTTCAATCAAGATAAGTCCTCAAGGGCTTCATCTAACATATTGAAGTCATCACAACTAAACGACTCATCATATACATGAAAATCTTGCAAAAAATAATCTGACATTATAACATGCTCAAATTAACCCTAGCTTTAAATGTAAAGTGATGTTGTATGAACTTTTTGAAAATGAAACACTATGCAAAACACAAAGTTGTAATTTCAAACTCTTTTAGTGAAGAGATGGAGAATATCATTCAAAATTCAATGCATGCAATTTCACAAAAGAGGTTTTGCAATCTAAATGTGCTTTAGGATAGCAAACTAATTCAGATCTGATGTTTAAAAGGATGCAAATTCTTTAGAGGTTAGGTTCACCAAAATGTTTAGGGTGAAAAAGTAGGTTCCCTTAAACAAGATTAAGTCCCATTTCTCCACTAACTAAACATTGGGAAGATAAGAATCGATCTTGGAGTTAAGCTACATATTACTTATACATTCCCTAATGCTAATTAGGTCTGATCAGGTGTTTAAACTAAGGTTTTACCAAGTGTTCTTATTCACTAATCAATCAAACCCTAATTACAACTTGTAACAGTAATTGTCGAATTCAGAGATGAAGCAGATAGAACAGATCATAGAAATGCAGAGAATAAGGTTCAGAGGTCATGCACCCAGAAACTAAGGGCTAACTGGACTAGGGTACCCACTCATTAGTCCTGCAACTTTCCATTTGTAAAAACCTTCTACATCAGCTATCCGGTAACCTTCAGTAGCTCCCAGATCTCAGAGAATCTCCCCAGTTAGACTAGGGTGCCCGCTCATTAGTCTCGAAAGTGTCAGGATTTGGAACTCTGAAATTTAATGATGACTATATTCGCAATATCGATCTTTCTATCGCTCCTTTCTGCCATATCCTGCCAAACACGATCTGTACCTACAAAAGGAGGAGAAAGATGTTGCGGCTATATAGGAGCTTGCCTCAATCAAGCCCTATTTTCAATATTCCTACCTCAACAATAGCCAGAGATAAAGATTTGCAGAAGTGTGTTCAAACCTAACAAAGTGTATGCAAAACTATCAAACTTTAGATGTCTCAATCAAGGGAAGATCGATAACTTGCTTTAACTCAATGAATAAATACAACTTTAGCTCAAGGAGATGAAAGTAATGAAGACTTGCATGAACAAGAAGGCGAATCAACAATGTCCGTGGAGGATCTCCAAACTCGATGTTGGAGGCTTCAACCCTTCTCCCGATAATGCAAAAGGTGTACAAACCCTAGGAAGAACAAGATAGTCTCAAGATCTTGATTCCTAATCTCCATTCATTGTCTCCATGATAGCAAATTCAAATAACTTTCAAGAGCTTCAACAAATCACTGATCTTCAATGGTAATTTCAATAGAGTTTTGGCAGCAAGATTGCATATAGATTGTGTGTGATAAAATGATTTTCAAATGTGTTTAAATATCTAACCTTAGGAGATTCAAATTTCAAAATAACGTCTCGATATCACGTGAAAACGAAAATTTGAAAACAGAATCTTGAGATGCACGGCGGGAGCCGACACCCTGCCAAGATTCAAAATCCCAAAAAATGGGGTGGGACTAGGGTGCAGTTGCCCAAGTCCAGTCCCCCATTTTACAATCAGATCTGCCTCTAGGGGGTTCTAGGGACCCAAAATTCAAATTCCCTTTCCTGGTTCAATTAATAGTTATCTCAGAAAATGAACATTTTTCAACTAGACACAAGTCAATTAGGATTTCAGGAAGGCCAAAAACAAAGAGGCTAAAAGGACACCAAAGGTGAGGAGCTAAACTGAGGGAAATTGTACCATTTCATACAGGAGGACAATTTCTGACATAACAAACACCACATAAGAAACAATACCCAAGAAAGGCCCCAAGACTGGTCGACCGCTCTTCACAAACTCCAGCTCTCAAGCAAGTAGGATCACCCCTGTGTCTCACCTCCTCTCAATTGGCTTATACCACAAGAGCGAGAGTGACATGGAGGTTCACCCATGAGAGGGGCCGGTGTGCTCTGTCAAAGTTGACTCGATCACCCCGTGTAATTAAGTCATGTTTTTGAGTGTACAAATGCCATATTGAATATGTGAACATGAATGGGCATAGGAGTTTGTAGATGTAGTATAGCTTCATTGGTAGCAGCTTCAGATCCTGGGTTTATTCAATAGAAAGAAGTGTTTTTGTTCTATAGATTTCTTTCTATCATATATCCAGATGTTGCATTTCCTACAATTTATGTAGATAGATATTTAAATATTTATCTAGGAAATAGATAAATCTGATGTTGAAATTCAATTGAAGTCAAAATATGGAAATAAAATCTGTCAAAAAGAAGACCATAAATTATTACAACCAATGGGCAAGCATCGTTTAATGATGTGGAGAAAGCAATAATTACATGTTTGATATTATGCTACATCGAGAAGCTTTTTTATTGTAACACAAACAGATAAGAGCAAATGAAGATTTGGTAAAAGCAATCTAGTAATTCACATAAGGGTCAGTGCAAGAAGTTGGGTCCACTTTTTGACCAAAAAGTGGAAGTGTTTTCCCTTATTTTCAGAATTTGTCATATTTGACTTAAAATTTGAGGCACTTAAAGATTGAATCTTTAAAAAGTTAGTAATACGAAATGTAGTAATCGGAGTCTAATTTCCAAATATGTAATTTGTTTTAATACCTAGATGATACAAATTAATTTTAAATAGGCATTTCTAAAAACCACTATTTAAAAGTCACTTTTTTTTACCATACCATGCACATGTACGACCAACATAATTTGACCTAAATAAAAGTATTTTTCTAAATCCTTTTAGGGAAAGATGTGTAGTATAGTGAAGTGTGATGAGAACATTTTTTTATAATTTTTTTCCAAATATTTTTTTATTGGCCCTAATTGCTATTTTTGAAAACCCATCGTGTACAACCAACATAATTTGAGCAAAACTAATCATAAGCTGAAATTATTTTTTTTCATTGTGTAAATAATGATATGTAGATTGATGACATAATTTTTTTTAAACTTTAAAAATTTAAAGTTATTAAAAAAATACAAACACCTGTCATTTCAAGTTTTTGGACTAGTTTGCTCATAAATTAAATAATAAATAGAAAAACAAGTCCAATAAAAAAATTACATATTTGAAAATTACACATCGTCATCTGTAATGGGTTTTAGTTTCATAAAAAAATTCAGAAAAAAACATCGTCAGCCATATTGGTAAAGTTGGTCTTTTCTCTTGCTCTTAACATGGACTTGTACTTGCAGGTCCAAGGCAAGGGGTTGGCTTACCATGCCTTTCCCAAGCCTAAGCTTTTAAGAATGGGTACCTGTTCCTTTTGTGTGGAAAAAAAAAAGCGCGCAGTGTTTTTTAAAAATTCAAATACCTATTTAGAAACGGTATCCATTTGTAAACAGGTACCCATTTAGGCTCGGGCACCCGTTCCTAAACGGGTACCCATTCCTAAGCGGGTACCCGTTTAGGCTCGGGCACCTATTTATTTTAAAACGGGTACCCATTTCTATCAGGATTTTTCCTTTGCCCACAACTTCCCCTATATGTGGACCCAACTTCTTGCGGTAACCCATAAATGAAAAGAAATAGATGTTTTGTATAAGTAGTGCAATCCAAGTAGCAAGAACTAGAGCTCTAGTAATTGAAAGAGATAAGAAGAAAAAAAGATTCAGTATAACCATAATATCCTAATCAATAAGAAATAGAGGTAACTAAAAAAAAGGAGAGAGAATTATAATCAAAGCAAGAGAGAAATTGCCACAATATTCTGTAGAGTTGTATAAAATAAAGTGGGTTTTGTAATTTAGATAGTAGAGAGAATATTAAGCAGTTTTAATAAGCAATTATATGCTCAAAGTTTTTATCAAGGTGTATAAGATATATGGAACATAAATGACGTTTTTCAATGAAACCATACACCTATAGACTATGCGAGATGACAAATGCATTATTACAAATCTTATCTAAGAAGTGAAGATGATAACCAATCAATTCAAATAAGTTGTTGTGTGATCTTGTGCTCCACTTGGTTCCTTCAAAATGTGTATAAACATGGTTATGAGCATACTTTATCACAGAGAAGATGCCATTTTGAAGAAATACTATATTGTTGGCTAACAAATTAATTTGTTTGATATAGTTTTTCTAAATAAACTAGTAGGAAGTGGACTGTGGTTGTACCTTTGCATAGGATTTGTTGATTATTCTTCAACACAAGTTGCATTGATGATGGCATTGTTCTGGTTCAATGTGAATTACCCTTTTTTAGAAAAGTCTTGTAACGTGAAGATAATTGTTGAGTTATCTTTAATATACTTTTCATTAGTGATGTTTTGCAGGGTTGGGAGCAAGACTTGAATGATGGAGTTATCACAAGAACAATGTATTGTTTGCTTATTCTAATTGTTAGAATAGTTTTGAGATAATGAGAGCAGATATATGTAACCTCTTCATTGCATTTGATACATTGGGTAGTTTGATCTTCTAGTGCTCCATAGGTATCAAATTTATAATTACATTTTGAACAAAATGCATTGAAAGGACTGGAGAATGCATTGAAAGGACTGGAGAATGCATTAGCTATTTTTAAGGTTCCTTGGACTTGCAACACATGTTCAAGTATTATTGTCCTTGGAGAATGACTTTTTTTTTAATTTGTAACTATAAAAATTCAAGAGTTCAGAATTCGTTACCTCAAATGTTGAGTGCAGTAAATTGTTTAGTCGATCTTGCCCTGTTCTTCTATTATTTAATCTACCAATATATGTTGATTGACATGTGTGAATCATCTTGTCTTTTGCATCCATCCATTTTACAATATTTTTGAACAACATTGCTGGAAATTCATTTTGTCGAATCTGGTCTTCCATTGTGAAGAAATGGTGGTGCAAATTTAGAAGCATTTGTATCTTTTTTTGTTGTGAAGAAAGTTAGTATTTCTTCAATTTATTGAGGAAATATGTGATAAAATAAAAGTTGTAGAATATTTTGGAATAAACTGTCAAGAACATATTCTTACTTGTGCTTTGTTGAACTCAGAATCTCCATTTTTTACATCAAAAATGTATTGGAAAGTTGTTTTTTGGTTCCAATGACCAATGCACCTATAGTTCTAGTAGCATACTCATCTATGCTATTGAGAAGTTGTTTGATGGTGGCACTTGGGATGCAATTATAGTCTTGGAAGAGCTATGGTATGATTTCCATAGTGGATGAGTTATTGAGAATGAGTATGCAATCACAATCACCATGATCATAGTCTATTTTGGGGGAAATTTGGAAGCCAGATATGGATATTGCTGATCCTGGAACTATTTTGTCTTCATATTGGATGACAAGATCACCAATTACATTTAGAGTGATTGTCATTTTAGCTTTTGTATTTATTAAGTCTACATGAAGCACCTCATGTGTCTTATTTGTTTTATCCAATGTTCTTTTGTATTTGACAATGACATCACCTTCGAATGCGTTTCCTACTTTGCGACCATTCAAGTCTTCAATTGAAATTGAATTTAAATTTTTTAGTCTTGATCCACAAGAGTTAAAAACAAAATTATTTTAAGGCTCAAATTTTGATTGAGTAAGTTTAGATGCAAATAAAGAATATTATTTACCTTTTCGATGTTTGTTGATGCCTAGTTTGCATTTGTTTTTCTGACCTTTTGCTACTCTCCATTGTTTGTTGCATATTTGGATCCATGAATCATTCACAAAGGTGTGTGTAAGTACACTTATAATATGGTAATCATCAAATGTTATAGTGGTCAAACTTGTAGATGAAAAGTATAGTAGAATATGAATCATTATTCAAAGAATGTTGCTATTAGGGAACTATAACTTTGTAATAAATGAATAGCAATGCTTTACAAGAAATAGATGAAATCAAATTCCTTGACATTATCAAGTAATACAAAATGCATGTTCTTTGTTTGCATAAGTTACAAAGATTGTTTCCTTTTTTACTTGTTTGCACTATTGAGTAATATAATTTTTTATTGACATTTCATTTGTATTCAATTTTTGAATTGTGTAGGAGTTCATTTATTTTTTGTTATCTTTAATGACATATTAAAGAAGATTCAGTGTTCTGAAAGGGTTGAAACTTTCTAAAAGTAGCAAAACGATGGCTCCAATATGCTTCTGATTTGTAAATACAAGATCTCTATGTGTGTACATTAGACCATATATGGTCAATCATTAGTTTGGATAGAGACTGAGATTCATCTAATAGAAATTGCGTGTTGTATTTTTGCATTTGATTTATGAGTTATTTTTTTTGTTATTTTGTGTAGACATGTCAATGTTGAAATCTCCTACAATGTACAAAGTTTTGTGTGTATTTATACATGAAACTACTTGGTTGGTGACTGTTATGATTTCTATTATTGGATTATTTGGTCTTGCATATAGATTACATATGTTAATTTGATTTTTCATGTAACTTATTGCTATTGTTATTGATTTGAAATGTGTTGTTGTATGTTGCATTGTTTTAAAGATGATTAGGTTTTTTTAGTTAAAGACATTATTTCATGTATATGATATGTTGAATAACAATTGAAATGTTCAAATAGATTGTTGGAATTGGTGTGTTGCATATGTGTTTCTTGTAGGGCCCACAAAATATCAAATGACATTATATCAATGTTATTGATCATATATTCTATATGTAGATATATGTTGTGAGTATTCAATGTAGATAGTAGCATTTGTGGACTAGTGTTGTATTTGAGATGTTCGTTTTCAAATTGCCAATGTGTTGTTGATTCAAGGTACGACATTTCAAGGACCACCTTTTTTTTTTTTAATTTTTTAATTTTGTTTAGTAAGAGGTTTTAATAAGATGAAGTATTTTTGTTTGTGAAAGTGATGTGTATGTTAATCCATGTTGTTTTATGCCAATAGGATCAAATGCCAAACCTTGCATTGTGAGTCCTTGAGATCTGTGTATGGTTCGAGCACATGCTAGTTGGATTGGAAACTATTTTTTCTAATAGTTATTTTTTGTTGTTAGATATTTTTTGAATGCGTCTAGTGATGCGGAGTATAGGTGTCCATTATTTATCAATGCTACTACTATATAACATTGTGCTAGTCTTGCACTTTGTTGGTGGCCAATGTGTGGGTCATTTCAATTAAGTCAATTTAGGGTCCAAGATGATATGAGAAGATATTTTTGTTTGATGCTTAGCATATGGGATTGTATTGTAATATCATTCAAAATTTGTAGTTTGCATATTTGTAATCAAATGCTCAAGGCCTAGCATGTTGGAAGCTAGTTGCAGTAGATTATAATTCATTCATGACTACAAATCAATAAATCTTATGTTGTTGTTTCAATTCAATTGTTGATTGTGTGTTGTTTCATTTGACTACATGGTTGGATAATTCTTCATTGGGTCCTCAGTCCATGACTGCACTAGCAGAGAGGCCATGGGCTTTGCCTCTTCTAACAATTGATTTATTTTTAGTTTTATATAATGTTTTGAAATGTAAATGTAAAGTGGGTGAATTTTAGGATAAGGGGTGCCATTCACCTTGTAACCCTAAATCTTGATATTGTATTTAAATATGTAGATGATAAATAATGTATGATCTCCAAACATGTTGTAGTGGACAAAATGGGACGCACATGCATGAGTGGGGTTATTATTGTTTTATAATTTATTCTTTGAGATAATTGAGATATTGTGTAATAAAACATTAAATGGGGAGGTTACTTGAAAATATCAAATTAGGAGTTATTGGGAATCTCCCAAACATAGGTGCTATGACAAATTCATTTAATGCACTCATGGTACACCTAGAATTTGGAAGTTGGTCAATTTGACCATTATGATAGAATATATGATGTGTAAGAAATGTGTAAAATGTGTAAGTGGTATAAGGGGAGTTACATAGTATTCCTAGATGCTTGATGATGACTATAGGGGAGGTGGATTTTTGCTATGGCTCTTGGTTTTGGATCTTCATTTTGGGAAATTTCCTATATATTTTAGGCATGGGCTAGTGGATTGATATGGTCTTTTGTAGGTAATCTTATGTTTCTAGAATATTGTCAGACTGGAGGGATACATAGATTGTATTGATGTACTTCTTTGTTTAAGGATTAATACAAGCTTGGGTCTCTTTGGTGGTGAAGTTTTTCCCTAAAGGGTTTCTCCATGTACATTCGATGTTATGTTTATAATTTTATGAGTGTGTTGATTTCTACATGCTTCTTCATTGTTACATTGTTAAATTTTATGCTTCAATCACATCTTAGCCCGATTTAAAACACTACATTGTTAATATTCTTATTGTGTCATTTACACTCTATTTCAACACTTTTTATAAATTTATTAAAAATACATGAAATTATTTCTTATTTATGTTAGGGAACATTTCTTATTCATTAGGCCTTTAACACGTCTTTCTTCATTGTTGCATAATCAATTTTACTCAAGTTGAGGAGAGTTGGCCTAGGTAGAAGGTTATATAAATAGATAAGATAAGATTATGATATTAAAATGTTCACTAAATGCCATAATTGTCCTATGGGGCTATAAAAGTAGTAACAATGAAAAAATCCAGTACAAAGTAGAAGGTTTGGTGTATCATCCAAAGTAGTTCCTTCAAGAGTGTACACAAGTGTTGGCTAGATATTAGAGGTTTGAGACACCATTGGGGTTATGACCATTGGGGTTAAGCAAGGTTGTCCACTCTCCCCTATTTTTTTAATTTATATAAAATGTTCACTAAATGAAAAAATTGTCCCATGGGGCTATAAAAGTAGCAACAATGAAAAAAAAGCCCTGACAAAGTAGAAGTTTGGTGTATCATCCAAAGTAGTTCCTTCGAGAGTGTACACAAGTGTTGGCAAGCTATTGGAGGTTTAAGACACCATTGGGATTAATCAAGGTTATCCACTCTCCCCTATTTTTTTAAATTTTTATATAGATGAGATTGAAGAAATCATTTCAAGTTGCTTGAGCACATATGGTCACTTGTTGTACAAAGTTTGTGTTGTTATTCTTCTATTTGCACATGACATTATTTTGATGTCCCACTTAAAGGAAGGTCTCAAAAGACAACCACATATACTAACATTCTTTTGTGACACACATGGTATGGTTTTTAACACTTCAATATGTATGTTAAAACAAGTTTTCCTCACATATAAAAAGAGATGGTCTCTTCATATATATAGGGGCCCCCTTTTTAAGGTCCATGCTTTAGTTTGCCACCAACTCCTAAGTCTAGACCAAGGAAAGGGCATGTTTCTCTCACTATTTTTTAGAAGCAATACTTTTGGCTTCAATTACAAAATATCCATTTACTAAGATTCTCCTATTTCACTCCCTTATTACACCTACTCTTCTATATGGGGCCAAAACTTGGAAGCCTTATTGTAGGAAAGCTAATTGAAACCAAATTGAAAGAGTGCTTACTTTCATGTTATAAAAGCATCTTCATGCTAAAAGATCAATTCCTCAACACATCATTCTCATTGAATTGGTACTACCTCATTTAGTATTGTGGCGATCTTATTCTTAAGGCCTTTAACACATCTTTCTTCATTACTACATAATCTATTTTACTCAAGTTGCAGAGAGTTGACCTATGACGGTTGGCCATATAAGTAGATAAGATAAGATTTTGATATTAAATATATCTACTAAAGGCTAAAATTGGCCCATAGGACTATAAAATTAGTAACAATGAGAAACCCCTTACATAGTGGAAGCTTTGGTGTACCATTAAAAGTAGTTTCTTGATATTGGTATTTGAAGAAGTCAACTAAAGTATTGGCCATTCATCTAAACCTATATCATAGTTACTATATATATATATATATTTGACTTTATATGTGAGAAAAATTTGTTTGTATGGACCTCCCTAAATCCCAATAGTATTTGGAACCTTCTATATCTCACCAACACTTTGCCATCAATAAACTTGTAAACTAGCAATTGGACCCATAGGTTCAATGGGAACGCTGATAATTTTTAGAAGAAATTGTAGAATTTGTTAGATGTATATTGTAAAGTTTTAACATGTTTGGATTATTTTGTTGTTATTGGTTATATGTTGTCTGCATTGACTTTTATTTTCTTTTTTTGCCCACTTGACCACTGCTAAGCAAGGTTCAATTCGTTGTTGACTTCCATAGAGCACAAACATTGACATGTTTTGACATATCTTCTAACCCAAAAGTAGCAATTAATCCCATGATGCAACTCACCTAGAAACTCATCTCTAATGGATCACATTTGGCAACACCACGATACTTTACAGTGCATATTGGAATCCAATAGTAAACACTCTCTACCAATAACTACGATATGATTTGAATGATCTCTATTCCTATGGAGTTGTTGTCAGATGATGGTTAGAACGATGTAAGATCAATGATGACGAACAACGTAAAGTCACTTGCATAATAGCAGATTTTTGGATGTGCTCTAGGTTAGAGGTAGTTGCAAAATTCCACATCATTATCTCTAACTGTTTTCCATATGGCGCTTCTTTCCATCCATGTTATGTTTTGAGCATTCTAGAGGCTCACTTTTATGACAACCTTCACAAGTTCACTCTGACTTTGCTTCACTAGTATAGAAAATCTGCCTGATGTAATAAAAGGTACACAATTTCGACCACTAACAAAAATCTTTACCATAAAATAAAAAGGAACACTTTTTTATTGAAGTCACTTATTTAAGCATTTAGGTGTTTAGTTTTAAATTTTGAGCTCTAAATGCAACAAATTTTATTTTTTTAAACAACTTTCTACGTGCTTTTGTGAACTTCCAAATTAAATTTGAGGAGTCCCACAAGCTAAGATTTCATGTGATCCTTGAGACTAAATGACTAAAGTCAAATGGAATGCCCATGAATTTTTAGAATTTAATGATATTTATTAATTTAAAATAGTTTTTCAACTATAAAATAAAACAAATAACTACACATAAATATAATCATTACATTTTTATATGTATTGAATACCTCTTCATTATGATGAAACGACTGTTAGATTGTCCTCATCTCTTCTCCTACTACATAAAAAGATAAATTTGCAAGTAACGAGTAGTAGGAAGGTAGTTGAATTGGGCCTAATTTTAAATTTGAATTAAAAGTATTAGGGTCATTTTTGCATCACAAATTTGACCCAAGAAAATGAATGGATAAACTAAAGTTCAAGACCAATACTTGGGGATGTGTGGAGGTATAATCAAATGAGGTTTAGATTAATTGCCAACTTTTACATAAAAACATACTTTTGTACTAGACATTGCATTAAGAACAACCAAGTCAAAATGAGTCCAAAACAAAGGGGAAAAATGCAAGGTATGCAATTCACTCTTACAACATAGGTGTTTCAAGTAAAAATTATATCTTTGATAATACAACTTTCTTTTACTACATCTTAATGGGCATGACTTTCCCCACCCACAATATTTGCCAAAGTTCAAACCTACAACTATTATTCATGTCTTCCAATACCCTAACCATTTAAACTACACCCCGAAAACAACTTTAATAATAATAATATTAATCTTAACATAAAAATTAATTCCTTGACATAACTCCACATAAATATAGCCCACCTACCCAATATACCTAATAAAAATGAGATTTCAACAGTTGAGAACTTCAACTTAAAAGCGTTCAATTTAATTTTCCTTTCCTCAGAACAAATTTAAATATCAACGTTCCCTATGTGAGCAGCACATGATGGATTATATAGATCAATGACCTAGATTAAAAGGACTACCATCAAAAGCATCTTGACCATTGATTTTTCCAAAAGACAATAAATGATCTCTTCTTCAACAATTGAAATGCACTCATTCCTCTGATGGCACTTCATACGCATTGATTGCAATCAATGAGACTGCGACTCTTCTCATAGCAGGTCATGAGCAAAAACAATTTATTTCTTCATCTCCTTATATCTCACACCAACCAAACACAACTCCAATTGATCAAAGTTCTACAATTTGTGCCCTTAATATCATGGGCTCTCTCTTCCTCTCCATGTTATGATACACAGTGTAATCATGTATATACATTTCAAAAGAAATATGTGTAGCTTTCATGTTGTCGCTGCACCATAACTTCTGAAAAAACACCTGTCTAATGCTATAAGTTGTGCTCTCAGTATTGCATTGCAACTCCACTTCTACCTATATTTAGACCTTGTAATGACTACTCCTCCGAGGTATGGATCAATAACGGTGACATCAGCATGGCTTTCCAAGGCCTTAACAGCGGTGGTGCCTGCTATTCCACCTCCCCCAACAACCACCTATTTCTTCTGTATTGTTGCCATGGCAGATATGTATATACTCACTATCTATACTTTCTTGAGTGATGATATTCACTATGTATAATCCCTCAACTGTTGAACATAGGGGAGAGGGACCCATAGTGGGTCACCCTAACTTCACCCCTCCACTTGG
Organism: Cunninghamia lanceolata; assembly: GCA_027924645.1. Lineage (NCBI taxonomy): Eukaryota > Viridiplantae > Streptophyta > Pinopsida > Cupressales > Cupressaceae > Cunninghamia > Cunninghamia lanceolata. The sequence continues at coordinate 11,804,627 of BSBN01000828.1, read as the reverse complement.
CGCGCCACGTCATCTGAAATAAAAAAAATTGCCTTTGCCACATAGATAATGATGTGGACTCCCTAAATATTTCATTTTACAATGTGGAAATTTGATTTTCCATGTGGACGACATGTGTGTTTGGCAGGTCAATTTTTTGGCTATTTTTTACCGCCAACCGACGACCGGACACAACTTACCCCGGTGGTGAGAAGTGGCATCATGAGTTGTGCTCGGCATGCCATGTGGCATGTGATCAACTCACCACCTTTTCATCACACACTCTCGCATTTACACACCAAATCTCCCATAATTACTTCCCTGTAGATGCATTTATTCCACTGCCCTCCGCATTTTGCTAGTTATTGTGCCTTGCATTTTCGCAACTATGGAGCGTTCAATGCTCCCGTCCTTCACACTCAACAAACCCTTTCACGCCATTACCGACTCTACTCTTCACATTTGGTCATTGCAGATGGCACCGAAAGTGGGTCACCTTGGCACTCCAAAGTGTATAAACCTAAAAATGACACGATTCATCCTAAACAAATATTCTAAATATTTATTCCATTCTTCTATCAATTAAATAAATATTCTAAATTTATTTAATCGATTCACTATCCTACAATTAAATAAAATCATTTTATTTAATTAAAATCCCTAAATTCTTCTAATGTCTCAAATCACAAAATCCACCTCACAAAATCCACCTCATCAATCCACCTCATCTCTTCCACCTCACCATGTTGCACATATAATTAAATATTCTTAATATTTAATTAGCTAATATCCTCCATTTTCCAAAATAAATCTTTAAATCCATTATCCTCCACAAATTGAATTTTTAATTCAATGTTCCCCATTATCCTCCACTCTGAATTTTTAATTCAACTGTCATAACCCATTGTCCCCCACTCTGAATTTTTAATTCAAATGCCATAATCCACTGTGAATAAAAGATTTACTTTTATTCCTAGCCATTGATCTTCATATCTTCTCTCAACCGTTGATCCTCATTCTTCCAAGTCTATAAAAGAAGCTTCATCCCTCCATTCTACTCATCCAGGTTATTTGTATTGTTACTCTACAGAATTCTACCCCCATGCCTTTGGCACCCCAATACTATTCGCTTGAGATCACCCTTTTGCTTTGAAGCTCTACTTCACAGCACTATCTATCAATATAGCCATTTACTATTGACATCCTACAACGCAGCTAAAAGAGTGCACTCACTGAGGGCTTACTTCATTAGCAAAGGACGGTTGTAATAGGTGAACAACAGAAGCTTTGAAATAGGGAAGGTTTGCATTGTTATTCATTTGTTTCATTTCCTTCTATCTTTCTTGTTTTCATTATTCTGTTGATGTTTGGGTTTGATATTGTTCATTTGATTAATCCACATTTTACCCTAACATTTTTGGCGCCCACCGTGGGGCCTTTGCCCCTTTATCTCATCAAAATCTAAGCTTTTTTTTTGAAGGCAGGTTCCGTATAGGTCACGCACAGGCACGCATAGGCTACTTCGGTGCATTTGAACATTTCTACGGTGCATATACCCACTGTTACGGTGCTTCCATTATTCCTGCACATCTATGCTTTCTTACTGCGCTTTTGCGCACTGTTGCGACGCATTTGTTATTGTTGCACTTCTGTTGACTATCTCTGCGCATTTAGTCATTGAAGCTGCACACTTGTAATAAGTAATGGTTTTATTTCTTTTCTAGGAAAGTTTGCTAACACTAACCTTTTTCGTAGGTGTTCTCTGGAGCTATTTTGCAGGATAGGCTCGGGTTTAGTTCCATATAGTTGCATCTAAATAGTTCACACTTCAATTTCTAAGGGATAGTAAAATTGATGTTCATTCAAATCCTCACCTAGCTCTAATTAGGGAAGAAGTAATTGAATCATTTGTTTCTTGCATTGCAACACTTTCCAAGTTATTTCTATCTGGGATTAAAACTGAACTCACCATTGATTCTGGGGTTAAAATTGAACTACTGCTATCTCGTTGGACCAAAACTTCAAAGTTAACTATTTCGTGCTACGAGGATTAAAATTGAACTCACCATTGCTTTCTGAGGATAAAACTGAACCAATGCTATCTTGCTAAAATCACTTCAAAGTTCTGAGCTTGAGTAGATTAGCCCATTTAGTTTTTCTGCTTTTAAATAGGTTGGATTAATCAGTGTCTTCTGTGCTTGACGAATGACAATAGGCTTATGCTCTCCCCTTACTGGGTGATTAGAGTGCCAGACTTGTCATTCTATCTGTTTAACCTTTAGGAGGGGCCTGCCCTTGGATGCACGCTTGTCCAAGTGGGAGCGACCCTGAGTGGTAACAGGCTAAAGCCAAGCCCTACCAAGCCACTTAAAATAAATTGTGCTTGAGGTGAAAACTTCCTGCAACAAGTGCTGTTATGTTACGCCAACAACCAACCTCCCCCAAAACCCTCATAGACGCAACCCTTTGAGGCTGGGAGACTCCATAACGGAGAGTAGTGCCGCTGCATGTGTAACCACCTGAACGGTTGCCCGCATTAAATACCTCTTGTTCTAGTGGCCAAAATCCCTTATAATCCATTTCTAGCCTAGGATCTTTGTGCTTGCGTTTGTTCAATTTAGTCCAAAATAGAGTAAAAAAAAAAACCACAAAAACAATGAAAAAACCATAAAATATTCTTTGTGCGTGCTGTGTTTTCTTGCTGTTAATTCATAAAATCAGATCAAGGAGGCCTTTTTTCAAAAAAACAAAAAAAAAACAAAAAGAGTAAAAAAAATTCTATTTTTTCGCCATATCTTCCTTGTTTTCACTCCATTTCCTCTAAAAATTCATCGGAACCCCTGAAATTCCATTATGCATATTTCCTTCCTTGAGGACCATATCCCAAATTCCCCTTATCGAAGCCCAAAATCCCAAATTTGTCTATTTTTAGGGTTTGTCATAACTTCTTCGATTTTCACCCAAACACCTTCAAATTTGGCCACAGTGTTCATTTCCCATTTCTGCTCCCTTGTCCCTCTTCGACAGATTTTCTCATTGTTTCACCCCGCTTCTGAAATAGCAATTTTTCTGCTTCCCTATCCCTCAGAAAGTGCCCAAACCCTAGTCAAACCCCCATTACCCATCTGAGTTTTTCCCAAATCCAAATTTTCCCTTCCTAAAAAAGTTTTTGTTTCTATTTTTCTACCCATTCCCCCCCCCCCAAAAAAAATAGAGCTGTGCATATGCCCATTTCTGCTGCGCATTTGTATCGACTTTCTGCGCATACATGACAGTGAGCACATGCACTATTTTTGAGAAAATATTTTTACCTATTTGGAACACCCATTTCAGCCTAGCTTCACTTTCTGAGATCAGATTCAACCTTGCAGTCAGTCTTCATCCATTTCACCCAAAGTGTCTCTCTCTCGTCAATCACCCATTCACCTCCCGTCAAAGTGTAAGTCAATCTATTCCATACCAGTTTGACATAGGTCCCTTTTTTTTTCGTATCATTAGTGAATTCACGTAAGCCTAGTAGGTCACAGTACCTTTGCTAGTAGTCTTGTTGAAACGACTAGTCCCTACATAGTAAGACAGGTACCGGCTACCCTTACTAGTGGCTACCGTCGTGTGTCAACCGTCTTACTTGAAGTCATTGAGCAAGAAAATCCTTTGTCCAAATCCTGCCCTAGGTATCCCATTCACAACAGTCTCAGTCGACACCTTGCCATAATTTCTAATCCTAGTCCACTCCATCCCACATCACCTTGCATGGTCTTTACTCGATCCCAGTACAAAAAGCAAATAGAAATGGCCGGCTCATCCAATCACATCTTTCCACCTCAGGCTGGTGATGAAGAAATTTCTCATGAAGAATATGAAGCGCACATCCAAGATAGAAAATTCCAACGCCTAATAGAGAAGGTGCTCCAAGAAGACCCTCATAAGTATTTCCATCATCTTGCGAGCCTTGGAATCAAACTCCCCGCAGACTTTGATATAAACACGATCATGGAAACTGTAGACAATGATCATGAGAGGGGTACAAATAACACAGTCCTGCATGCAAATGATAGAAACCCATGGATCAAAATGCTCCTATGGAAGAAATGCGAAAACAACTCGAGAACCTCACACAACAAATATCAGATCGTAAGACGGGTACAAGTACCAAGAACTACTCCTTGGAAGACATAGCTCCTTATCCTTTTGACAAAAGTCTGGACATGAGACCATTCCCCTATAGGTTTGAGGTGCCAAAGTTTGATAAATATAAAGGGAAGGGGGACCCTAGAGATCATATCCAGGAATTCAATGCAGCATGTTTAGAAGTAGCTCACAATGAGACCTACTTGATGAGACTATTCCCAAGATCTTTAGGTGGTCAAGCTATGGAATGGTTCTCGTGTCTCCCACCTGGAATCAGAACTTTTGATCAACTTGTCAATAAATTTATAACGCACTTCTCTTACAACATCGAACACGAGGTATCGATGCTAGATCTTTGTAACACCAAACAAAAGAGTGGTGAGTCATTCGCCACCTTCTTACAACGATGGAGACAACTAGCTAGTAAGTGTTCTTATGATATGCCTGAGAAGTAGCTATTGGAGATGTTTGTCCACAACCTAAACATTGATCTTAGCTATCAAATACAGATACAATGCCCTACATCATTCACAAAGGTCATTGAAATGGGCTTATTCATCAAAAAGGCTATGATCACTAAAGGAACTATCAAGCTATACAAGGATACACCTACTTCCAATTACACAACGGATAGATCAAAGTTTTGGACCAAGAACAAGAATGTGGTTAACGATGGGGTAGTAGATGCCAAGGCGGCAGCTCCCAAGCAACAACCCATTTTCGTATCATTAGTGAATTCACGTAAGCCTAGTAGGTCATAGTACCTTTTCTACTAGTCTTGTTGAAACGACTAGTCCCTACACAGTAAGACAGGTACCGGCTACCCTTACTAGTGGCTACCGTCGGGTGTCAACCGTCTTACTTGAAGTCATTGAGCGAGAAAATCCTTTGTCCAAATCCTGCCCTAGGTATCCCATTCACAACAGTCTCAGTCGACACCTTGCCATAATTTCTAATCCTAGTCCACTCCATCCCACGTCACCTTGCATGGTCCTTACTTGATCCCAGTACAAAAAGCAAATAGAAATGGCTGGCTCGTCCAATCACATCTTTCCACCTCAGGATGGTGACGAAGAAATTTCTCGTGAAGAATATGAAGCGCACATCCAAGATAGAAAATTCCAACGCCTAATAGAGAAGGTGCTCCAAGAAGACCCTCATAAGTATTTCCATCATCTTGCTAGCCTTGGAATTAAACTCCCCACAGACTTTGATATAATCACGATCATGGAAACTGTAGACAATGATCATGAGAGGGGTACAAATAACATAGTCCCGCATGCAAATGATAGAGGAAAGAAACCCATGGATCAAAATGCTCCTATGGAAGAAATGTGAAAACAACTCAAGAACCTCACACAACAAATATCAGATCTTAAGACGGGTACAAGTACCAAGAACTACTCCTTGGAAGACATAGCTCCTTATCCTTTTGACAAAAGTCTGGACATGAGACCATTCCCCTACAGGTTCGAGGTGCCAAAGTTCGATAAATATAAAGGGGGACCCTAGAGATCATATCCAAGAATTCAATGCAGCATGTTTAGAAGTAGCTCACAACGAGACCTACTTGATGAGACTATTCCCAAGATCTTTAGGTGGTCAAGCTATGGAGTGGTTCTCGCGTCTCCCACCCGGAATCAGAACTTTTGATGAACTTGTCAATAAATTTATAACGCACTTCTCTTACAACAAAAAACACGAGGTATCGATGCTAGATCTCTGTAACACCAAACAAAAGAGTGGTGAGTCATTTTCCACCTTCTTACAACGATGGAGACAACTAGCTAGTAAGTGTTCTTATGATATGCCTGAGAAGTAGCTATTGGAGATGTTTGTCCACAACCTAAACATTGATCTTAGCTATCAAATACAGATACAATGCCCTACATTGTTCACAAAGGTTATTGAAATGGGCTTATTCATCAAAAAGGCTATGATCACTAAAGGAACTATCAAGCTATACAAGGATACACCTACTTCCAATTACACAACGGATAGATCAAAGTTTTGGACCAAGAACAAGAGTGTGGTTAACGATGGGGTAGTAGATGCCAAGGCGGAAGCTCCCAAGCAACAACCCATTTTCAATCTCAAGGGAGAAACAAACAATGGTACACTCAACAAACCACCCTCAAGGGAGCCCAGACCTTGGTTCAGCTCAAATCCAAGGAGAAAATTCACACCATTGGGTGAGTCTCAAGAGTCTGCACTAAGGAAGTTGTTGGCTAACAACAAAATTTCTCTACCACCAACAAGTGATTACGAGCCTATAGTCAAACCTCCCTACTGGAAGGACACGGACTATTGTGAATATCATCGAGGAAGGGGGCATACAACTAACAACTGCATCCACCTCAAAAATATCATACAAGATATACTAGATCAGAATCAGGGAGGGACACAACAGCATACCTCCAATGAATCTCATGTGGCCTACAGGGATCCACTTCTGAACCATAACAGGCCATATAACAACAACAACAACAATGGCCACAACAACAATGGCCACAACTTCAATAACAGTTACAATAACAATGGCAACAATAGTAACGACAACAACAATAATCGCAACCGGCAAAATCAGAACAGTGGGACTAGTAATGCCAACTATGCAAGTGTGCCATTTGACTATACCATAAACTACATTTCTAAGAAAATTCCACAAGTCAATGTCATCTCACCCAACCAACAACCAGGACCTAACAGAACTAGCTTTAGCATAATTACCCGCAGTGGTAAAGTCACGCTCAATACCGCCCCTCCAAGGTTGTCACCATCTCCATCCAATTTCTGTCAGTACAATGTCATCGACCAGTTATAGAAAACTCTGGCTCACATTTCTATATTGGAGCTATTGCATCTATCTCCTTCTCATAAGGAGATTCTTGAGAAAGCCTTAGTGGAAACCACTGTCCCCAGTAATCTGGCCCAAGAGAAGTTCCAGACCATGGTAGGCAATTTGACATCCTCCAACTCCATATCGTTTACTGAGCAAGATGACCTCTCTGTATCCCAACCTCATAACACCCCCCTGCACATTGTCACATTCATACACAAGCACCGCATCAAGAGGGTTCTCATTGATGGGGGTGCTGGTTTAAATACAGGCAGTTGATCCAAGGAGGAAAATTACCATCAAAGCATATGACGAGGAAGAAAGAACCACAAAGGGAACAGTTGTCCTACCCATTCAAGTGGGACTAGTAATAAAAGATGTGGTGTGTCAAGTCTTTGATCAAGAGCTCACTTATAATATCCTACTAGGGAGACCATGGATTCACACCATGAAGGCTGTCCCCTCAACCTATCATCAATGCATTAAGTTCCCGCACAATGGCAAGCAAGTCACCATTCAAGGCGACCCTGACCCCTACCAACACTGCAATTCTTTCTGTGCAAAACCTGAATGTGTCATACCCAACAACAGAGCATACATTTCCCCTACCCCGCGATAGGACCATACCGCTGAAGCTTCCTCCTCAAAACCAAAAGAGCAAAAGATTACCATAAAAGATACTGGGGTGGGAGAATACTCAATTGAGCACAGTCTCAATCTTGCCAAGCTACCTTTATCTCCTAGATCTCTTGGCCAACCCAGACATTTTCCAAAGCCATCTGCTCCTCCTGTAGCTCCCGCAACTCCCTTTGTAAAATGGGGGACCTTATATGATGAAACAAAGGAGCGAGATCTCCTGTAATGGCTTTATGCTGAAGAAGAAAACACACCCCAAGATCCGCCTAGACTCCCAACAAAACTCTATGGGCGAGGTGAGACTATTATGCACAGGATGGGATATGAAGGATAAGGTCCCATCGGCCTCAGAAAAGAAGGAATCATTGAACCTATTCAACCTTCTTCATCCTCATCGGCTAGAAACACAAGTGGCCTAGGATACAAAAGCAAAGGCAAAGCCAAAGAAAATGCTTGTCTTGTAGAAACAATCCAAACACTCCAAGTAGACAGTGACACAGATTCAAATGAGTATGAATGGGACGAGCTAACAGAGCACTTCTACGACAATAAAGAGGTCGACACCATCCAAACTCTTAGCCCCTACCATGAGGACAAATGTAATGGAACAGACCATTGGAGTCTGATTTGCCCATCCTTGAGATTATGGCTTTCGAGGAAAGTTTAAATTCCATTGCAATAAACAACTTGGAGGAAAGTACCACCTTGAATGCTACCCCCGCCAATGCATCTAACATTACCATCCACACCATTAATGAATCAAGTCTATCATCTGACTCCCTTCCCCGCTTGCACCCTGAGCTCATTGATTGGACTCTGCAAGGAACTCCCCAATTAGATATGTTCCAAAATGACGATGCTTACATTGATTATATGGAACTTAGGGACCACTTACCCAAGGGAGATCATAAAGCTGGTTTTGCTATTGAACTGAATACTGTGGCTTACTTCGGGGAGGGTGCCAAGCCTTCCAGTCACAAAAATATCAAGATCAAAAATGGATCTAACGGTGAAAACTGCCTTGCGGCAGTGTCAGATCACAAAATAGTAAAAATAAAGGACGCATCCGAGGTGAAAACCCAACTGTGGCACCTGACGATGGAATGCTTGAAACTCTCCCTAGTGATATGTACCAGGAAAGGTCACAGATTATTGTGGAACCAACAGAGCCAGTGAATATTGGAATAGAAGAACAACCCAAGATTATCCACTTTGCCAAATCTCTTACACCACCAGAGAAAACCAAGTTTGTACCATTCTTTAAGAAGAAGAGAGGCAGCTTTGCTTGGTCGTATGCAGACATGCCGGGTCTAGACCCAAACTTAATTCTACATCATCTGCCATTGGATCCAAGAGTAAAACCAGTAAAACAGAAGTTGAGAAAAATGCATCCTCACATAACACTTTTGGTCAAAGAAGAACTCAAGAAATTGCTGGATGTGGGGTTCATCAGAGCCATAGATTACCCAGAATGGATATCCAACATTGTGCCAGTGTCTAAACCAGATGGCCGGGTTCAACTATGCAATGATTTTTGAGACTTAAACAAAGCATGCCGTAAGGATGATTTTCCATTGCCAAACATCGATATCATAGTCGACCTAACTGCAGGACATACAATGCTATCACTCATGGATGGGTTCTCAGGGTATAATCAAATCAAAATAGCACCAGAGGACCAACACAAGATAGCTTTCACTTGCCCATGGGGTACCTTTTGCTGGAATGTCATGCCATTTGGGCTGAAAAATGCAAGTGCTACCTATCAGCGAGCTATGACAACTATATTTCATGACATGATGCATGTAACCATGGAGGACTATGTTGATGATATCCTAGCAAAGTCTCTCACAAGAGACTCACACCTGGATGTGCTAGAAAAAGTCTTTCAAAGATTGGACCAATTCTAAGTCAAATTGAACCCAAAGAAATGTGTGTTTGGGGTAACTTCAGGCAAGCTGCTAGGATTCATCGTGTCGGCAAATGGAATAGAGGTAGACCCTACCAAGGTCAAAGCTATAATGGACATGCCACCACCCAAGACTCTAACTCAGTTGAGATCACTACAGGGCAGGCTGCAAGCCATCTGCAGATTCATATCATAGCTGGCAGACAAGTGCCAACCTTTCAACCATCTCCTGCATAAGAACATTCCATTTAGGTGGGATAAGCGGTGTGATGAGGCATTCAACAAGCTAAAGGAGTACCTTATGAATCCACCCATTCTCATGCCTCCAATCCAAGGAAAACCTCTAATTCTCTACATATCTGCTACACCTACTGCTCTTGGAGCTCTTCTAGCGCAGCAAGATTACGAGAACAAGGAAAGAGCTATATACTACATCAGTCGAACCTTAGTGGGCTATGAATTGCAATACTCACAAGTCGAAAGATCATGTCTTGCGGTAGTTTTTGCTTCACGAAAACTTTGACATTACATGCTTGCACAACCAGTAAAACTCATTGCAAAAATTGACCCGCTCAAGTATCTCCTCAGCAAAGCAACTCTCACAGGCCACCTAGCAAAGCGGGTAATGCTTCTCAGTGAGTATGACATTGAATATGTGGACAGAAAAGCCATCGAGGGACAAATCATAGCTGACCAACTAGCAAATGCACCATTACAAGATAGCAAGCCCATGCAGTTTGAGTTTCCCGATGAGTCCTTATTCACCATATCAACATCTTCTTGGAAACTCTACTTCGATGGGTCTTACACCAACCATGGATCAGGGGCCGACATCCTCTTTATAACTCCTCAAGGCGACACAATTCCAAAGTCTTACCGTTTGTTATTTCCATGCACCAATAACATAGCAGAGTATGAAGCCTTGGTAATTGGTCTCAAGATGGCAACTGAGTGGAAAATCCAAGAACTACATGTCTACGGTGATTCTCAGCTTATAATTAATCAGGTCAATGATGAGTATCAAACCAAAGATGAGAAGCTCATCCCCTACAAACGGATGGTCGATGACTTCAAAGAGCACTTTGGGACCATCTCCTTCGAACAAATACCTAGGATTGAGAATAAGGCGGCAGATGCAATGGCTACCATAGCCTCTCTTCTAGAAATACCTAAAAATGAGTCACAGTAAGAGTTCTTAGTAGAAACTATCTGGCAACCAGCATATGATCTCCTTGAGACCCATTCCATCTGCCTTCTAGTTGGATCTGATTCACCTTGGTACGGTAAGACTTACACTTACCTCAAGGACAATGTACTCCCACTTGACCTCTCTTCCAACCAAAAGTGAACTTTCATACGACAAACCTCTCGCTACACCATCATAGCTGATACCCTTTATTGACGTGGTCTGGATGGTACTTTGCTCCGTTGTTTAGAACAAGAAGAATCCACAACTGCCTTGAAATACATACACGAAGGGATCTGCGGAACACACTCCAGTGGTCCTTCCTTAGCCAAGAAACTCATGCATTTGGGTTATTACTGGCCAAACATGGAAATGGATTCATATCAGTTCGTCAAAAAATGCAAACAGTGTCAAATACTGGGAACCTGATTCATGCACCTGCTCAAGAGTTGAGACCTTTAATGACACCTTGGCCCTTTTGCCAGTGGGGACTTGACCTTGTGGGAAAGATTCATCCACCCTCTTCCAACGACCACAAATTCATCATAACCGCCACTGAGTATTTCACAAAGTGGATTGAGGCCGTTCCCCTGACCACCGTCACAGGCAAACAAATTTCCTCTTTCATTCTGAATTACATTATCTGCAGATATGGCATTCCTTCATCCATCATAACGGATAATGGAAGACCATTCAAAAATTAGGATGTCTAGGAACTCTGTGAGCATTTCAAAATCCAACATCATTTCCCCTCTCCATACTACCCCCAAGGTAACGGCCAAGCTGAGGCATCGAATAAAACCATTATGAAAATCCTAAAGAAAATCGTCAATGATGCTGACCGTGATTGGCATGTCCAACTCAATCCCACTCTATGGGCCTACAGAACTAGTATACACACTCCCACAGGTGCTACACCCTACGCCCTTGTCTATGGTTCAGAAGCCATCCTTCCCATTGAGGTCGAACTACCCTCTCTCAGGGTGTTGTTGAAAGGTCTTATATCAGACGAAGAATACAGGGTCTCCAGGTTACAAGAACTAGAGCTACTGGAGGAAAGGCAACATAAATCCTTCGATCATCTCAAAGCCTATTAGCAGATGATGTCAAGAAGCTATAACCACAAGGTTCGCCCAAGATGCTTTAAGGTTGGGGACCTCGTTCTCAAAGAGAATCCTCGCAATCAACAAGATAGAGAAAAGAAAGGCAAGTTCGAGCCTAACTGGCTTGGGCCCTATGTGATTGTAGCTGCTTACGGATCAAGGGCATATCAGTTGGCCACATCAGAGGGTGAGTTGTTTGATGATCCAATCAACAACATGCACCTTTGCCAGTTTTATACATAGGAGAATCCCAGTGCAAGGGGGGCACAAAAATACAAAAAAGTCAAAAAATCAGAAAAATACAAAAAAATAAAAAAGGGAACAAAAGCAAAAAAGTCAATTTTTTTTTAGAAAAGTGCAAAAGAATTGTCCTTTGGTGAAAACCTGGCAAACAGGCGCCTTGGATAGGTATCATGATAAAAACCTGGCAAACAAGCGTCATGTTTACTTTCTAGCTTCTTGTGCAAATAAAAATAAGTGATGAAAACCTGATAAATAGGTGTTACTTGTGATAAACCACCCTCTCCATCTCTGAGAATCTAGTCACTTTGAGTCTAGTCTTTCTTCACTCACATCTCATTCGACCCATATCTACCCCATAATAAACACCTGGCAGTTACCTATCATGGCTTGATAACTCTCCCTCTTTGTGGCCTTGTCAACCAAGGTTTTGTTCCATATCATCTCTTCAGTGTGAGCCTAGCATAAGTGTCTCTCGTCCATTTCCATGGTCCGGGTCCATGAACTACGTTGCCTCTGTGTCGTCACGTAGGCAAGGCCATTGTCCCAATGCGCCCCCAAGGCTTTCCATTGTCCCATCCGCTCCATATCTTGTCATTCTATCCAGCGGAGTCCACCTCCACTCTCTCTCGCCTAGGTCTTAGGTCCGTTAGGGTTTACCCCGAACTACGTCACCTCTGCATCGTCACGTAGGCAAGGCCATTTAGCAATGTGCCCCCGAGGCACTAGGTCAGTCCCTTAGGGTCCATCTCACCAATAAAGATTGCAAGAATCTCTTCTCACCAAACAAGCAGGTGCAAGCAGAATCCAAGCTCCAAGCAAGAACCCTGACTTTACGTAGCTTAACCTATTCAAATGCAAGGCAAAGTACCCAAGGCCTTCTAAATGATTTTACTCAAATTACAGCAGGAAATGAACACATCTAAATGCAAGAATGTTTTATGGATTGAAATCATGGTTAAGTTACAGAGTCTTGATTTTTGTTATCATGTCCTCCTATGCTACTCAAGGATGCCAAAAGCTAGAGATGCTATGATGGGGGCATGATCATGTTCTTTGTTTGCTATCTGTAGATTACGCTTTAGTAATGTAACACCTTGTCTAAAGACATGATCAGCAAAAGATCATCGAGGACATCAAAGGTTTAACATGAACGGGGACAATCCTTGTTTGTTGAAATGCAAGAGGTACTCAGGTCATCTAGATTCAATTTTGACTAGATGCTTGTATTGGCTTGCTAAAGAAAAACCCATGTAAGCAGTACTCAGGTCATCTCGGTTCAATTATACCTAGATGCTTGTATTCACTTACAACATTTCAGAAAAAGTACCAAAAATAAATCACCCAATGATGAAATAAAGCATTCCAATAGCAAAGCATCTATCCTATATCCATTTATACATCCATACCATACCCCATGCAATAAAGATCCACCAATGCATAATATCAATACAAATAAAAGCTTGTGAGTCCTTCTATCGAGTCTTTCTTCTATCAATCAAATTTCTATCTATCATCATATCTTTCATCCTTGTCCAGTCAGTCTGAGCAATGATCCAAATACAAGGTCCATCCTTAATCCATACCAATCAAGTCAAGTCAATCTTGCACAAATGATCCAATCACAATCAGGGGTCTTGATCTTTGTCTGGTCGTAAACCAACTCAATCAATTATAATCAATCAATTGTCTTATACAGGATGTGGCATTGTCGAAATCAGACCAACACACATGTCTTACACGACATGCTTCATTTCTTGAAACCAGACATTATCCTTCATGTTTACTCTAGGGATATATCATTCCCCGTCATGACAACACGCCTGCCGTGTTGGTCTAGGGATATATCATTCCTCGCCATGACAACACTGTCGTATATCATTGGTTTACTGCTCGACAGGGGCAATACCTTTTTTGTTCTTGTATCATTTGTGCATACTTGCTCGTTTGCTTGTGTATGTTATCATTTTCTCTGGCATCATTTATCATTCGGCTCTTTCTTCACCCATTTTCTTCAAACCTAACCTTCTTCATCATGAGATTGTCTGTCTCACGCCTTCTACCTTCTCCTCATCCAATCTCCCGAGGGGGCATCCTCATCATCTTCAATTGATACACAGTTGTGCATCTAGAAACTCTCAAGTTAATTGAGCTACCATTTGTCGATGTCTTCTGAAACCTCTTTGATGTGCACCGTTCAACATCAGATAAAGACCCAAAGGAAGCTAAAATGGACCTAGGAGGTTCTTTACCTTGAAAAAGATGTATACGAATCTCCTCATTTCTATATTCTAATTTACGTATAAATTCACAGCTTTCTCTGTCCTCTATGCACTCTTTACAGATCTCTGGTTGTGTTCTTAGAGTATGGATTTTACTCATCTTACACTCTTGATCATCAACATTAAAGTCATCCTCTATTATTGGCACTTCCTTGCAGCTTCCATAAATATCATTTGCTTCAAAATTTTGAAATTCAACCAGAAAACCATCATAATAATGTTAATAATTAAGAGGGGGGGTGAATCAGTTATCCAAATTATTTCTTCTTTCTAAACTTTCTTATTAATCAATGCAGCATTAATTCAAACAAGCAAACATAACCATGAGATGGAGATACACATGACACAATATTTTTGACGTGGAAACCCTGCTAAGGGAGAAAACCACGGGGTGATTAACCCAAAGATTATTCTCTGTTAGAAGAATAAGGAATTACAAAATGGCACTTGCCAATTAGGGCTCACTGCTTGAGCACACTGCTCACAAAGGCGGCACACTGCCTACAAGGAGACACACTGTCTACAAAAGAATGTTATACAATACTTGAACTGATTGGAAGCATCCACATATGCTGGAGTTCAGTTCCGGTTAGGCTCAGTACACTGATCTGCTGCACTTCATCTTTCCTCTTCTCTTATGCTGCTTTCCTTTCACATACCAGACCTTTCTTACTATTTCTTCTCTGCTCTACTTTTATTCACATATCACATATCACCACTACACATCTCACAACTAAATCCATCCTATATATATATCCGCATAAGTGATTTCATTCTTTTCCTAGTCAGCACTCGAAACAGTTAATCTTTTCACAAACTCTGTTCTGTCAGCAGAATCCTTGCACATCAAGTAATGCGGATCAAGTATATTCTTGTAGAAATCATTAATCATGTCGGCCAAACATGATTCATGCCTTCATAACCTTTAACACCATCAGTAACACATCCAGAAAGTAGTCTGATGTTCTGTCAGTTAGTTCTTCCTCTGTTCACACTGTCACTTAGGAATCCGGTACTCAACTATTCATATCTTTTTCCTCATCTATCACCAGAGGCTAAATCCTTGGAATATGCCACTCAAGGTAGTCCTCTTGACTTCCCCAAATCCGCACTGCACCAAGATACTTCCTCTGAGAGATCTAGACCTGTCTATCGGACCTTGCCACATGCTCTGTTCTTGTTTACCGGACCACAACATTCTTCACTCTAACTTTCGGTAGAGACACACCATGTCCTGCGGATGTGTGGGATGAACTTTGTTGCCATCAATGACAACAATCATGAATCCATATAGTGTCTCTTGCCAACAATCTCCCCCTTTGGCATTGATGGCAACACTTAGTGAAAAATGACTAAGTGTATACACTATGCTCCCCCTTGGCTAATGCTCTGTCTTTATATATATTTTTCAGAGCTCCCCCTTAGTTGGATTCCTCATTTTTCACTACTCTTCACTCCCCCTTTGACATCAATGGCAAAGGGTAGGGTCCGCACACCAAATTTTTAAAATTTTTTACTATACTTAGCCGCATAAGTATATACATATGGCATACTTACATATACTTAAGTATGTCTGCAAAAGTTGTCTTCAACTGTACAACTTCTGTCGCCCAACTCTGCTTCATCCTGTCCAAAATTGAGATATACCCACTCAACAGGAATGCAAATGCATCTGCCCTTTTTAGATTTGTTGGATCATTTGTCTGGGCTGTGATTAGAGCTTCACTTATGGCCTCATGCATGGCCTCTAACTTAGGGACAATGATCCTCCTAAGTTCACCCATCCGGCTGATCATGTTCTTCCTTTCCTTCTCAAAATTCTTTATTGCAGTTGTGATTGCAATAGTCTGACACTCTTGATTGACTATGGAGGAAGAGAGAGGATCAAAACTTTGAGACAAACTTAGTAGTTTATCCTCTTGCTCTTTTATTTTCTTCTCAATCTCTACTGTTACTTTGGACCATGAAATACAAAATTTGTATATTTTTCCGCCATCTATAAGAGCATTTTCTAAGCTCTTTATCCCTATACTCATATTTCTCCTATCATTACTTATCAAACTTTGTACCTTTGATAATCTTTTTGCAAGAAATTCCTTCCAGACCTTATCTTCTGCTGACTTCTCTAGTGAATCAAAATGTGTATTGACACTGCTGACTAGAGTTTTGAGATTACCGGAAGTGGAGGCTGTGGGATCTTTCTGAACTAATGGCATAATCTTTTCAAGCACTCCGGAAGCATCTTCTATCAACTCACAGTCTTCCATATGAGACTTTAGAAGTTTTTCATTAGCCTTAGCATTTGCAAATGAAGCTATCTTCATTGTCTGTACCAGAGAAAGAGAATCAAAATTGAATGGACCTTGTAGAAGCTCCGGTTCATCAATCTCCATTGTTTCTTTGTTCAGGAATTCTTGGACAATTTGTGCAGTGTCTCTTGCCAGAGACATATGTTTCTTCTCTTCTGTGGTCCTGGAGCTGTCCTTAGGAGTTTTCTCTCCTTCACCACTAGCAGTTGTGGTTTTCTCTGCTAAAGTCTTCTCTCCTTCTACAACCTTAGCACTGTCATCTTCTTTTTCCTTCACCTCTGCTTCCTTCTCCTGTAATTTTTCTTCCCCTTTAGATCCGGAGATTGTAAGGGAAACCGGAGAGAAATGTTAGTCTGTTCAGGGCCCACCTCTTCTGACATTTTCTCAGGAGTTTCTTCTGCAACATTTGTAGTGGAGGGATCGGTACCCAAGTCCTCTATAATAGGAAGATTAAATCTTTTGAAGGTTTTCCAGAGAATCTTTTTAGTGTCCTTGGCTACCTTGTCGGTCTCACCAAGCATAAGCTGATTCATCCTTGCTTTGCTCCTGAATTCATCCTTGTAGTCTTTGAATACCATGTTCATTGTCTTGGGATCAATTGAAGGATATAGCTGAATAGCTATCTGTTCCTGGATCTCAAGGTCTTTTGCCATGGCATTGGTCTTTCTCATTTCCAACTCCTTCTCTAGACTCTTAGGAATTAGAGAGATAATTTCAATAAAAGCTTTATTGTAAATGTTCAGATACCTGATTGTAGCTTCCTGCAAGATCTTTTGGTCGGCCTCATTGTAATCATCATAGAATTTGGCCATTGGTTGAAGGTTTCCATCCACAGTGACTGATTTGATTACACTTTCTAGGGACAGGGTGGGCTTTTCAACAAATTCCTCTACCATTTCTTCCTTGTCTTGGCCTGTGGAGGGCTTACCGGATCCTTTCTTCTTTTGCTTCTTTATTTCCTTTACCCCTCATCTGATTTGGTTTCTTCTTCATCTCTTTGACTTGCATAAGCCCTTGTGGCTTTTGTCTTTGACCTTTTCTCTCCTTTGCCGGATGCTTGGACTTCCAGTTTTGAGCTTTTAGCAGGGACAGGTGCTGGTCTCTTTGAAGATTTGGTCCAGGTGGAAGTTTCTACCGGAGCACTTTTCTTGCTTCCTTTTTTTGCCTCTTTCTTCTCTTCATCAGTTTTTTGTCTCTTTTCCCGGTTGGCATCAAGTGCCTCCTTTGAGATCCCAAGGCCTTGTGCAATATGTTCTACTTTTTTTCTCACCTTCCTTTTCATCTTTGGCTCTCTGAGTTCCACATGGATCTTTACACTCAGCTCCTCAAAGGTTCCAAACCTTTCTGCCTTTGGATCTTTAGGCTGACTCAACATGTGTTGAACATGTAGCTCCACAATCTGTTCATCCACTTCATACCCCATGGGCATGATCCAGACTGTCCTTGGTTCTACTACCTCCATTAGGCACTAATTAGTCTCTACCATAAAGCAGACTGTGTCTTTGTATTTCTCAACAAGGGACTGGGGAATCCTTTCTCTTGTTTGCATCATGTTCTAAAAGTTCTTAAAGTATCCCCACAGAGCTGTTTTTCTTGCCTTTGCATCTCCAAGTTCATGCAAGTAATCTCTGATCTGGATAGCTACCGGTTTGTCACTTTCCCATACCCATCCATTTGATCTGGGAAGCTCATTCATGAAGTAGAAGAACAAACATAGTATCAGTCCTCCATATTTAAAGGAGTTCTTTTTGTCCTTCTTGATCTTCTGTATGTTTTCCATTAATTGGCTCAAGAGGAGTTCATAGAGATCATAATCTGCATTCTTTCTCAGCATCTCATAGGCCATGTATATTGCAGTTCTGGATACTGAATTCTCCCTACTGGAATGATATATCTTGTATCCTATTATCATAGATGCATACTTGATATCCGGGTCAGTAATATCTTCAATGGTCATTTCCCTCTTATCAAATTTTGATCTGGTGGCCTCTGTGACAATGTTGTTTTTGACAGACTTGAGGACAGGAATTCCTCCGGAGGAATGTAAACCAGTTACTACCCTAATTGCTTCCTTGGTGATCTTGCAAGGTCTATTTAGCCAAAGGAAGTTATCATGCACCCTGCTTAAAACATACCGGACCCATTCATCTTCTTCAAAGCAGGGGAAATGAATGAACTGATCAAAATGCTTTTCCTGGATGCCCTTATATTTTGGTTTAAGCTCAAAAGCATCATCTATCAATTGTTTGTGATAGATGTCTCTTAGTTTGAATTCCCCAAACTCTTCAATATTGGCATGTATGTAAACCCTAATGTCTTCTGTGTGTAAAACGCCATGCGGAACACTAGAGAATGCTCCTAGGGGATCTACCTCCAAGGATTTATATGGATGTTTCTTAAATGTAGGGCGAGGTCTATCAGAAATCTTTACAATATTCGGAGTACCCATTATCAAGAGATTTGCAGTGAGATATTTGAAAACAGAAAATACCTTTTGCGCCTACCGGTTTCATGGAGTTGGTTGGATTGATCTCTGGAAGTAATGACTTTTGCAAGTGATCTTTGATGAACTTGAGGAATTTTCTTGCAAAGCTCCGCTTTTCATTTCTTCTTGAGTGCAGAATGAACGAGTGATTAATGAAAAACCCTTATATTGCTCTGCAAGCCCTAATATCAGACTGCAATAAATGCTTGACCTACATTATTTCAGTTTGCCTTGTTCGGGTGATTTGAAGAACCAGATCAACCCTAATCTTTAAACATCTCGTGGATCTTCCAAATCTTAACCATAGTTTGTTTGAATATATCCCTTATGACTCCTTCAATCCGCAACTCTTCTTGTGCCATTTCCGACACCAATTGACTGGTTGGGGGAACAAGGTTTTCTTTGTGTCTCCCCCTGAGCCAGAGCTCACTTTTTAGTTTCTGGAAGGAATATCAGCACCAGAGTCTGGTGCGGATCCAACCTCTACATTCTCTAAACTTTTCTTCACCCAAATCTTGTTCATCTCATTCCTAACTTCATCTGCATTCACCTTTTGTTTACCCTTATCTTGATTCTGATTATGATATACCGGATCTCTTTTCTCCTGATTCTTGCTTCTACAGAATTTTGCAATATGACCGGATCTATTGCAGATTTGGAAAACAACATTTCCTTGTATATTTGATTGATATCCTCTTGATCTGCATTGTTTAGCCATATGACCTATTCTATTGCATGTAAAACATCTACCATTGAATGATTTGTTCATTTGCATATTTCTGCATTCATGAGATTTGTGACCATACCTTTTGCAGTTAAAACATTGTCTAGAGAAGAATGAATTTGTCTAATTCATTCTCTTTCTGCACTGATTAGCTTTGTGACCAAAGTGATTGCAGCTGTGGCAGTATCCATTGAAGGATGGATATCTTTGAGCATTGGGCTGTCTTACCGGAGGTCTTCTAGGCCTGTTCCTTGTATTTTCTGATCCAATATTCTTCTGACCAGATCTGGAGCTTTCTCCTTTCTCATATCCCAAACTACACTTGTCATCTACCTTCTTTTGACTTTCAAGAAGAACTTCAAGTTGAACAGAACTTATCTTGAATTTCTCTTTATATTCATTTGCTATTTGAAGATCCCTTTTGAGAGAGACAATTTGATCCTCAAGTTTTTCTTCATTATCTTTAGCATCTTCAAGATCAGATTCAAGATGTCTGATAATTCTATCCATCTAGTGGCAATCTTCTGATTTCTCCTTGAGGGATTGTCTTAGATTATCTTCAATTTTTCTTTTCTCTTCAACTTCTTGGGTAAACTTTATAACTCCTGATTCCATTTCATGTCTTACCATAATGATTTCTTTTGATAATTTTTCACATAACTTGGTTTTCTCAGTCAGCTCTTCATTTGCATTACTTTCTTCACCTTGTATTGCCAATTGCTGAAGCAGCTCCTTTCTCTTTTTCATAGAGAGACTTAATTTGTCTTTTAGTTCTCTCATGAAATCATCAGCCTTTTTGAGTCTTTCCTTTGATTCATTGACTTCAGAGTTTGACTATTCGAGATCCTCAAGGGCAGTCTTGAGTTGCTCCCTTAAACCATATGCATCCATTTGGACTCCCAGATCTTCCTCAAGCTGTTAGGCTCTATTGGGAGGAACTTAGCTCTGATACCAATTGTTGATAACTGAGAGGGGGGGGGTGAATCAGTTATCCAAATTATTTCTTCTTTCTAAACTTTCTTATTAATCAATGCAACATTAATTCAAACAAGCAAACATAACCATGAGATGGAGATACACATGACACAATATTTTTGATGTGGAAACCCTGTTAAGGGAGAAAACCACGGGGTGATTAACCCAAAGATTATTCTCTGTTAGAAGAATAAGGAATTACAAAATGGCACTTGCCAATTAGGGCTCACTGCCTGAGCACACTGCTCACAAAGGAGGCACACTGCCTACAAGGAGACACACTGTCTACAAAAGAATGTTATACAATACTTGAATTGATTGGAAGCATCCACATATGCTGGAGTTCAGTTCCGGTTAGGCTCAGTACACTGATCTACTGCACTTCATCTTTCCTCTTCTCTTATGCTGCTTTCCTTTCACATACCGGACCTTTCTTACTGTTTCTGCTCTGCTCTACTTTTATTCGCATATCACATATCACCACTACACATCTCACAACTAAATCCATCCTATATATATATCTGCATAAGTGATTTCATTCTTTTCCTAGTCGGCACCCGGAACAGTTAATCTTTTCACAAACTCTGTTCTGTCGGTAGAATCCTTGCACATCAAGTAATGCGGATCAAGTATATGCTTGTAGAAATCATTAATCATGTCAGCCAAACATGATTCATGCCTTCATAACCTTTAACACCATCAGTAACACATCCGGAAAGTAGTCTGATGTTCTGTCAGTCAGTTCTTCCTCTGTTCACACTGTCACCCAGGAATCCGGTACTCAACTATTCATATCTTTTTCCTCATCTATCACCGGAGGCTAAATCCTTGGAATATGCCACTCAAGGTAGTCCTCTTGACTTCCCCAAATCCGCACTGCACCAAGATACTTCCTCTGAGAGATCCGGACCTGTCTGTCAGACCTTGCCACATGCTCTGTTCTTGTTTACCGGACCACAACATTCTTCACTCTGACTTCCGGTAGAGACACACCATGTCCTGCGGATGTGTGGGATGAACTTTGTTGCCATCAATGACAACAATCATGAATCCATATAGTGTATCTTGCCAACAAATAAATCATGCCCTTTCTACAAAGTAAAAAAAAATCCAAAAACATCACAAAATCAAAAAATCCAAACACATCACAAACATCAAAAAATCCCAAAATAATATATTCATCACAAAAATCAAACTTGCTCCATCACACTCTCATCATCGTCACATTTATCATCATCCCACATCATCATCACATCTATCCTCAATAAGCTTACACTTGATCCAAGCTTCACATCACCTATCAAAGCATTGTCCTTAATCAAAATCCTCAACTATCAAATCAGCATCAATCAAAACTTGTCGTCCTATCGTCAAACTTGTACCAGGGGCAAACTGGGGCATGTATCATTATCAGACTATTTATTCTTTGAAGTAACGCTGTAAACTGCATTGCATCAAAGAGGGGCAAAATGTATACGCCTAAAAATGACATGATTCATCCTAAACAAATATTCTAAATATTTATTCCATTCTTCTATCAATTAAATAAATATTCTAAATTTATTTAATCGATTCACTATCCTACAATTAAATAAAATCATTTTATTTAATTAAAATCCCTAAATTCTTCTAATGTCTCAAATCACAAAATCCACCTCACAAAATCTACCTCATCAATCCACCTCATCTTTCCACCTCATCTCTTCCACCTCACCATGTTGCACATATAATTAAATATTCTTAATATTTAATTAGCTAATATCCTCCATTTTCCAAAATAAATCTTTAAATCCATTATCCTCCACAAATTGAATTTTTAATTCAATGTTCCCCATTATCCTCCACTCTAAATTTTTAATTCAACTGTCATAACCCATTGTCCCCCACTCTGAATTTTTAATTCAACTGTCATAACCCATTGTCCCCCACTCTAAATTTTTAATTCAAATGTCATAATCCACTGTGAATAAAAGATTTACTTTTATTCCTAGCCATTGATCTTCATATCTTCTCTCAACCGTTGATCCTCATTCTTCCAAGTCTATAAAAGAAGCTTCATCCCTCCATTCTACTCATCCAGGTTATTTGTATTGTTACTTTGCAGAATTCTACCCCCATGCCTTTGGCACCCTAATACTATTCGCTTGAGATCACCCTTTTGCTTTGAAGCTCTACTTCACAGCAATATCTATCAATATAGCCATTTACTATTGACATCCTACAATGCAGCTAAAAGAGTGTACTCACTGAGGGCCTACTTCATCAGCAAAGGACAGTTGTAATAGGTGAACAACAGAAGCTTTGAAACAGGGAAGGTTTGCATTGTTATTCATTTGTTTCACTTCCTTCTATCTTTCTTGTTTTCATTATTCTGTTGATGTTTGGGTTTGATATTGTTCATTTGATTAATCCACATTTTACCCTAACACAAAGAACTCAGCTTTGGTGATGGCTCCACTGGTTTCTCCTTCCGCTCATGGCTTTGCTCATTTTTCCTTCGACCCTGGTAAGGATATTTTATCCTACTAAGGCAATGATCTTTCTAGCTAAAAAAAAAGAGGATTTATTTACTTTTTTTTGTTTTCATTGCTTTCTATGCTCGTAAATTGAATGTTCTTTTCATTTTCTGTCTGCTTGTAATAATTAGGCTTCGGTATTCAAATGGGTGTACTGTTTATGCATGGGTATTAAGTGTTCATTCATTGTTTTGAAATGGGTTTTTTCTATTCATTGTTGTCTATGGTTGTAAGGTTATTTTAGTTTTCTATGTGGTTGTCTTCATTTTCTGTCTGGTTGTAGTCATGATAGTTCGGTGTTGAAAAGGGGTTATTGTTTGTTCATGGGTTTTTCATTTAGGGATTGAAAATGCTTCAGCTTTGGTGATGACTCCATTGGTTTCTCCTTCTGCTCATGGCTTCACCCATTTATCGTTTGACCCTGGTAAGATATCTTATCCTACTAAAGCAATGATCTTTCTAGCTCAAAAAAAAAGAGGATTTATTTGGTTTTTTCTATTTTTTTTGTCGTATGGTTTATGCATGCAATATCTCAGTTTGTTTTTTTCTATTTGCAATGGGATTTCTTCCATATATTGTTGTCAATGGTCATAAATAGAAGGCTCTTTTCATTTTCAACCTGCTTGTAATCATTAGGCTTCGATATTCAAATGGGTTTACTGTTTATGCATGGGTGTTGAGTTTTAATGGAAGGTTCTTTTCATTTTGTATCTAGTTGTAATCATGAGGGTTCCATGTTAAAATGGGGTTATTGTTTGTCTATGGGTATTATGATTTTTGCTGTCTGTAACTATAAATGGAAGGTTCTTATGGGTTTTTGACTTTTTGTAATCATTGTTTGTAATCACAAGGGTTCGGTATTAAAATGGGGTAATTTTTTATCCATGGGTATTCAATTTATTTATTTATTTTTGTTTGCAATGGGATTTTTTCCATCTATTGTTGTCTATAATCATAAATGGAAGCTTCTTATGGTTTTCTCACTGTTTGTAATCATGAGGGTTCAGTATTAAAATGAAGTTATTATTTATCCATGGGTATTCAATTATTTTATATTTTTTTTGTTTGCAATGCGATTTTTTCCATCTATTGTTGTTTGTAATCATAAATGGAAGCTTCTTATGGTTTTTTCACTGTTTGTAATCATGAGGGTTCAATATTAAAGTGGGGTTATTATTTATCCATGGGTATTCAATTATTTTATATTTTTTTTGTTTGTAATGGAATTTTTTCCATCTATTTCTATATGTAATCATAAATGGAAGCTTCTTATGGTTTTCTCATTGTTTGTGATCACGAGGGTTCGGTATTAAACTGGAGTTATTATTTATCCATGGGTATTCAAATATTTTATATTTTTTTGTTTGCAATGGGATTTTTTCCATCTATTGCTGTCTGTAATCATAAATGGAAGCTTCTTATGGTTTTCTCACTATTTGAAATCATGACAATTTTGTATTAAAATGGGGTTATTGTTTATCCATCGGTATTCAATTATTTTATATTTTTTGTTTGCAATGGGATTTTTTTCATGTATTTTTGTCTGTAATCATAAATGGAAGGTTCTTTTGGTTTTCAGGTTGGTCATGAGGGTTTTGTATTCAAATGGGGTTATTTTTTATCCATGTCTATAGATTGTTTTTTTGGTTTGCAATGGTTTTCTTCCATCTTTTACTGTCTGTGGTCATTAATGGAAGGTTGTTTTGTTTTGTATCTTGTTGTAATCATGATGGTTCTGTATTTCTTTAACTTTGTGGTGGAATGTCTAGCTCAATGCTTAAGGCTCTTTGTTTCTTTAACTTTGTACTGCAGAGATTCAAAAGATTCCAAATGTCAAAATTGGTGTTCAATGGTGTTTGGTGTAACACTTTATCTACTTTACGAGTAGTGTTTATCAACACAACTTAATGGCCATTTTCTATGTTTTGTAACACATTTCTTGCTTTTAGAAATTGCAAAATTTTGTTCAAGCATCATTGTGACTCTTTAATTTAAGTTACAAATTTTAGTTTACAGTTTCTAATTGTAGAAAATGGAATGATAAATGTTTTAATGGTTGGCAATTTTTTTAGAAGTGTATTTTCAGTTTAATTTAATATCATATTGAATATCTTTTAAATCATTTTTACTTCAAAATTCAAAATCTGCAATATGTCCTCTTTTCATAGTGGGTCACCCTAACTTGACCCCTCCACTTGGTGCACCATGTCATCTGAAATTAAACAAATTTGCATCTACTTCTTGGGGTTATTGTTTATCCATGGGTATTCAATTATTTTATATTCGATGATGTGGACACCCTAAATATTTTGTTATGTTATTCATAAGTCTTATCTCTTTTATCTATACACAGACAAACATATATATATATGTGTGTGTGTGTGTGTGTGTGTGTGTGTGTGTGTGTGTACACATAAAACCAAAAGAACCTTCCATTTACGACCACAGACAACAATAGATGGAAAAAATCCCATTGCAAACATCAAGAACCAAACCAAGATATTTCACACTATGTCCTAGTACTGAAAGATATTTTGCAAAATTTGACACTATGTCCTAGTAGTGAAAGATATTATTTAATTTGACATCCACACATATCAAATAATTGATTCTCATCCTAGAGCATTGAAGGAGCAAGCAATAGAAAAATGCTTGGATAGGGTCAAGTAAGAACTTAGAGGAGAAGTCTATAGTCATTGAATCAACTAAGATGTTGGACTGGATTCTAGAGAAAGTAAAGATTCTATATCAATTACCAAACCGAGATATTGCATGCATAAACCATAGGACAAAAATACAGAAAAAAAATTCCCATTGCAAACAACAAAAACCAAACCGAGATATTTGTTCTGCCCCTTGATTTTCCTACTTTGAGCTAACTAACTACACATTTTGCAAAAAATGACAATATGTCCTAGTATTCAAAGATATTCTTTAATTTATCATCCACACACATCAAATAATTGATTCCCATCCTTCATTTGAATTAAGCTGTCAAAAGACATTAAAGGAAATTAACCAATTTAGAGCAAATAAGCATTTGACCAAATCAATCACCTCCCATATTTAATACCAAATTCAAATTTATAGACATCCATCAAATCATTCAAATGAAGTGCAATAAAAACTATAGCCCAAACTTAGAGGACAAGTCTATAGTCATTGATTCAATTAAGATGTTGGACTAGATTCTAGATAGAGTAAAGAATCTATATCAATTACCAAACCTAGATATTGCATGCATAAACCACACAAATTTTTTTTGAAAAAACCAAATAAATCCTCTTTTTTTTCAAGCTAGAAAGATCATTGCCTTAGCAGGTCGATAGGATATCCTTTATAGGGTCGAAGGATAAATGAGTGAAGCCATTGCAAACAATAAAAATAGAAAAAAATCCCATTGTAAACAATAAAAAATATTTTAATACTCATGGATAAACATTAACTTCATTTTAATACTGAACCCTCATGATTAAAAACAATGAGAAAACCATAAGAACCTTCCATTTATGATTACATACAGTAATAGGTGGAAAAAATCTCATTGCAAACAAAAAAAATATAAAATAATTGAATACCCATGGATAAACAATAACCTCATTTTAATACCTAGAGCATATATTATGTTATGAACAAATATATATACACATATATTATGCATATGCATATGCATATGTATGTTTATACATATGCATATGTATGTATATATTACATTATGAATGTATATGGATAAACAATAATCCCATTTGAATACCAAACCCTCATGATTACAACCAGACAGAAAACGAAAAGGACCTTTCATTTATGAATGAATATATTACATTATATATATGCATGAAAGAATGTATATATATGTGTGTGTGTGTGTGTGCGTGTTTGTAAGAACATGTGTATACATATATGCATCCACAGTCGGAGGTGTAAGGAACTCTAATCAAGTAGTCAAAAAAGAGGACATAAAGTTAACATTTTAGACCACACAAGCATTCAACCAAGTCAATCAACCTCTCCATTATTTCCTACAAAACCATGATGTATTAAACTTTGTATGTGTATAAACCATGTCAGTTACATTTATATTTTGCAAATCCTTGTAAATAATTTGTGTATGCCACCTAATATGAATAATAAAATACTAATGAAGTAAATCATTTGACTATTAATTGAATCAATTACGAATAACATCTGGCCCCACTATGGTGAACTCCTATAGTCATGATCTAAATGCATGAAAATCCTATCAACTAGGACTACCTTTTAGTAGAGAACTAATCTACATTAACAAACCATTCTACTAGAGAAGTGCATTGGGGAGAATTGCTTGCCCCAAGGCATTTTGGGTTGAGTTATGTTGCAATCTACAAATCAAACCAATTTGATGATAAATACAACATAGCTTAACACTAAAAATGCTTTAGCATTATCAAGACTCCTATAGTGCCCCCTTGTTGTTGGCTTGTGCTAGTGGTAGTTCTGCATTGCCCTCTGTCAGTCGGAGATAGTTGTTAGTCTTTCATTGCATTGATACAGTTCTGAGACATTTGATTTGTAGGTTATGATATGGTTTCAAGATCATAGACGGTGTAGTACTACTCGCTTCGAGCACCCTACTATGCCGTGATTCTCTGACTCTCTGTGTGTGTTGACATATAAGTATTTGATCGTATACAACCAATTGTTCGGATGCAGGCTGCAGGTACCGAACCTCAACTCCACCTGATATAACAGGTTTGAGCGGGTTCTTGCACCAATGGGTATCAGTGATGGTGTTACATCCCTCCTTTTGAAAACAATGATGCTATTTACTTTCTTACAAATTTCAGTAAATTACTATGTTGTGAACGACTTGAAAACTGGAAATTTATCTTACAAAGTTGTTTTATGAAATTGCGGAATCTATTGATTACGATCAAGTGTTATGTAGACTAAAAGTCTTTATATTAAATGCAATGATGTTTGAATATATTATATTTGGATCATAGATGCTTTGACCACAAAATTGTATGCGAGTTTTGTCGATGCAGGAACAGGTGGACCGTGTTCGACGGAAGAGAAAGTATCTTCGAGAGAGAGTATAGACTCTGGAAACTAACCAAAGGTGTTTGTCACTGAGATCGCCAAACAGATAGATAAACCTGGGAACCATCAAGTAAGTCTTGTTTGTCAGTTTGGGTAGTTTAATTGATGTCGACGACAAAGGATAAAGTAAACATCCTAGTCGAAAGTAGTCTTGTAGAATCTTGGAGTCGTCTATGGCGTCGTAAGTTCCTAATAGCAAGTCGACGTATTTGAGATGTTTGATATTTATGTCTATAAGTATTTACTGAGTCATCTTGTGGCGAAATTGCAAATCTTGTCTCGAAATCGAAATTGCGAGAAATCGACCTTGAGCGTCTAACGTTGTAAGAATTCGTTGCTATACGATCAGTCCGTGGGGATTGTCGTAAATCGCGTCGAATTTATGTTGCGAATATTTTCTTTTCGCGTAGATCGACGAATGTCAATTTGAAGCCATAGTGTGATGTAATTTATTTTTAGTCGTCGTGTAGCGAGAGTTTTTCCTTCTAGTTTAGACCGTGATTTGTTGTCAATTTAACCTTGAAGATCTCTTAATAAGTAGGTTTTTGTCTCCTTTTTATTTTTCGATCAACACGATGCTTCAGTTATTACCTTATCACCGCCATGCCAAACTTAAACTCTGTAATACATCTTGTAGTGGTCTTGGGTTGATTTAGATGCCTTGGTTATCGAGAGAAGGTGGAATTGTTGTGTCTACTAGCGGACCACGTCGCCAAAGGAGCCACCACCTTTTGTATGGTCATGTTACGTGAGAAGTCGAGTTCAAGTTTAAGTATGTCAACCCATGTGTATAGATTTACGTCAACCAAAAATTCTTTGGTGGGATTCTTTTAACCAAGACGTGAGAGGTCAGCTCACGAATTGGAGAGGGTCTAACCTTTTCTAATGCCGATCTCCCATCACCTTGGAGTGTGGAGAAGCATCGGAGGTCGTGGGTTCGATTATCACCGACGGCGTTTATTCTCAATGAACTTTGATTTGAAAGTGCTAATTAATGATGGTATACGTTTGAAAAGTCGGTTGAAAGTGGTTAACTTCTTTTGTGAAGAATCTGCGGAGAGAGAGAACGTTTCCTATATCTCTGCGTAGCATGGGAAGTGGTTGTAACTTCCTTCGTGGGCAGTGAGGACAGCGTGGAGCGGAAGTTAGTGAAGAGTGTTATTTTCGCAGGGTTGAGGGAGAGTTATTCCCGGTGCCCCGTCGACGGTTAAGGAAAAATCTTTTGCTTTGGTTATGGACTGCTGGTGTGTAGGCCATCGCGGGAGTGAGAGTGGGGAGGATCTACTCCAACGTGGAGGAAAACTAGGAGTCGGGCAAGGACGAAAACAGTTAGTAGAGTAAGGCAGCGTGAGATGGTATTTGCGAAGTTATGTGGGAGGTTGTTCGGTTGGGAAAAAGGAGTAAGAGTTGAGAAGGAAGCGAGGAGTGAGAACGGTGTTATGAGTAAGAAATAGAACTGTGTTATGAGTAAGAGTTAGAACAGTGTTGTGAGGAAGAAATAGAACTGTGTTATGAGTATGAGATAGAACTGTGTTGTCAGTGAGAGTTTAGAACTGTGCTGTGAGGAACGAAAAGAGCAGTGAGAGTTTAGACTGTGGAGAGAGGAGCGAAAAGGAGTAAGAGTAGAGACTGTGTAGTGAGAAGTAAAAAGGTAGTAAGAGTTTAGAACTGTGCTGTGAGGAGAGCGAAGAAGGCAGTAAGGGTTTAGAACTGTGCAGTGAAGAAATGAGAGGCAGAGAGCCCTCGGAGTGAAAGAGCACTCCAGCAACCTTCGTTTTTAATAACAGGTTCTTTATCTTTACCATTTGTCTTAGTTTTAAACAGTAAGGAAGAGAGTCTCATGGTTATGGAAGACTATTATGTTTAGATATGAGTAAAATAGAATGATAACGCAAGTTTAATACGATTTCAGTGTGCGGTAATTCCTTGAAAGAGCTTTATTGCTGTGTAGGACATATGATAAACTCAGAAACTAATGTATGCTGTCACATTACTGTGTTTTAAGATTAGAAAACGCTGAAAAAGAAGTGTTACTGCCTTCTAGGAAATGTAAACACTGAAACTGTAGTTGTTCTCATCATAAATGACGATGTATAGCCAAAGAACGCTGCTCTCTAAAGTATATGCATTTAGGAATGAACTTGTCTCGATGCAAGACGTAATTTACCTTCTGTGAACAATAAACAATGACGTAAGATAGAAGAATTGCCTTTAGGTCTGTGTTATGAACATAAAACTACCTTGGAGGTTTTGAACGATGCTCCACGTGCATGCCATGCAGGAGTCAAACCGTAGTTTGTAAGCATGTTCGACGTATAGCTAGAGAATGCATTTGTAAACAGCCGATGTCTTATCCGTTTAATATCTTTATCTACATTTGAAAGATTCCCAAACCTTTTAGATTTATTTACGGCTCTCAGCTATTTAAATCTTGTGAAACTAATGACTCAGAAAGAGGAGTAGGAAGATAAAAGTGTTGGTAATGTTTAGGAAACCGTTTTGGTTCCGAAATGATCAATTTGAGCTGAAAACCCGCATGTGAGTCGAGATTGCGTTGCATGCGACGATGTTAGAATCGTTTAACCATGTAGACCATATGAGTCTAAAACCCTAGAATTTCGGGATAACGGAAAATGATTTAGATACTAGTGTATGTTGAGTTAACATGGGAACCAAGTAAACAGATTTGAAACCACTTAGGAGTGGACGTGTCTAAATAATGATTTTTCAGGATAATGGGATTATGAAAGTCTGAATTCGAGATTAGAATAATATTGCGCAATGTGCTATTGTAGGGGGATATCCTAAGCCTTGAGGTCATCAAGGTCGGCAAAATGAGTTCAAACTATACAAATAGGAAACTGTAGGATTTCGACCAGTTCAAGTCGAGTAGGGTGGGTGAACCAAGATCATGCGTTTTTAAAACGCTAACTAAATACAAATCCTTTGGCCAAGGTGATGTACTATCCTCAAGTGCATCGAACGTTCACCGTAACTGGATGGTGTTTCTTGTGGAGTGTCATGCATGACTAGAGGGTATCTAGGGATCTGAACGATAACAAGATACGTAGGTTACAACACCAGAGCTCAGATGGCAAACACCGATGGTTATCCTAAGTCTATCCTCTTGAGTAGGGTAGGGCCACTTCCGGTTAGGAAGGAGTGCGGGAGACCGACAGTCTGTGGTTGGAGGTTAAGCTCCTTGAAGATACTTTCTCTTCCAAATACTGAGGAATTGCCGAGTCTTGAACGTGAAGGGTTGACAATCGAGATGCATGATAATGGTATGTTTCCGATATTTGTTATTCCAAGAAAATTTCATTTGTTAGAAAATAAAGTGTATTATGAATATCATTTCTTTCAGTCTTTATGAGAATGCAATAATGTTTATGATAAATTGAAAAAAAAAATGTTGTAATGGTTTAGAGATGAGAAACTTTTGTATTCGATTACTTTATTTAAAAAAAAAAAATTACCGTCGTGAAAATTTAGTTACTTCTTGTCATTTTTGGTTTTGGTTGTTACAGATGGGAGATAATGCGAGGTCTATTCCACTAGGTCGGTCCTTGTCTTCTGTTATAGTCTTGAGTCGTGTTGTGACGCTTAGCCCTTGTCTTTACCTTATATGTTTGGTAATTTTGTGTTGTGGTATCTAGTCGAGTTGTGTTAACAATGCTCATGTGTAGTTGGTTAATACTTTATTGATTTCTTATTAAAATAATAATGCTCCTATTATGTTTAATGGATAATATTGTTTTGGCTTAGATCTTGGAATGACACCCTTGTAAGATTTTAAAATAGACTAGAATTAATTATCTGTTGTCCAAGAGCATTTATGTCATAAGTTGGAGTTTTGGGTAATTAGTATATTTTTGGTACAGAATAATTTTGGTATGTGAAATAAATGCCTTGAGTTGTCAATTTGAAATTGGGAGATTTGGGATATCTTTTTATAGCAAATTTTTAATTTTTCTCGGGGAGTGGGTTGTTGGGTAACGGATACATGTCTGCATTTATTTTTGAGCTGAACCATTTTTATAAAAAAAAGAGAACACAGATTTGGGGGGAAAAGAGGAGGCTACAAGAATCAAGGAGAAAACTATTTGATTTGAAGATTTAAGATTTGGTTTCCGGGTATGTCTATTTGTTTCTTTGTATAGATAAAATTTGTCTTTGGTAGTGCTTGAGTGTCTGGAAATTAAATGTGGTTGCATGATAATTGAATGTGGGATTCTTCAAATTGCTTCTTCTGTGAATGAATTTACTCGACACCATTTGAAATTATCCCTTATATCTTTAATCCTTATATTCAACCTTGCCATTTAGTTTTCTTCTATTCGAGACATATTCTCTCCAAACCTAGTTATGTGATCTTTATATCCATAGGTAACAATCCATTTGGTTTATGCCTTTCTAGTTCTGACTGGTACAAATTAGCTTCCATTACTATTCATTTCATCTCTATGAATGATTAATTGTGCAACAAGAATTCATCAACTTTTAGCAACTATTTTTCCCCAAAATTTTCTGTATTCTTACCCTTCGACTTATGTTTCCTGAGTCATTTTCTCCAATTCCTCCTTATTCCTCACTAGGGACGGTCCCTATTGTAACATCTTGTTAGATATTTGTGATGCTAGGAATATATTCACAGATTCATTTTGAGCCCTGGCAAAAGATGACATCGGCTATCTCTAAACAGGCCAAATGACTATGGAATGGTATTAGGCCAATAGGATCAATCGACTAATGAGCTTATGAAATTATTCATAGTAAAATAAAGTTCTCTATCCATAACCATAATTGATCTAAATGAAATTACAATGAGGAGCCTTCTGATTTGTGGAACACACTCCCTCATCAAGGCTGACAAACTTATACTGAAAGATTGACCTTATCTGAACCTCCCTGAAAGACTCAAGGATATGTCCAAGTATTTCTGGAAGGGGGTCTTAACTAACAATGGATGGGGATATGTGATGCTGTGCTGTTGCAAAAATCTTGAATGCGATATTTGCTTTGAGCATGAAGAAGATAAAACACTCATTAGAATATGGCGCCACTTTGTATATTTATGCCATTGCATTCTCCCCTAAGCCAAGTGCCCCATTCTTTCAAACTAGCTCTCCTTTCACATCACCTTATGGTCTTCTAGTTTGGAAGTTGGATCTTAAACTTGTTAAGACATCTCCTCTGCAACTGTCTTCATCTTAGCTGATCTTAATTTGACTCATAGTCGAACCCTAGTGCTGTCCCCTCTGTGCCATTGCCTAGCTTCTGATTCTGACCTCTTTCACCCATTTCATTCTGGTTCAGGGTTGAAAACATATTTATGCTTAAAATCTCAGACTGGAACCTTTCATATAATTTGAACTAATTCAATTTAGATTGTTAGTTTTTATTGAAATAGAATCTATCAATTTCTTTAATCATGCCAAGTTCCCTTCGTTCGACGTCACCTGTCTAGCAAAGGGCGTCCTTTCTAGATCTCTATAGTTACCAAACTAGAAACTTTCAGTTCTAAGCAATGGTTAGGGAGATGCTCGTTGCCAGGTTTAGTATGTTTCTTAAGTGAATAAGGAATCATCTTATCTTAGGAAGAAATGGCATAGATTTCTATGAACCGTAGGTAGAGAAAATTCGAATAGGATTTAGTTAGATCAGTTTGCATTATTATTTTCAATTAGTGGTTAGTGAGAAGGGTAGTTGTGTAGGAAGAGAATAGTAGTTTGCTTATCATTGCATGATCTACTTATAGTTGTGTTGATAGAAATTTATATATGAGAGTTGGCAATCCCCTCGAATAGGAATTAGATCTGTATTTGTAGTTAGTGACATGTTTTATATTATTATAGTTATTTCTTTATTTGAAATTTTAGTTTGTGGGATGTTAATGGGGTATGGTGTAGTTAGCAAAATGTATTTTATGTTTGTAGTTGTTTCACTAGGAATTATAGTTTGGAAAGTTTCCTTTTGAAACTCTTGTCTGGATGATAGCAAATTCTTTTTAGAAGTTTGTAAGTTTGGGTAACTCATTGTTATGGATTTAGAGCTATTTTCATTTAGACCTCACTTTTGTATTTGTTTAATATTATTTTGTTAGATATGTTGTAGGTGATAAATTTGTCTAGCTTTGCATTGTATTATTTTGTTTAAGCAAATAAATAATAATTTAGTGAATTGCATTATAACGATATTAGTAACAAAGAAAATATTTGTTTAAACCTGAAATAAATATTATTTGAGATAAATTAATTCCTTCCTATATACTGTGAAGTTAAAGGATATATAAAATATTAGATTTCTTCTATTGTATGGATTCATAATCTTGTAGAATTAACATTAATTTATGATGTTGTTTTAGAATATACAAGTTGGTTATATGAATTATTGAGTATGCTCACTAATTGTAATTTGGTTCATACTATCATAGGATACCTTGTTTTTAGTAAATATATCTTAAGTTAGAGCTTTTGTGTTTATCGAGTTATAATACTAGATTTCTATAGTGATGTCCACGTAAATGATATAGTTTATGTTAAATCATTTCCTTACGTTGAAAGTAAAAGCCTTGTTATGAAAGTCAATTTATATCATCCTTTAAGGGTTATGTCAAGTCATTTTCAAATATG
This sequence comes from Cunninghamia lanceolata, assembly GCA_027924645.1. NCBI lineage: Eukaryota > Viridiplantae > Streptophyta > Pinopsida > Cupressales > Cupressaceae > Cunninghamia > Cunninghamia lanceolata. The sequence goes on along the minus strand of BSBN01000828.1, from coordinate 11,769,602 downwards.
GTTTTGTTGGAAAATTCATTATTGGGAGTAATGATGTCTTTGGGTAGAGTTTTCCATGATATATTATTGTAGTAGATAAATATTGTGATAGAAATTGTAGAGGGATTTGAATTATTATTTCTAGTTCATGGGGTAATAATAGTGTATTGATTTCCTTGTTGAATTTTTAATTTGCTAGTCATGCCGGTAATATTCCATTTCGTGCTTCGTAAATGGTGGATATCATTGTATATGTTATTTCATTTTAGAGACTTTGAGACGATTGTCAATTTTTATCATTTATTGTTATTAATGTCGTGAACTTGAATTTTCTTATAAATTGATGTTAAATCTCATAAGTTATTTTCATGATTGAACTAGGAGTACATTGAATATCTTATGTTTGATTATCCTTCTGGTCATATCTATAAGTTTGTAATGGATCTTTGTGTTCACTTTGGGATGGAGTTTAGTCCATGATTTGGTTATTTGTGAAGTGGGAATCTTGAGGGGGGTGTCATGAGTACTTGGTGTTAAGAGGTGAAAGCCTTGTCCTTGTCGGATAAGGGTCACCTTATCATTGGTCATGTACCTAACTCCAGAGGTGTAGTTCCTGGTTTTGGTTCAAAATTATGGCATGTCAAGGCAATGGGTTCATTGGATTTTCGTGTCTTGTAATGATTGGGAAATGGTCTCTTGGACATAGTACTTGGTTTCTAGATTGTTTTGCTTCAAAATTGTGAAGGGAATCTAAGGACTTATTGTTGTGGCCTAGTGAATGGCGTAAAGTATGGGTCGGAACTGATTTGTGACTTTTATACCTGTATGTTGTGGTATGTTTGATTGATCAAAGAATGCTAAGGGAGTGGTTTTCATGGTGGGGCCGGTGCCTAGTGAGAGGCCGCCTGGGTAACCCCATGGAAGTGGTAAGCATGTGGAAACTTAACAACTTAATCAAGAGGGTTGGGATATTAAAACACTTAACAAGATAAATAAGATACCTCACCCATGCCTTGAGTGCTCTCACAGGCTAAGGATGGGATGAGAAGGCCTGGTTGGCAAGGCCGACCTCCTTGTCTCCATGAGAGGACCTGTCGGCTCTGCATGTGTCACCCTATGGGGCTGGTGCCTAGAGAGAGGCTGCTAGGGTAACCATAGATGGGGGTTGGCTTCTGGTGATAGATAGCCTGGGTAACCCATGCTAGGACCACGCGATGACACTCTCCTTATGCAGTTTAGTTGTTTCTTGGTTGTGCCTCTGGAGTATTGTCTTGTCTTGTGCAACTTTGTTGGTATGGTCGATTGTGTCAAGTCTGTTACCGTTTGGCTATTTTAGATGTTGTTCTTTGGCTTAGTGGAATCCTCGTTGTTATCTCCTAGCTTGGAGGGGTGGATCTTAGGGTTCCACATGGTTGGGTGGCAGAGCTATCCATTGGCCTTTTTGGAGATTCAGTTCGAGTCCTGTGCAGAGGTGTTCCAGTTCCAGGTTGCTTCCCACCTTCAGCGTTGTTGTATACTTTCTTTTGTAGTCATTTGTAAACTGATGTGATCAGTCTTGTAATCTTGTATTGTAACTTTGTATATTAACTATCTTGCAAATGTAAAAGTTGTTCTTTCTGTAGTATTGATATAATATATATCACTTGTGTGGTTTTAATTTTCTATTCATTGATGTAGTTATGTTTCCCTAGAGGAGTTAGAAGTACACTTTTCTTTATGTTGTGCATTATGATATCTTTGGTTACTGTTATTGCATTTACTTGCTTCAAAAAAAAATTATTCCTAGTTTTTGCTCTTGATTAGTCTAACTCTCTAGGGGTGCATGATGGGGCATTACACTTGGTATCCGAGCCTAGGTTGCAACACTGAGACCTCTGGATTGCTGTTGTTGCCCTAGGTTAAATGATTTTCGTGTTGTAGTGAGTTGGTAATAGTACCTCCCACTTGTATGCATTGTATGAAGGTTGATAAGTTTATAGACTTGTTCTTTAAGAAATGAATGCTTTATTCTACTTATGTGTCTTCTATGTTCTTTCTCCTTCTTCTCTAGAAATGTGATGTTATATCTAACAATATGTTCTCCCTGCATGTTAATGCATCTAATCATCTGGTGGCATCATGCATCATGAGTTATGTGGTTATGTGATGTTGACATCTTTACATGATTGCTTGAAAATCTATATATAACCCCTAGATGGTCATGACCTCTTATGGAAGAATTGTTGTAATTTATGGAAGTTATCATTGTATATGCCCATGTAAGAACTGTATGCAGGAGATCAAATGAGATCTTGTGTTGGGCCTATGAGACCAGGAACGTAATAATGTAAGTTTGAATTATTCCTGTATGTGATGTCATATATTCCTTTTATATCTTCTTGCATAAGGAAGCAATTGCATATTTCCGTAGTTTAGTAGAAATAAATTGTATTGTAATAAAGATAGAAGTTGTTTAGATAAGAGGATGTAGTTAACATTATTGTTTGAATGTTGGTGTACATTCTATAACATGTTCTAGACCCTGTGTCCTTGAGTGTTGTGTAGCGGATACTCCCTTTTTGTGGCTAAAATTAGTCACATCGTAATGTAAAATTGTTGTAATTTGGTTGTTTTGAAAATTTTGACAGTTGCTTCATGTGTAGTAGGGGAGTTAACAGTGAGTTTTCTTTCTTTGAACATTCTTATGACAGGAATGGTCACCAAAACTTTTTTCTTTATATTTGATTTATTGTTGAAACTTGCCACACTTTGTGACTTAAAGTTGGATTTGATTGTTTTTCCATGTGGGTTTGTATTTATTTTTAAAATTTTCTATGGTGGATATTCCAAATGTTTGATTCTGTTGGCCCCATTTTGTGGTAAGTGTTGTTTCTATCATGTTCATTTCGAACCTCTGATAGTATGTTCAAGGGAGGACTCTGCAAAGAATTGCACTTTGCATGGTTGGTAATTAGTGGAAATAGAAATGAGATGTATTTTTTTCCTTAGTTATATGAGACTGCAATTCTTTGGATTGTATGAGATTGTTGAAAAAGTGTAATTAGATATAAGTAGATCACATGATCTACCATAAAGGTAAAGAATAGATGTTCTTATCTTTTATTGAACATTTGTGCTTGTTTTGTGAACAATTGTTTATTATAGAGGAGTATGTTGACAATGGAATATGACAATATTAATATATTATGTTTATACCCCAATCTGTGACTTACAGGAGTAAGTCAAGTTGTAGGGGGGAGAATGTAGTGCCCCCTCGTTGTTGGCTTGTGATAGTGGTAGTTCCACATTGCCCTCTGTCAGTCAGAGACAGTTGTTAGTCTTTCATTGCATTGATACAGTTCTGAGACATTTGATTTGTAGGTTATGATATGGTTTCAAGAGCAAAGACGGTGTAGTACTACTCGCTTCGAGCACCCTACTACGCCGTGATTCTCTGACTCTGTGTGTGTTGACATATAAGTATTTGATTGTATACAAACAATTGTTCGGATGCAGGCTGCAGGTACCGAACCTTGACTCCACCTGATATAGCAGGTTTGAGCGGGTTCTTGCACCAATGGGTATCAGTGATGGGAGATAATGCGAGGTCTATTCCACTAGGTTAGTCCTTGTCTTCTGTTGTAGTCTCAAGTCGTGTTGTGACGCTTGGCCCTTGTCTTTACCTTATATTTTGGGTAATTTTGTGTTGTGGTATCTAGTTGAGTTGTGTTAACAATGCTCATGCATAGTTGGTTAATACTTTATTGATTTCTTATTAAAATAATAATGCTTCTATTATGTTTAATGGATAATATTGTTTTGGCTTAGATCTTGGAATGACACCCTTGTAAGATTTTAAAATATACTAGAATTAATTATGTACTGTCCAAGAGCATTTATGTCATAAGTTGGAGTTTCGGGTATTTAGTATATTTCTGGTACAGAATAATTTTGGTATGTGAAATAAATGCCTTGAGTTGTCAATTTGAAATCATAGCAAATTTTTGATTTTTCTCGGGGAGTGGGTTGTTGGGTAACGGATGCATGTCTGCATTTATTTTTGAGCTAAACCTTTTTATAAAAAAAAAAAGAGAACATAGATTTGGGGGGAAAAGAGGAGGCTACAGGAATCAAGGAGAAAACTATCTAATTTGAAGATTTGAGATTTGGTTTCCAAGTATGTCTATTTGTTTCTCTGTATACATAAAATTTGTCTCTGGTAGTGCTTGAGTGTCTGGAAATTAAATGTGGTTGCATGATAATTGAATGTGGGATTCTTCAAATTGCTTCTTCTGTGAATGAATTTACTCGACACCATTTAAACTTATCCCTTATATCTTTAATCCTTATATTCAACCTTGCCATTTAGTTTTCTTCTATTCGAGACATATTCTCTCCAAACCTAGTTATGTGATCTTTATATCCATAGGTAACAATCCATTTGGTTTATGCCTTTCCAGTTCTGACTGGTACAAATCAGCTTCCATTGCTATTCATTTCATCTCTGTGAATGATTAATTGTGCAACAAGAATTCATCAACTTTTAGCAACTATTTTTCCCCAAAATTTTCTGTATTCTTACCCTTCGACTTATGTTTCCTGAGTCATTTGCTCCAATTCCTCCTTATTCCTCACCAGAGACGGTCCCTATTGTAACATCTTGTTAGATATTTGTGATGCTAGGAATATATTCAAAGATTCATTTTGAGCCCTGGCAGAAGATGACATCGACTATCTCTAAACAAGCCAAATGACTGTGGAATGGTATTAGGCCAATAGGATCAATCGACTAATGAGCTTATGAAATTATTCATAGTAAAATAAAGTTCTCTATCCATAACCACAATTGATCTAAATGAAATACAATGAGGATCCTTCCGATTTGTGGAACACTCCCTAATCAAGGCTGACAAACTTATACTGAAAGATTGACCTTATCTGAACCTCCCCGAAAGACTCAAGGATATGTCCAAGTATTTCTGGAAGGGGGTCTTAACTAACAATGGATGGGGATATGTGATGCTGTGCTGTTGCAAAAATCTCGAATGCGATATTGGCTTTGAGCATGAAGAAGATCAAACACTCATTAGAATATGGCGCCACCTTGTATATTTATGCCATTGCATTCTCCCCTAAGCCAAGTGCCCCATTCTTTCAAACTAGCTCTCCTTTCACATCACCTTATGGTCTTCTAGTTTGGAAGTTGGATCTTAAACTTGTTAAGATATCTCCTTTGCAACTGTCTTCATCTTAGCTGATCTTAATTTGACTCATAGTCGAACCCTAGTGTTGTCCCCTGTGTGCCATTGCCTAGCTTTTGATTCTGACCTCTTTCACCCATTTCATTCTGGTTCAGGGTTGAAAACATAATCATGCTTAAAATCTCAGACCGGAACCTTTCATATAATTTGAACTAATTCAATTTAGATTGTTAGTTTTTATTGAAATAGAATCTATCAATTTCTTTAATCATGCCAAGTTCCCTTTGTTCGACGTCACCTGTCTGGCAAAGGGTGTCCTTTCTAGATCTCTATAGTTACCAAACTAGAAACTTTCAGTTCTAAGCAATGGTTAGGGAGATGCTCATTGCCGGGTTTAGTATGTTTCTTAAGTGAATGAGGAATCAGCTTATCTTAGGAAGAAATGGCATAGATTTCTATGAACCGTAGGTAGAGAAAATTTGAATAGGATTTAGTTAGATCAGTTTGCATTATTATTTTCAATTAGTGGTTAGTGAGAAGGGCAGTTGTGCAGGAAGAGAATAGTAGTTTGCTTATCATTGCATGATCTACTTATAGTTGTGTTGATAGAAATTTATATATGAGAGTTGGCAATCCCCTCGAATAGGAATTAGATCTGTATTTGTAGTTAGTGACATGTTTTATATTATTATAGTTATTTCTTTATTTGAAATTTTAGTTTGTGGGATGTCAATGGGGTATGGTGTAGTTAGCAAAATGTATTTTATGTTTGTAGTTGTTTCACTAGGAATTATAGTTTGGAAAGTTTCCTTTTGAAACTCTTGTCTGGATGATAGCAAATTCTTTTTAGAAGTTTGTAAGTTTGGGTAACTCATTGTTATGGATTTAGAGCTATTTTCATTTAGACCTCACTTTTGTATTTGTTTAATATTATTTTGTTAGATATGTTGTAGGTGATAAATTTGTCTAGCTTTGCATTGTATTATTTTGTTTAAGCAAATAAATAATAATTTAGTGAATTGCATTATAACGATATTAGTAACAAAGAAAATATTTGTTTAAACCTAAAATAAATATTATTTGAGATAAATTAATTCCTTCCTGTATACTGTGAAGTTAAAGGATATATAAATATATTAGATTTCTTCTATTGTATGGATTCGTAATCTTGTAGAATTAACATTAATTTATGATGTTTTAGAATATACAAGTTGGTTATATGAATTATTGAGTATGCTCACTAATTGTAATTTGGTTCATACTATTAAAGGATACCTTGTTTTTAGTAAATATATCTTAAGTTAGAGCTTTTGTGTTTATCAAGTTATAATACTAGATTTTTGTAGTGATGTCCACGTAAATGATATAGTTTATGTTAAATCATTTCCTTACGTTGAAAGTAAAAGCCTTGTTATGAAAGTCAATTTATATCATCCTTTAAGGGTTATGTCAAGTTGTTTTCAAATATGGTTTTGTTGGAAAATTCATTATTGGGAGTAATGATGTCTTTGGGTAGAGTTTTCCATGATATATTATTGTAGTAGATAAATATTGTGATAGAAATTGTAGAGGGATTTGAATTATTATTTCTAGTTCATGGGGTAATAATAGTGTATTGATTTCCTTGTTGAATTTTTAATTTGCTAGTCATGCCGGTAATATTCCATTTCATGCTTCGTAAATGGTGGATATCATTGTATATGTTATTTCAGTTTAGAGACTTTGAGACGATTGTCGATTTTTACCATTTATTGCTATTAATATCGTGAACTTGAATTTTCTTATAAATTGATGTTAAATCTCATAAGTTGTTTTCATGATTGAACTAGGAGTACATTGAATATCTTATGTTCGATTATCCTTCTGGTCATATCTATAAACTTGTAATGGATCTTTGTGTTCACTTTGGGATGGAGTTTGGTCCATGATTTGGTTATTTGTGAAGTGGGAATCTTGAGGGGGGTGTCATGAATACTTGGTGTTAAGACGCGAAAGCGTTGTCCTTATCGGATAAGGGTCACCTTATCATTGGTCATGTACCTAACTCCAGAGGTGTAGTTCCTGGTTTTGGTTCAAAATTATGGCATGTCAAGGCAATGGGTTCATTGGATTTTCGTGTCTTGTAATGATTGGGAAATGGTCTCTTGGACATAGTACTTGGTTTCTAGATTGTTTTGCTTCAAAATTGTGAAGAGAATCTAAGGACTTATTGTTATGGCCTAGTGAATGGCGTAAAGTATGGGTTGGAACTGATTTGTGACTTTTATGCCTGTATGTTGTGGTATGTTTGATTTATCAGAGAATGCTAAAGGAGTGGCTTTCATAGTGGGGCCGGTGCCTAGTGAGAGGCCGCCTGGGTAACCCCATGGAAGTGGTAAGCATGTGGAAACTTAACAACTTAATCAAGAGGGTTGGGATATTAAAACACTTAACAAGATAAGTAAGATACCTCACCCATGCCTTGAGTGCTCTCACAGGCTAAGGATGGGATGAGAAGGCTTGGTTGGCAAGGCCGACCTCCTTGTCTCCATGAGAGGACCTGTCAGCTCCGCATTTGTCACCCTATGGGGCCGGTGCCTAGAGAGAGGCTGCCAGGGTAACCATAGATGGGGGCTGACTTCTGGTGATATATAGCCTGGGTAACCCATGCTAGGACCACGCGATGGCACTCTCCTTATGCAGTTCAGTTGTTTCTTGGTTGTGCCTCTGGAGTGTTGTCTTGTCTTGTGCAGCTTTGTTGGTGTAGAGTAAAATACTCTACACTTTGATATTTGGGTTTTAGTTGTGCGAGTTTCAGTTTTGTTTCTGTGCTCTTCAGTTTTACAGCGAGAGTTTTTTGTCACACAACGCGAGCACAGAGCGCAGAGTTCAGCGGAAGCCGCCAAGTGTCAGTACCCGGGACACATTATATAGTTTTTTAAAGTAACGCGGATGGAGCCATGCGTCCTTTTTAATACTGGCAGAGCGTGCCATGTGTCGGCATCTGAGGTTCAGTTTCTATAAGTTTCAAAAGCCTCTTTTACAAAGAAAGTCTGGCAGGCCCCATTTTTAAGTTTCTCCCAGTGCAGCGGAAACCACCACGTGTCAGCAGCCGTGATACATTTTAAAAGTTTCTCAGAGTGGCCACGGAGAGTGCCACGTATTTGTTTGCATTAAGGCAGAGCGTGCCATGTGTCGGCACCCGTTCAAGTTTCTTCTAAGTTTCAAACATTCTTTTTGAATGTTTCTCATAATGTAGCGGGCCCCTTTTAAGAGTTTCAGTGTGAGCGGAAGGCGCCAAGTGGCAGATGCGGAGAGTCTCTTTAAAGTTTCCTAAAGTTACATGGAAGGTGCCGCGTGTCCCATGAAGTTGCAGTGGAGAGCTCTGTTAGTGCCTGAATTGACTGGTAGTTTTCTGAGCATTTTTCATTCAGGCACTCTCCCTAAGTATCCAAAAAATGTTCCAAGTAATGGACCTCCTCAGCAGTTTTCAGCATCATCATCATATTTTCTTGAGGAGGAGGTCATCATCATCATGTTTGTTTCGATGAGGGTCATCATCATCTTGTTCTCCGTCGACCGGTTTCTCAACGTCATCATCATATTTCGTTGTCGGGTGATGTTTGGGTTTTATCCTGATGATGCTAACGAGCTACAGTGCGCCCTGATCTGCTTGCGAGGGTGATTCTTCAAAGTCTCCGGTGATCTTCCATTTATCACCGTGTGCAGGCATGATGATGATGTTACTTATTCTTTGAGTTGTGCGACCTGACTTGCTTTTTCTTAAGGGTCGTCGTCATCATCATCATTTTTCCAGTTATCATCCTGCTGCTTGTGGAGGTCATCATATTTTCTGCCTTCATGATATTTCGTCGGGGTGATATTTCTATCATCGGGTGATCTTGGTTATGATCATCCTGATGATGTTGTTGAAGAATTCTAAGTGCGACCCGATATTCACTAGGGTCATCATATTTTGAACGTCAGGATGATCTTAGTCAATATCATCCTGATGATGTTGTATCACCTCTTGTTCGTTGTTTTGTCATCCTGATGATGCTGACGTCATCCTTATATCAGGATGATATCCGGTTCTTTCTGCCTATCTGCATCATGATATTTCCGAAGGAGGGGGTGATATTTTCATATCACCCGGATATATGTTTTTGTTTTGTTCGAGCATCATGATGATGCTGATATCAAGGAGATATCCGCTTGCTGGCTTCGCGCATTATCTACTGGGGGTGATCTTTTCAAGCAGCATCATCATATTCAGTTATCGCCCCGATCTTATAGTGGAGCTACAGTGCAACCTGATATTTGAACATCAGGAGGATATTTCCAAATATCCGGTTGTCTTCCGAATATCATGATGATGTTAATATGATGATGACGTCATCAAGGTCCGGGGGGGGTCATATTTCTAACACTGATCATCTTGAAGAGACCTCCTGATATTTGCAAACATGATGATGACGTCATCCGGATATGAGGAGGTGCGCAGTAGGCGGATATGATGATGACGTCATCAGGATGTTCATCGGCCAGACTTTTGTTATAAGCTCAGCAGGAGGATGTTCCTCCGAAGGATCAGGTTGTGCCGATTATCATGAAGGTTATATTTCAAATATCATGATGACGTCAGGGTGATATTTCGGGCAACAGGATATCATGCTGCTGGAGGATGATGATGATGAAGTCTTATACTAGTGTCGTCAGGAGCAAAAGCACCGACATGATATATGCTCATGACCTAGTATATAAAGTGTTAATGAGGTTGCTGCGGGGTGCATGTGGGATAATGTTATCCTGCATATTCGAAATATCATGATGATGAATCTCGGCGGGAAGTGGTTGCGATCGACTGTTTGATGTTCTTCCCGAGGCCGCGGGTTGGTGCGCCATCAATGGCGATTGTTGCAGAGGTATGGGCGATGGCGTGGACGGATGTAGTACCCGATTGAAGATCTGGATCCTGAGGCAGTGGCGCAGGGCTCGAAAAATCTTCCTGTCTCCTCCCCTACCTGCTGCATTAATGTTTGAGCGCCATTTCTATGATACTGTATATCTGGCGGGAGTTTTGGTCAACCTGGTAGTTAATGCTGAAAGCACCTTCCTGCTATATAATGCAGATGGTGTCATTCATTCAAAGGTTGTTGAAAGTTGATGATTTTTGGCTCTGTAATCCATAACCAGATGATCTGGTTGCTCTGTACAGTTTGTCTTGTGAGTTTATGTATCTCCTGTTGTAGGACTTGGCATGGATCCACTGATTTCATGGTTGACCTTATATGAGTAATGCTGTCTTAGCATGTGTTGTGTTAATTCTGTCTCCAGTATTGCATGTATCCTTCTTCTGGATCTGGATGTTTGCTTATGTTTAGATTCTAGAGCATAGAATTCCTATGTTGAATGTTTGATCTTTTAACCTCTGCTCAAGAGGCAGATTAAACTGTTTTCAGGTTGAACATTGGGAAGGGTATACTGCAGTAGGGATGCCATAAGTAGAGATAGCTCAACACTCTTCATTGGGAGATATCTGTAAGGCAGATATCATGTGTATCCCCCTGAAATCCAGTTTTAGCTATTTATGCTGATCATTCACAGGTGTATGTCTACCGACTCCAAGCCCTGGATAGGCACCAATCATGCTGTGTTCTTGTGTTATACACCATGTCCAGCTTTGCATCCAAATTCAAACTAAAACACTTCATACTTCCACCTGTTAGTTGTAGGAGTAGGATTAGGAACCCCCTGCATGCTCTCATATCCAACCAGACATCATGTCCAAGAATGTTGCCAGCCTTGTGATCTATCATGCAGATCTTGGTCCATACATGAGAGTATTCTGCCTGTTGTTGTCAAGTCAGATCCTTCTATCTTTGAGCTAGTCAAGGTTACATCTTGAGTTATAGGGATACCCCCCTTGGTGCGGCAGAACCAGAAGTGAAGGGGAGGAGCTCACGCAACCTCCTGTATTCCGTTGGCCTGAATCTGCCTGTGCATTAGAAGTGGCAAACCCTAATGCTGATTCAGAAGAAATGTCAACAAAATGGCGACTCTGCTGGGGAGATCAATGTCATATCCATGAAAGCTTGAGTCTACAAGATTAAAAAATTAGACCTGGAAACTGTTTGTTGCAGCAGAGAAAAAAGGTTGTATATGTGACTCTGCTGGTGGATGACCCAGAAAGAAAGAAATCAATCTGCAGCTTCAGCTTGTTTGAAACTCATTCCTCTTCAAGGAGGTGGCGACTCTGCATCAAAGAACCTGATAAAAGAACAAAATCAGTCAGAGAAGAATTTACAGCTTCTGCAACATATCCAGGTATTTCATATTATTTGACAGATTCCCTATTTGGTGAGAAAGCACTGGTTAAAAGGGAACATTGGTGAAAACAGAGCTTGCATGCTTTCATTAGAACTTACACTGTATTTCAAAAGGCATGCAATGTTGTTCAAAAGACTCATTTAAAGGACTTTAGGGAAGTTTGAAAAAACAGTCTAAACTTTGAGTGCCTAAAGTCATTGTTTGTAGAAAATCTGAGTAGGGAGGAGGGTTGCAATAACATAAAAGATGTATTATCTGCCTATGCACCCCTGTGAAGTGTCAAATGCAAGAATGTATAGTAGTCAGTCCCAACAATGTAATAAAAGAAGTTTCAACATAGACAGATATAAGCCCATAGATTTCAATGGCATTTGTGGCTATCCAAATGCCTTTCCACCTAAAGTCAGAAATTTTTTGCCTAAATTTAAGGGTATAAAGGATGAATCAGCTGAGAGACACTTGCAGCAGTTTATGAATGTGATAGATGACTTTGAGATTGACCATGAGGATGTGGTTATGAGACTATTTGTTCAATCTCTAGATGAAGATGCAAGGGACTGGTTTTCCTACCTTCCAGCTCACTCTGTCAGCTCTTGGCACGGTTTTAAATCTGCATTTCTAGTACAGTATGGTGAAAGAGTTTCTGAATATGCAGCTATTAGTGACTTCATGTACATCCATATTGAAGAAGATGAGTTGATCCCAGCCTTTAACCTTAGATTTATGAGGGCATTGAATAGAATTCCAGAATGCATGAGACCTAATGATGCACTGTGCTTAGTTACCTACTTGGGAGCCTTTGATGGGAAAATGAGTTACAGATTAAGAGACAAGGAGCCCACCACATTGCATCAGGCACATCAGTTTGCATTAGATATTGAAAACAATTGGAGGTATGGAATACAAAAGGGTTATTTCTCTAAAAATTTTTGTTGTCCTGCAGCCCCCAGTGTTAATGGAAGATTTAACTCAGGTATTGACAATGAATGTCATAGCACTCACACCCCTGTTGTTCCAGTTTTTGCATCATTCCAAGTAGATGATGTTTCTATCATAGAGGAGGATGTCCTTTTTTGCCCAGCTAGTGAAGTTGAAAATAATAATTTTTCAAGTAAAATTTGCATACCAGTCCTAAACAAGGAGCCTTCCTGTTTAAATGATCCAGTTGTGCAGAGTTGTGATCATATGGATCAAGAATCAATATCAGTTTCATCAGGAAGTATTGGAGGGCTGGAAAATGATGCAGATTGTTCAACTTCAGAGTACATTGAAACAGCAGAAATCTTGTATATGGGGCAATCAGTTGATAAAAATGATATCCATGACCAGTGCATGGATCAGGTTTGTTTTTCTTATGACTCTGAATCTGATAGTAATGAAGAAGAATTGGAATGTCATGAAGAAGAAGCAGAGGCCTTTGCAATGAATGTTAATCCCCTTTATGATGAGCCTGCTGATGTATATGATGTTGTGAGTCTTGATTTTCAATGGTGCAGGATTAACCCTTTGTTTGAGGATGATGATACTGATTTGCAAGTTGTGAATAATGAATGTTCATCATCACCTGATTCAGACATGTGTAACATTGGGTGTGTGGATCAGGATTTGTTTTCAATATCAGTAGATATCAGGGGTCTCATATTTTCTGAATATTTTGAATTATTGGATCAGCTGGATGAGCACCTGATAATGTGCAGCAGCCAGATAAATGATAAAGAATGCCAAGAGCAATATGATGTACTACCTGAGGGATATAACATGCATGTGTTGCCTAAGGTTGAAGAATATTATGTGTATGGTTATATGTCTACTTCTGAAATCCAAAATGACAGAGCTGAAAATGATGGTGGCAAGCTTTCAAAACTGGTGGAATATCTTTTTAAGCAGGTGACATTATGGGCAGATTATGCCAATCTTTTCAGTTGGGATTGGGATCTTTCAGCTTGGAATCAGGCATTTGACAAGAAAAAATTATGGTTCTTCCTTTTTGGTTGCCCGGGGCCGCCAAAATGATGTTTAAAAATATTGTGTTTGGTGATGCTGATCATGATAACTTCATGACTCTATGCCCAATGGACAAGGGACTGGTCTGCATCCCAGAGATCTGGAGTTCTCGCTGCAGGTTTTCACCTGCACGTCCCCAGACAGAGCCACTGTTAGTGCCTGAATCGACTGGTAGTTTTCTGAGCATTTTTCATTCAGGCACTCTCCCTAAGTATCCAAAAAATGTTCCAAGTAATGGACCTCCTCAGCAGTTTTCAGCATCATCATCATATTTTCTTGAGGAGGAGGTCATCATCATCATGTTTGTTTCGATGAGGGTCATCATCATCTTGTTCTCCGTCGACCGGTTTCTCAACGTCATCATCATATTTCGCTGTCGGGTGATGTTTGGGTTTTATCCTGATGATGCTAACGAGCTACAGTGCGCCCTGATCTGCTTGCGAGGGTGATTCTTCAAAGTCTCCGGTGATCTTCCATTTATCACCGTGTGCAGGCATGATGATGATGTTACTTATTCTTTGAGTTGTGCGACCTGACTTGCTTTTTCTTAAGGGTCGTCGTCATCATCATCATTTTTCCAGTTATCATCCTGCTGCTTGTGGAGGTCATCATATTTTCTGCCTTCATGATATTTCGCCGGGGTGATATTTCTATCATCGGGTGATCTTGGTTATGATCATCCTGATGATGTTGTTGAAGAATTCTAAGTGCGACCCGATATTCACTAGGGTCATCATATTTTGAACGTCAGGATGATCTTAGTCAATATCATCCTGATGATGTTGTATCACCTCTTGTTCGTTGTTTTGTCATCCTGATGATGCTGACGTCATCCTTATATCAGGATGATATCCGGTTCTTTCTGCCTATCTGCATCATGATATTTCCGAAGGAGGGGGTGATATTTTCATATCACCCGGATATATGTTTTTGTTTTGTTCGAGCATCATGATGATGCTGATATCAAGGAGATATCCGCTTGCTGGCTTCGCGCATTATCTACTGGGGGTGATCTTTTCAAGCAGCATCATCATATTCAGTTATCGCCCCGATCTTATAGTGGAGCTACAGTGCAACCTGATATTTGAACATCAGGAGGATATTTCCAAATATCCGGTTGTCTTCCGAATATCATGATGATGTTAATATGATGATGACGTCATCAAGGTCCGGGGGGGGTCATATTTCTAACACTGATCATCTTGAAGAGACCTCCTGATATTTGCAAACATGATGATGACGTCATCCGGATATGAGGAGGTGCGCAGTAGGCGGATATGATGATGACGTCATCAGGATGTTCATCGGCCAGACTTTTGTTATAAGCTCAGCAGGAGGATGTTCCTCCGAAGGATCAGGTTGTGCCGATTATCATGAAGGTTATATTTCAAATATCATGATGACGTCAGGGTGATATTTCGGGCAACAGGATATCATGCTGCTGGAGGATGATGATGATGAAGTCTTATACTAGTGTCGTCAGGAGCAAAAGCACCGACATGATATATGCTCATGACCTAGTATATAAAGTGTTAATGAGGTTGCTGCGGGGTGCATGTGGGATAATGTTATCCTGCATATTCGAAACATCATGATGATGAATCTCGGCGGGAAGTGGTTGCGATCGACTGTTTGATGTTCTTCCCGAGGCCGCGGGTTGGTGCGCCATCAATGGCGATTGTTGCAGAGGTATGGGCGATGGCGTGGACGGATGTAGTACCCGATTGAAGATCTGGATCCCGAGGCAGTGGCGCAGGGCTCGAAAAATCTTCCTGTCTCCTCCCCTACCTGCTGCATTAATGTTTGAGCGCCATTTCTATGATACTGTATATCTGGCGGGAGTTTTGGTCAACCTGGTAGTTAATGCTGAAAGCACCTTCCTGCTATATAATGCAGATGGTGTCATTCATTCAAAGGTTGTTGAAAGTTGATGATTTTTGGCTCTGTAATCCATAACCAGCTGATCTGGTTGCTCTGTACAGTTTGTCTTGTGAGTTTATGTATCTCCTGTTGTAGGACTTGGCATGGATCCACTGATTTCATGGTTGACCTTATATGAGTAATGCTGTCTTAGCATGTGTTGTGTTAATTCTGTCTCCAGTATTGCATGTATCCTTCTTCTGGATCTGGATGTTTGCTTATGTTTAGATTCTAGAGCATAGAATTCCTATGTTGAATGTCTGATCTTTTAACCTCTGCTCAAGAGGCAGATTAAACTGTTTTCAGGTTGAACATTGGGAAGGGTATACTGCAGTAGGGATGCCATAAGTAGAGATAGCTCAACACTCTTCATTGGGAGATATCTGTAAGGCAGATATCATGTGTATCCCCCTGAAATCCAGTTTTAGCTATTTATGCTGATCATTCACAGGTGTATGTCTACCGACTCCAAGCCCTGGATAGGCACCAATCATGCTGTGTTCTTGTGTTATACACCATGTCCAGCTTTGCATCCAAATTCAAACTAAAACACTTCATACTTCCACCTGTTAGTTGTAGGAGTAGGATTAGGAACCCCCTGCATGCTCTCATATCCAACCAGACATCATGTCCAAGAATGTTGCCAGCCTTGTGATCTATCATGCAGATCTTGGTCCATACATGAGAGTATTCTGCCTGTTGTTGTCAAGTCAGATCCTTCTATCTTTGAGCTAGTCAAGGTTACATCTTGAGTTATAGGGATACCCCCCTTGGTGCGGCAGAACCAGAAGTGAAGGGGAGGAGCTCACGCAACCTCCTGTATTCCGTTGGCCTGAATCTGCCTGTGCATTAGAAGTGGCAAACCCTAATGCTGATTCAGAAGAAATGTCAACAAAATGGCGACTCTGCTGGGGAGATCAATGTCATATCCATGAAAGCTTGAGTCTACAAGATTAAAAAATTAGACCTGGAAACTGTTTGTTGCAGCAGAGAAAAAAGGTTGTATATGTGACTCTGCTGGTGGATGACCCAGAAAGAAAGAAATCAATCTGCAGCTTCAGCTTGTTTGAAACTCATTCCTCTTCAAGGAGGTGGCGACTCTGCATCAAAGAACCTGATAAAAGAACAAAATCAGTCAGAGAAGAATTTACAGCTTCTGCAACATATCCAGGTATTTCATATTATTTGACAGATTCCCTATTTGGTGAGAAAGCACTGGTTAAAAGGGAACATTGGTGAAAACAGAGCTTGCATGCTTTCATTAGAACTTACACTGTATTTCAAAAGGCATGCAATGTTGTTCAAAAGACTCATTTAAAGGACTTTAGGGAAGTTTGAAAAAACAGTCTAAACTTTGAGTGCCTAAAGTCATTGTTTGTAGAAAATCTGAGTAGGGAGGAGGGTTGCAATAACATAAAAGATGTATTATCTGCCTATGCACCCCTGTGAAGTGTCAAATGCAAGAATGTATAGTAGTCAGTCCCAACAATGTAATAAAAGAAGTTTCAACATAGACAGATATAAGCCCATAGATTTCAATGGCATTTGTGGCTATCCAAATGCCTTTCCACCTAAAGTCAGAAATTTTTTGCCTAAATTTAAGGGTATAAAGGATGAATCAGCTGAGAGACACTTGCAGCAGTTTATGAATGTGATAGATGACTTTGAGATTGACCATGAGGATGTGGTTATGAGACTATTTGTTCAATCTCTAGATGAAGATGCAAGGGACTGGTTTTCCTACCTTCCAGCTCACTCTGTCAGCTCTTGGCACGGTTTTAAATCTGCATTTCTAGTACAGTATGGTGAAAGAGTTTCTGAATATGCAGCTATTAGTGACTTCATGTACATCCATATTGAAGAAGATGAGTTGATCCCAGCCTTTAACCTTAGATTTATGAGGGCATTGAATAGAATTCCAGAATGCATGAGACCTAATGATGCACTGTGCTTAGTTACCTACTTGGGAGCCTTTGATGGGAAAATGAGTTACAGATTAAGAGACAAGGAGCCCACCACATTGCATCAGGCACATCAGTTTGCATTAGATATTGAAAACAATTGGAGGTATGGAATACAAAAGGGTTATTTCTCTAAAAATTTTTGTTGTCCTGCAGCCCCCAGTGTTAATGGAAGATTTAACTCAGGTATTGACAATGAATGTCATAGCACTCACACCCCTGTTGTTCCAGTTTTTGCATCATTCCAAGTAGATGATGTTTCTATCATAGAGGAGGATGTCCTTTTTTGCCCAGCTAGTGAAGTTGAAAATAATAATTTTTCAAGTAAAATTTGCATACCAGTCCTAAACAAGGAGCCTTCCTGTTTAAATGATCCAGTTGTGCAGAGTTGTGATCATATGGATCAAGAATCAATATCAGTTTCATCAGGAAGTATTGGAGGGCTGGAAAATGATGCAGATTGTTCAACTTCAGAGTACATTGAAACAGCAGAAATCTTGTATATGGGGCAATCAGTTGATAAAAATGATATCCATGACCAGTGCATGGATCAGGTTTGTTTTTCTTATGACTCTGAATCTGATAGTAATGAAGAAGAATTGGAATGTCATGAAGAAGAAGCAGAGGCCTTTGCAATGAATGTTAATCCCCTTTATGATGAGCCTGCTGATGTATATGATGTTGTGAGTCTTGATTTTCAATGGTGCAGGATTAACCCTTTGTTTGAGGATGATGATACTGATTTGCAAGTTGTGAATAATGAATGTTCATCATCACCTGATTCAGACATGTGTAACATTGGGTGTGTGGATCAGGATTTGTTTTCAATATCAGTAGATATCAGGGGTCTCATATTTTCTGAATATTTTGAATTATTGGATCAGCTGGATGAGCACCTGATAATGTGCAGCAGCCAGATAAATGATAAAGAATGCCAAGAGCAATATGATGTACTACCTGAGGGATATAACATGCATGTGTTGCCTAAGGTTGAAGAATATTATGTGTATGGTTATATGTCTACTTCTGAAATCCAAAATGACAGAGCTGAAAATGATGGTGGCAAGCTTTCAAAACTGGTGGAATATCTTTTTAAGCAGGTGACATTATGGGCAGATTATGCCAATCTTTTCAGTTGGGATTGGGATCTTTCAGCTTGGAATCAGGCATTTGACAAGAAAAAATTATGGTTCTTCCTTTTTGGTTGCCCGGGGCCGCCAAAATGATGTTTAAAAATATTGTGTTTGGTGATGCTGATCATGATAACTTCATGACTCTATGCCCAATGGACAAGGGACTGGTCTGCATCCCAGAGATCTGGAGTTCTCGCTGCAGGTTTTCACCTGCACGTCCCCAGACAGAGCCACTGTTAGTGCCTGAATCGACTGGTAGTTTTCTGAGCATTTTTCATTCAGGCACTCTCCCTAAGTATCCAAAAAATGTTCCAAGTAATGGACCTCCTCAGCAGTTTTCAGCATCATCATCATATTTTCTTGAGGAGGAGGTCATCATCATCATGTTTGTTTCGATGAGGGTCATCATCATCTTGTTCTCCGTCGACCGGTTTCTCAACGTCATCATCATATTTCGCTGTCGGGTGATGTTTGGGTTTTATCCTGATGATGCTAACGAGCTACAGTGCGCCCTGATCTGCTTGCGAGGGTGATTCTTCAAAGTCTCCGGTGATCTTCCATTTATCACCGTGTGCAGGCATGATGATGATGTTACTTATTCTTTGAGTTGTGCGACCTGACTTGCTTTTTCTTAAGGGTCGTCGTCATCATCATCATTTTTCCAGTTATCATCCTGCTGCTTGTGGAGGTCATCATATTTTCTGCCTTCATGATATTTCGCCGGGGTGATATTTCTATCATCGGGTGATCTTGGTTATGATCATCCTGATGATGTTGTTGAAGAATTCTAAGTGCGACCCGATATTCACTAGGGTCATCATATTTTGAACGTCAGGATGATCTTAGTCAATATCATCCTGATGATGTTGTATCACCTCTTGTTCGTTGTTTTGTCATCCTGATGATGCTGACGTCATCCTTATATCAGGATGATATCCGGTTCTTTCTGCCTATCTGCATCATGATATTTCCGAAGGAGGGGGTGATATTTTCATATCACCCGGATATATGTTTTTGTTTTGTTCGAGCATCATGATGATGCTGATATCAAGGAGATATCCGCTTGCTGGCTTCGCGCATTATCTACTGGGGGTGATCTTTTCAAGCAGCATCATCATATTCAGTTATCGCCCCGATCTTATAGTGGAGCTACAGTGCAACCTGATATTTGAACATCAGGAGGATATTTCCAAATATCCGGTTGTCTTCCGAATATCATGATGATGTTAATATGATGATGACGTCATCAAGGTCCGGGGGGGGTCATATTTCTAACACTGATCATCTTGAAGAGACCTCCTGATATTTGCAAACATGATGATGACGTCATCCGGATATGAGGAGGTGCGCAGTAGGCGGATATGATGATGACGTCATCAGGATGTTCATCGGCCAGACTTTTGTTATAAGCTCAGCAGGAGGATGTTCCTCCGAAGGATCAGGTTGTGCCGATTATCATGAAGGTTATATTTCAAATATCATGATGACGTCAGGGTGATATTTCGGGCAACAGGATATCATGCTGCTGGAGGATGATGATGATGAAGTCTTATACTAGTGTCGTCAGGAGCAAAAGCACCGACATGATATATGCTCATGACCTAGTATATAAAGTGTTAATGAGGTTGCTGCGGGGTGCATGTGGGATAATGTTATCCTGCATATTCGAAACATCATGATGATGAATCTCGGCGGGAAGTGGTTGCGATCGACTGTTTGATGTTCTTCCCGAGGCCGCGGGTTGGTGCGCCATCAATGGCGATTGTTGCAGAGGTATGGGCGATGGCGTGGACGGATGTAGTACCCGATTGAAGATCTGGATCCCGAGGCAGTGGCGCAGGGCTCGAAAAATCTTCCTGTCTCCTCCCCTACCTGCTGCATTAATGTTTGAGCGCCATTTCTATGATACTGTATATCTGGCGGGAGTTTTGGTCAACCTGGTAGTTAATGCTGAAAGCACCTTCCTGCTATATAATGCAGATGGTGTCATTCATTCAAAGGTTGTTGAAAGTTGATGATTTTTGGCTCTGTAATCCATAACCAGCTGATCTGGTTGCTCTGTACAGTTTGTCTTGTGAGTTTATGTATCTCCTGTTGTAGGACTTGGCATGGATCCACTGATTTCATGGTTGACCTTATATGAGTAATGCTGTCTTAGCATGTGTTGTGTTAATTCTGTCTCCAGTATTGCATGTATCCTTCTTCTGGATCTGGATGTTTGCTTATGTTTAGATTCTAGAGCATAGAATTCCTATGTTGAATGTCTGATCTTTTAACCTCTGCTCAAGAGGCAGATTAAACTGTTTTCAGGTTGAACATTGGGAAGGGTATACTGCAGTAGGGATGCCATAAGTAGAGATAGCTCAACACTCTTCATTGGGAGATATCTGTAAGGCAGATATCATGTGTATCCCCCTGAAATCCAGTTTTAGCTATTTATGCTGATCATTCACAGGTGTATGTCTACCGACTCCAAGCCCTGGATAGGCACCAATCATGCTGTGTTCTTGTGTTATACACCATGTCCAGCTTTGCATCCAAATTCAAACTAAAACACTTCATACTTCCACCTGTTAGTTGTAGGAGTAGGATTAGGAACCCCCTGCATGCTCTCATATCCAACCAGACATCATGTCCAAGAATGTTGCCAGCCTTGTGATCTATCATGCAGATCTTGGTCCATACATGAGAGTATTCTGCCTGTTGTTGTCAAGTCAGATCCTTCTATCTTTGAGCTAGTCAAGGTTACATCTTGAGTTATAGGGATACCCCCCTTGGTGCGGCAGAACCAGAAGTGAAGGGGAGGAGCTCACGCAACCTCCTGTATTCCGTTGGCCTGAATCTGCCTGTGCATTAGAAGTGGCAAACCCTAATGCTGATTCAGAAGAAATGTCAACAAAATGGCGACTCTGCTGGGGAGATCAATGTCATATCCATGAAAGCTTGAGTCTACAAGATTAAAAAATTAGACCTGGAAACTGTTTGTTGCAGCAGAGAAAAAAGGTTGTATATGTGACTCTGCTGGTGGATGACCCAGAAAGAAAGAAATCAATCTGCAGCTTCAGCTTGTTTGAAACTCATTCCTCTTCAAGGAGGTGGCGACTCTGCATCAAAGAACCTGATAAAAGAACAAAATCAGTCAGAGAAGAATTTACAGCTTCTGCAACATATCCAGGTATTTCATATTATTTGACAGATTCCCTATTTGGTGAGAAAGCACTGGTTAAAAGGGAACATTGGTGAAAACAGAGCTTGCATGCTTTCATTAGAACTTACACTGTATTTCAAAAGGCATGCAATGTTGTTCAAAAGACTCATTTAAAGGACTTTAGGGAAGTTTGAAAAAACAGTCTAAACTTTGAGTGCCTAAAGTCATTGTTTGTAGAAAATCTGAGTAGGGAGGAGGGTTGCAATAACATAAAAGATGTATTATCTGCCTATGCACCCCTGTGAAGTGTCAAATGCAAGAATGTATAGTAGTCAGTCCCAACAATGTAATAAAAGAAGTTTCAACATAGACAGATATAAGCCCATAGATTTCAATGGCATTTGTGGCTATCCAAATGCCTTTCCACCTAAAGTCAGAAATTTTTTGCCTAAATTTAAGGGTATAAAGGATGAATCAGCTGAGAGACACTTGCAGCAGTTTATGAATGTGATAGATGACTTTGAGATTGACCATGAGGATGTGGTTATGAGACTATTTGTTCAATCTCTAGATGAAGATGCAAGGGACTGGTTTTCCTACCTTCCAGCTCACTCTGTCAGCTCTTGGCACGGTTTTAAATCTGCATTTCTAGTACAGTATGGTGAAAGAGTTTCTGAATATGCAGCTATTAGTGACTTCATGTACATCCATATTGAAGAAGATGAGTTGATCCCAGCCTTTAACCTTAGATTTATGAGGGCATTGAATAGAATTCCAGAATGCATGAGACCTAATGATGCACTGTGCTTAGTTACCTACTTGGGAGCCTTTGATGGGAAAATGAGTTACAGATTAAGAGACAAGGAGCCCACCACATTGCATCAGGCACATCAGTTTGCATTAGATATTGAAAACAATTGGAGGTATGGAATACAAAAGGGTTATTTCTCTAAAAATTTTTGTTGTCCTGCAGCCCCCAGTGTTAATGGAAGATTTAACTCAGGTATTGACAATGAATGTCATAGCACTCACACCCCTGTTGTTCCAGTTTTTGCATCATTCCAAGTAGATGATGTTTCTATCATAGAGGAGGATGTCCTTTTTTGCCCAGCTAGTGAAGTTGAAAATAATAATTTTTCAAGTAAAATTTGCATACCAGTCCTAAACAAGGAGCCTTCCTGTTTAAATGATCCAGTTGTGCAGAGTTGTGATCATATGGATCAAGAATCAATATCAGTTTCATCAGGAAGTATTGGAGGGCTGGAAAATGATGCAGATTGTTCAACTTCAGAGTACATTGAAACAGCAGAAATCTTGTATATGGGGCAATCAGTTGATAAAAATGATATCCATGACCAGTGCATGGATCAGGTTTGTTTTTCTTATGACTCTGAATCTGATAGTAATGAAGAAGAATTGGAATGTCATGAAGAAGAAGCAGAGGCCTTTGCAATGAATGTTAATCCCCTTTATGATGAGCCTGCTGATGTATATGATGTTGTGAGTCTTGATTTTCAATGGTGCAGGATTAACCCTTTGTTTGAGGATGATGATACTGATTTGCAAGTTGTGAATAATGAATGTTCATCATCACCTGATTCAGACATGTGTAACATTGGGTGTGTGGATCAGGATTTGTTTTCAATATCAGTAGATATCAGGGGTCTCATATTTTCTGAATATTTTGAATTATTGGATCAGCTGGATGAGCACCTGATAATGTGCAGCAGCCAGATAAATGATAAAGAATGCCAAGAGCAATATGATGTACTACCTGAGGGATATAACATGCATGTGTTGCCTAAGGTTGAAGAATATTATGTGTATGGTTATATGTCTACTTCTGAAATCCAAAATGACAGAGCTGAAAATGATGGTGGCAAGCTTTCAAAACTGGTGGAATATCTTTTTAAGCAGGTGACATTATGGGCAGATTATGCCAATCTTTTCAGTTGGGATTGGGATCTTTCAGCTTGGAATCAGGCATTTGACAAGAAAAAATTATGGTTCTTCCTTTTTGGTTGCCCGGGGCCGCCAAAATGATGTTTAAAAATATTGTGTTTGGTGATGCTGATCATGATAACTTCATGACTCTATGCCCAATGGACAAGGGACTGGTCTGCATCCCAGAGATCTGGAGTTCTCGCTGCAGGTTTTCACCTGCACGTCCCCAGACAGAGCCACTGTTAGTGCCTGAATCGACTGGTAGTTTTCTGAGCATTTTTCATTCAGGCACTCTCCCTAAGTATCCAAAAAATGTTCCAAGTAATGGACCTCCTCAGCAGTTTTCAGCATCATCATCATATTTTCTTGAGGAGGAGGTCATCATCATCATGTTTGTTTCGATGAGGGTCATCATCATCTTGTTCTCCGTCGACCGGTTTCTCAACGTCATCATCATATTTCGCTGTCGGGTGATGTTTGGGTTTTATCCTGATGATGCTAACGAGCTACAGTGCGCCCTGATCTGCTTGCGAGGGTGATTCTTCAAAGTCTCCGGTGATCTTCCATTTATCACCGTGTGCAGGCATGATGATGATGTTACTTATTCTTTGAGTTGTGCGACCTGACTTGCTTTTTCTTAAGGGTCGTCGTCATCATCATCATTTTTCCAGTTATCATCCTGCTGCTTGTGGAGGTCATCATATTTTCTGCCTTCATGATATTTCGCCGGGGTGATATTTCTATCATCGGGTGATCTTGGTTATGATCATCCTGATGATGTTGTTGAAGAATTCTAAGTGCGACCCGATATTCACTAGGGTCATCATATTTTGAACGTCAGGATGATCTTAGTCAATATCATCCTGATGATGTTGTATCACCTCTTGTTCGTTGTTTTGTCATCCTGATGATGCTGACGTCATCCTTATATCAGGATGATATCCGGTTCTTTCTGCCTATCTGCATCATGATATTTCCGAAGGAGGGGGTGATATTTTCATATCACCCGGATATATGTTTTTGTTTTGTTCGAGCATCATGATGATGCTGATATCAAGGAGATATCCGCTTGCTGGCTTCGCGCATTATCTACTGGGGGTGATCTTTTCAAGCAGCATCATCATATTCAGTTATCGCCCCGATCTTATAGTGGAGCTACAGTGCAACCTGATATTTGAACATCAGGAGGATATTTCCAAATATCCGGTTGTCTTCCGAATATCATGATGATGTTAATATGATGATGACGTCATCAAGGTCCGGGGGGGGTCATATTTCTAACACTGATCATCTTGAAGAGACCTCCTGATATTTGCAAACATGATGATGACGTCATCCGGATATGAGGAGGTGCGCAGTAGGCGGATATGATGATGACGTCATCAGGATGTTCATCGGCCAGACTTTTGTTATAAGCTCAGCAGGAGGATGTTCCTCCGAAGGATCAGGTTGTGCCGATTATCATGAAGGTTATATTTCAAATATCATGATGACGTCAGGGTGATATTTCGGGCAACAGGATATCATGCTGCTGGAGGATGATGATGATGAAGTCTTATACTAGTGTCGTCAGGAGCAAAAGCACCGACATGATATATGCTCATGACCTAGTATATAAAGTGTTAATGAGGTTGCTGCGGGGTGCATGTGGGATAATGTTATCCTGCATATTCGAAACATCATGATGATGAATCTCGGCGGGAAGTGGTTGCGATCGACTGTTTGATGTTCTTCCCGAGGCCGCGGGTTGGTGCGCCATCAATGGCGATTGTTGCAGAGGTATGGGCGATGGCGTGGACGGATGTAGTACCCGATTGAAGATCTGGATCCCGAGGCAGTGGCGCAGGGCTCGAAAAATCTTCCTGTCTCCTCCCCTACCTGCTGCATTAATGTTTGAGCGCCATTTCTATGATACTGTATATCTGGCGGGAGTTTTGGTCAACCTGGTAGTTAATGCTGAAAGCACCTTCCTGCTATATAATGCAGATGGTGTCATTCATTCAAAGGTTGTTGAAAGTTGATGATTTTTGGCTCTGTAATCCATAACCAGCTGATCTGGTTGCTCTGTACAGTTTGTCTTGTGAGTTTATGTATCTCCTGTTGTAGGACTTGGCATGGATCCACTGATTTCATGGTTGACCTTATATGAGTAATGCTGTCTTAGCATGTGTTGTGTTAATTCTGTCTCCAGTATTGCATGTATCCTTCTTCTGGATCTGGATGTTTGCTTATGTTTAGATTCTAGAGCATAGAATTCCTATGTTGAATGTCTGATCTTTTAACCTCTGCTCAAGAGGCAGATTAAACTGTTTTCAGGTTGAACATTGGGAAGGGTATACTGCAGTAGGGATGCCATAAGTAGAGATAGCTCAACACTCTTCATTGGGAGATATCTGTAAGGCAGATATCATGTGTATCCCCCTGAAATCCAGTTTTAGCTATTTATGCTGATCATTCACAGGTGTATGTCTACCGACTCCAAGCCCTGGATAGGCACCAATCATGCTGTGTTCTTGTGTTATACACCATGTCCAGCTTTGCATCCAAATTCAAACTAAAACACTTCATACTTCCACCTGTTAGTTGTAGGAGTAGGATTAGGAACCCCCTGCATGCTCTCATATCCAACCAGACATCATGTCCAAGAATGTTGCCAGCCTTGTGATCTATCATGCAGATCTTGGTCCATACATGAGAGTATTCTGCCTGTTGTTGTCAAGTCAGATCCTTCTATCTTTGAGCTAGTCAAGGTTACATCTTGAGTTATAGGGATACCCCCCTTGGTGCGGCAGAACCAGAAGTGAAGGGGAGGAGCTCACGCAACCTCCTGTATTCCGTTGGCCTGAATCTGCCTGTGCATTAGAAGTGGCAAACCCTAATGCTGATTCAGAAGAAATGTCAACAAAATGGCGACTCTGCTGGGGAGATCAATGTCATATCCATGAAAGCTTGAGTCTACAAGATTAAAAAATTAGACCTGGAAACTGTTTGTTGCAGCAGAGAAAAAAGGTTGTATATGTGACTCTGCTGGTGGATGACCCAGAAAGAAAGAAATCAATCTGCAGCTTCAGCTTGTTTGAAACTCATTCCTCTTCAAGGAGGTGGCGACTCTGCATCAAAGAACCTGATAAAAGAACAAAATCAGTCAGAGAAGAATTTACAGCTTCTGCAACATATCCAGGTATTTCATATTATTTGACAGATTCCCTATTTGGTGAGAAAGCACTGGTTAAAAGGGAACATTGGTGAAAACAGAGCTTGCATGCTTTCATTAGAACTTACACTGTATTTCAAAAGGCATGCAATGTTGTTCAAAAGACTCATTTAAAGGACTTTAGGGAAGTTTGAAAAAACAGTCTAAACTTTGAGTGCCTAAAGTCATTGTTTGTAGAAAATCTGAGTAGGGAGGAGGGTTGCAATAACATAAAAGATGTATTATCTGCCTATGCACCCCTGTGAAGTGTCAAATGCAAGAATGTATAGTAGTCAGTCCCAACAATGTAATAAAAGAAGTTTCAACATAGACAGATATAAGCCCATAGATTTCAATGGCATTTGTGGCTATCCAAATGCCTTTCCACCTAAAGTCAGAAATTTTTTGCCTAAATTTAAGGGTATAAAGGATGAATCAGCTGAGAGACACTTGCAGCAGTTTATGAATGTGATAGATGACTTTGAGATTGACCATGAGGATGTGGTTATGAGACTATTTGTTCAATCTCTAGATGAAGATGCAAGGGACTGGTTTTCCTACCTTCCAGCTCACTCTGTCAGCTCTTGGCACGGTTTTAAATCTGCATTTCTAGTACAGTATGGTGAAAGAGTTTCTGAATATGCAGCTATTAGTGACTTCATGTACATCCATATTGAAGAAGATGAGTTGATCCCAGCCTTTAACCTTAGATTTATGAGGGCATTGAATAGAATTCCAGAATGCATGAGACCTAATGATGCACTGTGCTTAGTTACCTACTTGGGAGCCTTTGATGGGAAAATGAGTTACAGATTAAGAGACAAGGAGCCCACCACATTGCATCAGGCACATCAGTTTGCATTAGATATTGAAAACAATTGGAGGTATGGAATACAAAAGGGTTATTTCTCTAAAAATTTTTGTTGTCCTGCAGCCCCCAGTGTTAATGGAAGATTTAACTCAGGTATTGACAATGAATGTCATAGCACTCACACCCCTGTTGTTCCAGTTTTTGCATCATTCCAAGTAGATGATGTTTCTATCATAGAGGAGGATGTCCTTTTTTGCCCAGCTAGTGAAGTTGAAAATAATAATTTTTCAAGTAAAATTTGCATACCAGTCCTAAACAAGGAGCCTTCCTGTTTAAATGATCCAGTTGTGCAGAGTTGTGATCATATGGATCAAGAATCAATATCAGTTTCATCAGGAAGTATTGGAGGGCTGGAAAATGATGCAGATTGTTCAACTTCAGAGTACATTGAAACAGCAGAAATCTTGTATATGGGGCAATCAGTTGATAAAAATGATATCCATGACCAGTGCATGGATCAGGTTTGTTTTTCTTATGACTCTGAATCTGATAGTAATGAAGAAGAATTGGAATGTCATGAAGAAGAAGCAGAGGCCTTTGCAATGAATGTTAATCCCCTTTATGATGAGCCTGCTGATGTATATGATGTTGTGAGTCTTGATTTTCAATGGTGCAGGATTAACCCTTTGTTTGAGGATGATGATACTGATTTGCAAGTTGTGAATAATGAATGTTCATCATCACCTGATTCAGACATGTGTAACATTGGGTGTGTGGATCAGGATTTGTTTTCAATATCAGTAGATATCAGGGGTCTCATATTTTCTGAATATTTTGAATTATTGGATCAGCTGGATGAGCACCTGATAATGTGCAGCAGCCAGATAAATGATAAAGAATGCCAAGAGCAATATGATGTACTACCTGAGGGATATAACATGCATGTGTTGCCTAAGGTTGAAGAATATTATGTGTATGGTTATATGTCTACTTCTGAAATCCAAAATGACAGAGCTGAAAATGATGGTGGCAAGCTTTCAAAACTGGTGGAATATCTTTTTAAGCAGGTGACATTATGGGCAGATTATGCCAATCTTTTCAGTTGGGATTGGGATCTTTCAGCTTGGAATCAGGCATTTGACAAGAAAAAATTATGGTTCTTCCTTTTTGGTTGCCCGGGGCCGCCAAAATGATGTTTAAAAATATTGTGTTTGGTGATGCTGATCATGATAACTTCATGACTCTATGCCCAATGGACAAGGGACTGGTCTGCATCCCAGAGATCTGGAGTTCTCGCTGCAGGTTTTCACCTGCACGTCCCCAGACAGAGCCACTGTTAGTGCCTGAATCGACTGGTAGTTTTCTGAGCATTTTTCATTCAGGCACTCTCCCTAAGTATCCAAAAAATGTTCCAAGTAATGGACCTCCTCAGCAGTTTTCAGCATCATCATCATATTTTCTTGAGGAGGAGGTCATCATCATCATGTTTGTTTCGATGAGGGTCATCATCATCTTGTTCTCCGTCGACCGGTTTCTCAACGTCATCATCATATTTCGCTGTCGGGTGATGTTTGGGTTTTATCCTGATGATGCTAACGAGCTACAGTGCGCCCTGATCTGCTTGCGAGGGTGATTCTTCAAAGTCTCCGGTGATCTTCCATTTATCACCGTGTGCAGGCATGATGATGATGTTACTTATTCTTTGAGTTGTGCGACCTGACTTGCTTTTTCTTAAGGGTCGTCGTCATCATCATCATTTTTCCAGTTATCATCCTGCTGCTTGTGGAGGTCATCATATTTTCTGCCTTCATGATATTTCGCCGGGGTGATATTTCTATCATCGGGTGATCTTGGTTATGATCATCCTGATGATGTTGTTGAAGAATTCTAAGTGCGACCCGATATTCACTAGGGTCATCATATTTTGAACGTCAGGATGATCTTAGTCAATATCATCCTGATGATGTTGTATCACCTCTTGTTCGTTGTTTTGTCATCCTGATGATGCTGACGTCATCCTTATATCAGGATGATATCCGGTTCTTTCTGCCTATCTGCATCATGATATTTCCGAAGGAGGGGGTGATATTTTCATATCACCCGGATATATGTTTTTGTTTTGTTCGAGCATCATGATGATGCTGATATCAAGGAGATATCCGCTTGCTGGCTTCGCGCATTATCTACTGGGGGTGATCTTTTCAAGCAGCATCATCATATTCAGTTATCGCCCCGATCTTATAGTGGAGCTACAGTGCAACCTGATATTTGAACATCAGGAGGATATTTCCAAATATCCGGTTGTCTTCCGAATATCATGATGATGTTAATATGATGATGACGTCATCAAGGTCCGGGGGGGGTCATATTTCTAACACTGATCATCTTGAAGAGACCTCCTGATATTTGCAAACATGATGATGACGTCATCCGGATATGAGGAGGTGCGCAGTAGGCGGATATGATGATGACGTCATCAGGATGTTCATCGGCCAGACTTTTGTTATAAGCTCAGCAGGAGGATGTTCCTCCGAAGGATCAGGTTGTGCCGATTATCATGAAGGTTATATTTCAAATATCATGATGACGTCAGGGTGATATTTCGGGCAACAGGATATCATGCTGCTGGAGGATGATGATGATGAAGTCTTATACTAGTGTCGTCAGGAGCAAAAGCACCGACATGATATATGCTCATGACCTAGTATATAAAGTGTTAATGAGGTTGCTGCGGGGTGCATGTGGGATAATGTTATCCTGCATATTCGAAACATCATGATGATGAATCTCGGCGGGAAGTGGTTGCGATCGACTGTTTGATGTTCTTCCCGAGGCCGCGGGTTGGTGCGCCATCAATGGCGATTGTTGCAGAGGTATGGGCGATGGCGTGGACGGATGTAGTACCCGATTGAAGATCTGGATCCCGAGGCAGTGGCGCAGGGCTCGAAAAATCTTCCTGTCTCCTCCCCTACCTGCTGCATTAATGTTTGAGCGCCATTTCTATGATACTGTATATCTGGCGGGAGTTTTGGTCAACCTGGTAGTTAATGCTGAAAGCACCTTCCTGCTATATAATGCAGATGGTGTCATTCATTCAAAGGTTGTTGAAAGTTGATGATTTTTGGCTCTGTAATCCATAACCAGCTGATCTGGTTGCTCTGTACAGTTTGTCTTGTGAGTTTATGTATCTCCTGTTGTAGGACTTGGCATGGATCCACTGATTTCATGGTTGACCTTATATGAGTAATGCTGTCTTAGCATGTGTTGTGTTAATTCTGTCTCCAGTATTGCATGTATCCTTCTTCTGGATCTGGATGTTTGCTTATGTTTAGATTCTAGAGCATAGAATTCCTATGTTGAATGTCTGATCTTTTAACCTCTGCTCAAGAGGCAGATTAAACTGTTTTCAGGTTGAACATTGGGAAGGGTATACTGCAGTAGGGATGCCATAAGTAGAGATAGCTCAACACTCTTCATTGGGAGATATCTGTAAGGCAGATATCATGTGTATCCCCCTGAAATCCAGTTTTAGCTATTTATGCTGATCATTCACAGGTGTATGTCTACCGACTCCAAGCCCTGGATAGGCACCAATCATGCTGTGTTCTTGTGTTATACACCATGTCCAGCTTTGCATCCAAATTCAAACTAAAACACTTCATACTTCCACCTGTTAGTTGTAGGAGTAGGATTAGGAACCCCCTGCATGCTCTCATATCCAACCAGACATCATGTCCAAGAATGTTGCCAGCCTTGTGATCTATCATGCAGATCTTGGTCCATACATGAGAGTATTCTGCCTGTTGTTGTCAAGTCAGAGCCTTCTATCTTTGAGCTAGTCAAGGTTACATCTTGAGTTATAGGGATACCCCCCTTGGTGCGGCAGAACCAGAAGTGAAGGGGAGGAGCTCACGCAACCTCCTGTATTTCGTTGGCCTGAATCTGCCTGTGCATTAGAAGTGGCAAACCCTAATGCTGATTCAGAAGAAATGTCAACAAAATGGCGACTCTGCTGGGGAGATCAATGTCATATCCATGAAAGCTTGAGTCTACAAGATTAAAAAATTAGACCTGGAAACTGTTTGTTGCAGCAGAGAAAAAAGGTTGTATATGTGACTCTGCTGGTGGATGACCCAGAAAGAAAGAAATCAATCTGCAGCTTCAGCTTGTTTGAAACTCATTCCTCTTCAAGGAGGTGGCGACTCTGCATCAAAGAACCTGATAAAAGAACAAAATCAGTCAGAGAAGAATTTACAGCTTCTGCAACATATCCAGGTATTTCATATTATTTGACAGATTCCCTATTTGGTGAGAAAGCACTGGTTAAAAGGGAACATTGGTGAAAACAGAGCTTGCATGCTTTCATTAGAACTTACACTGTATTTCAAAAGGCATGCAATGTTGTTCAAAAGACTCATTTAAAGGACTTTAGGGAAGTTTGAAAAAACAGTCTAAACTTTGAGTGCCTAAAGTCATTGTTTGTAGAAAATCTGAGTAGGGAGGAGGGTTGCAATAACATAAAAGATGTATTATCTGCCTATGCACCCCTGTGAAGTGTCAAATGCAAGAATGTATAGTAGTCAGTCCCAACAATGTAATAAAAGAAGTTTCAACATAGACAGATATAAGCCCATAGATTTCAATGGCATTTGTGGCTATCCAAATGCCTTTCCACCTAAAGTCAGAAATTTTTTGCCTAAATTTAAGGGTATAAAGGATGAATCAGCTGAGAGACACTTGCAGCAGTTTATGAATGTGATAGATGACTTTGAGATTGACCATGAGGATGTGGTTATGAGACTATTTGTTCAATCTCTAGATGAAGATGCAAGGGACTGGTTTTCCTACCTTCCAGCTCACTCTGTCAGCTCTTGGCACGGTTTTAAATCTGCATTTCTAGTACAGTATGGTGAAAGAGTTTCTGAATATGCAGCTATTAGTGACTTCATGTACATCCATATTGAAGAAGATGAGTTGATCCCAGCCTTTAACCTTAGATTTATGAGGGCATTGAATAGAATTCCAGAATGCATGAGACCTAATGATGCACTGTGCTTAGTTACCTACTTGGGAGCCTTTGATGGGAAAATGAGTTACAGATTAAGAGACAAGGAGCCCACCACATTGCATCAGGCACATCAGTTTGCATTAGATATTGAAAACAATTGGAGGTATGGAATACAAAAGGGTTATTTCTCTAAAAATTTTTGTTGTCCTGCAGCCCCCAGTGTTAATGGAAGATTTAACTCAGGTATTGACAATGAATGTCATAGCACTCACACCCCTGTTGTTCCAGTTTTTGCATCATTCCAAGTAGATGATGTTTCTATCATAGAGGAGGATGTCCTTTTTTGCCCAGCTAGTGAAGTTGAAAATAATAATTTTTCAAGTAAAATTTGCATACCAGTCCTAAACAAGGAGCCTTCCTGTTTAAATGATCCAGTTGTGCAGAGTTGTGATCATATGGATCAAGAATCAATATCAGTTTCATCAGGAAGTATTGGAGGGCTGGAAAATGATGCAGATTGTTCAACTTCAGAGTACATTGAAACAGCAGAAATCTTGTATATGGGGCAATCAGTTGATAAAAATGATATCCATGACCAGTGCATGGATCAGGTTTGTTTTTCTTATGACTCTGAATCTGATAGTAATGAAGAAGAATTGGAATGTCATGAAGAAGAAGCAGAGGCCTTTGCAATGAATGTTAATCCCCTTTATGATGAGCCTGCTGATGTATATGATGTTGTGAGTCTTGATTTTCAATGGTGCAGGATTAACCCTTTGTTTGAGGATGATGATACTGATTTGCAAGTTGTGAATAATGAATGTTCATCATCACCTGATTCAGACATGTGTAACATTGGGTGTGTGGATCAGGATTTGTTTTCAATATCAGTAGATATCAGGGGTCTCATATTTTCTGAATATTTTGAATTATTGGATCAGCTGGATGAGCACCTGATAATGTGCAGCAGCCAGATAAATGATAAAGAATGCCAAGAGCAATATGATGTACTACCTGAGGGATATAACATGCATGTGTTGCCTAAGGTTGAAGAATATTATGTGTATGGTTATATGTCTACTTCTGAAATCCAAAATGACAGAGCTGAAAATGATGGTGGCAAGCTTTCAAAACTGGTGGAATATCTTTTTAAGCAGGTGACATTATGGGCAGATTATGCCAATCTTTTCAGTTGGGATTGGGATCTTTCAGCTTGGAATCAGGCATTTGACAAGAAAAAATTATGGTTCTTCCTTTTTGGTTGCCCGGGGCCGCCAAAATGATGTTTAAAAATATTGTGTTTGGTGATGCTGATCATGATAACTTCATGACTCTATGCCCAATGGACAAGGGACTGGTCTGCATCCCAGAGATCTGGAGTTCTCGCTGCAGGTTTTCACCTGCACGTCCCCAGACAGAGCCACTGTTAGTGCCTGAATCGACTGGTAGTTTTCTGAGCATTTTTCATTCAGGCACTCTCCCTAAGTATCCAAAAAATGTTCCAAGTAATGGACCTCCTCAGCAGTTTTCAGCATCATCATCATATTTTCTTGAGGAGGAGGTCATCATCATCATGTTTGTTTCGATGAGGGTCATCATCATCTTGTTCTCCGTCGACCGGTTTCTCAACGTCATCATCATATTTCGCTGTCGGGTGATGTTTGGGTTTTATCCTGATGATGCTAACGAGCTACAGTGCGCCCTGATCTGCTTGCGAGGGTGATTCTTCAAAGTCTCCGGTGATCTTCCATTTATCACCGTGTGCAGGCATGATGATGATGTTACTTATTCTTTGAGTTGTGCGACCTGACTTGCTTTTTCTTAAGGGTCGTCGTCATCATCATCATTTTTCCAGTTATCATCCTGCTGCTTGTGGAGGTCATCATATTTTCTGCCTTCATGATATTTCGCCGGGGTGATATTTCTATCATCGGGTGATCTTGGTTATGATCATCCTGATGATGTTGTTGAAGAATTCTAAGTGCGACCCGATATTCACTAGGGTCATCATATTTTGAACGTCAGGATGATCTTAGTCAATATCATCCTGATGATGTTGTATCACCTCTTGTTCGTTGTTTTGTCATCCTGATGATGCTGACGTCATCCTTATATCAGGATGATATCCGGTTCTTTCTGCCTATCTGCATCATGATATTTCCGAAGGAGGGGGTGATATTTTCATATCACCCGGATATATGTTTTTGTTTTGTTCGAGCATCATGATGATGCTGATATCAAGGAGATATCCGCTTGCTGGCTTCGCGCATTATCTACTGGGGGTGATCTTTTCAAGCAGCATCATCATATTCAGTTATCGCCCCGATCTTATAGTGGAGCTACAGTGCAACCTGATATTTGAACATCAGGAGGATATTTCCAAATATCCGGTTGTCTTCCGAATATCATGATGATGTTAATATGATGATGACGTCATCAAGGTCCGGGGGGGGTCATATTTCTAACACTGATCATCTTGAAGAGACCTCCTGATATTTGCAAACATGATGATGACGTCATCCGGATATGAGGAGGTGCGCAGTAGGCGGATATGATGATGACGTCATCAGGATGTTCATCGGCCAGACTTTTGTTATAAGCTCAGCAGGAGGATGTTCCTCCGAAGGATCAGGTTGTGCCGATTATCATGAAGGTTATATTTCAAATATCATGATGACGTCAGGGTGATATTTCGGGCAACAGGATATCATGCTGCTGGAGGATGATGATGATGAAGTCTTATACTAGTGTCGTCAGGAGCAAAAGCACCGACATGATATATGCTCATGACCTAGTATATAAAGTGTTAATGAGGTTGCTGCGGGGTGCATGTGGGATAATGTTATCCTGCATATTCGAAACATCATGATGATGAATCTCGGCGGGAAGTGGTTGCGATCGACTGTTTGATGTTCTTCCCGAGGCCGCGGGTTGGTGCGCCATCAATGGCGATTGTTGCAGAGGTATGGGCGATGGCGTGGACGGATGTAGTACCCGATTGAAGATCTGGATCCCGAGGCAGTGGCGCAGGGCTCGAAAAATCTTCCTGTCTCCTCCCCTACCTGCTGCATTAATGTTTGAGCGCCATTTCTATGATACTGTATATCTGGCGGGAGTTTTGGTCAACCTGGTAGTTAATGCTGAAAGCACCTTCCTGCTATATAATGCAGATGGTGTCATTCATTCAAAGGTTGTTGAAAGTTGATGATTTTTGGCTCTGTAATCCATAACCAGCTGATCTGGTTGCTCTGTACAGTTTGTCTTGTGAGTTTATGTATCTCCTGTTGTAGGACTTGGCATGGATCCACTGATTTCATGGTTGACCTTATATGAGTAATGCTGTCTTAGCATGTGTTGTGTTAATTCTGTCTCCAGTATTGCATGTATCCTTCTTCTGGATCTGGATGTTTGCTTATGTTTAGATTCTAGAGCATAGAATTCCTATGTTGAATGTCTGATCTTTTAACCTCTGCTCAAGAGGCAGATTAAACTGTTTTCAGGTTGAACATTGGGAAGGGTATACTGCAGTAGGGATGCCATAAGTAGAGATAGCTCAACACTCTTCATTGGGAGATATCTGTAAGGCAGATATCATGTGTATCCCCCTGAAATCCAGTTTTAGCTATTTATGCTGATCATTCACAGGTGTATGTCTACCGACTCCAAGCCCTGGATAGGCACCAATCATGCTGTGTTCTTGTGTTATACACCATGTCCAGCTTTGCATCCAAATTCAAACTAAAACACTTCATACTTCCACCTGTTAGTTGTAGGAGTAGGATTAGGAACCCCCTGCATGCTCTCATATCCAACCAGACATCATGTCCAAGAATGTTGCCAGCCTTGTGATCTATCATGCAGATCTTGGTCCATACATGAGAGTATTCTGCCTGTTGTTGTCAAGTCAGATCCTTCTATCTTTGAGCTAGTCAAGGTTACATCTTGAGTTATAGGGATACCCCCCTTGGTGCGGCAGAACCAGAAGTGAAGGGGAGGAGCTCACGCAACCTCCTGTATTCCGTTGGCCTGAATCTGCCTGTGCATTAGAAGTGGCAAACCCTAATGCTGATTCAGAAGAAATGTCAACAAAATGGCGACTCTGCTGGGGAGATCAATGTCATATCCATGAAAGCTTGAGTCTACAAGATTAAAAAATTAGACCTGGAAACTGTTTGTTGCAGCAGAGAAAAAAGGTTGTATATGTGACTCTGCTGGTGGATGACCCAGAAAGAAAGAAATCAATCTGCAGCTTCAGCTTGTTTGAAACTCATTCCTCTTCAAGGAGGTGGCGACTCTGCATCAAAGAACCTGATAAAAGAACAAAATCAGTCAGAGAAGAATTTACAGCTTCTGCAACATATCCAGGTATTTCATATTATTTGACAGATTCCCTATTTGGTGAGAAAGCACTGGTTAAAAGGGAACATTGGTGAAAACAGAGCTTGCATGCTTTCATTAGAACTTACACTGTATTTCAAAAGGCATGCAATGTTGTTCAAAAGACTCATTTAAAGGACTTTAGGGAAGTTTGAAAAAACAGTCTAAACTTTGAGTGCCTAAAGTCATTGTTTGTAGAAAATCTGAGTAGGGAGGAGGGTTGCAATAACATAAAAGATGTATTATCTGCCTATGCACCCCTGTGAAGTGTCAAATGCAAGAATGTATAGTAGTCAGTCCCAACAATGTAATAAAAGAAGTTTCAACATAGACAGATATAAGCCCATAGATTTCAATGGCATTTGTGGCTATCCAAATGCCTTTCCACCTAAAGTCAGAAATTTTTTGCCTAAATTTAAGGGTATAAAGGATGAATCAGCTGAGAGACACTTGCAGCAGTTTATGAATGTGATAGATGACTTTGAGATTGACCATGAGGATGTGGTTATGAGACTATTTGTTCAATCTCTAGATGAAGATGCAAGGGACTGGTTTTCCTACCTTCCAGCTCACTCTGTCAGCTCTTGGCACGGTTTTAAATCTGCATTTCTAGTACAGTATGGTGAAAGAGTTTCTGAATATGCAGCTATTAGTGACTTCATGTACATCCATATTGAAGAAGATGAGTTGATCCCAGCCTTTAACCTTAGATTTATGAGGGCATTGAATAGAATTCCAGAATGCATGAGACCTAATGATGCACTGTGCTTAGTTACCTACTTGGGAGCCTTTGATGGGAAAATGAGTTACAGATTAAGAGACAAGGAGCCCACCACATTGCATCAGGCACATCAGTTTGCATTAGATATTGAAAACAATTGGAGGTATGGAATACAAAAGGGTTATTTCTCTAAAAATTTTTGTTGTCCTGCAGCCCCCAGTGTTAATGGAAGATTTAACTCAGGTATTGACAATGAATGTCATAGCACTCACACCCCTGTTGTTCCAGTTTTTGCATCATTCCAAGTAGATGATGTTTCTATCATAGAGGAGGATGTCCTTTTTTGCCCAGCTAGTGAAGTTGAAAATAATAATTTTTCAAGTAAAATTTGCATACCAGTCCTAAACAAGGAGCCTTCCTGTTTAAATGATCCAGTTGTGCAGAGTTGTGATCATATGGATCAAGAATCAATATCAGTTTCATCAGGAAGTATTGGAGGGCTGGAAAATGATGCAGATTGTTCAACTTCAGAGTACATTGAAACAGCAGAAATCTTGTATATGGGGCAATCAGTTGATAAAAATGATATCCATGACCAGTGCATGGATCAGGTTTGTTTTTCTTATGACTCTGAATCTGATAGTAATGAAGAAGAATTGGAATGTCATGAAGAAGAAGCAGAGGCCTTTGCAATGAATGTTAATCCCCTTTATGATGAGCCTGCTGATGTATATGATGTTGTGAGTCTTGATTTTCAATGGTGCAGGATTAACCCTTTGTTTGAGGATGATGATACTGATTTGCAAGTTGTGAATAATGAATGTTCATCATCACCTGATTCAGACATGTGTAACATTGGGTGTGTGGATCAGGATTTGTTTTCAATATCAGTAGATATCAGGGGTCTCATATTTTCTGAATATTTTGAATTATTGGATCAGCTGGATGAGCACCTGATAATGTGCAGCAGCCAGATAAATGATAAAGAATGCCAAGAGCAATATGATGTACTACCTGAGGGATATAACATGCATGTGTTGCCTAAGGTTGAAGAATATTATGTGTATGGTTATATGTCTACTTCTGAAATCCAAAATGACAGAGCTGAAAATGATGGTGGCAAGCTTTCAAAACTGGTGGAATATCTTTTTAAGCAGGTGACATTATGGGCAGATTATGCCAATCTTTTCAGTTGGGATTGGGATCTTTCAGCTTGGAATCAGGCATTTGACAAGAAAAAATTATGGTTCTTCCTTTTTGGTTGCCCGGGGCCGCCAAAATGATGTTTAAAAATATTGTGTTTGGTGATGCTGATCATGATAACTTCATGACTCTATGCCCAATGGACAAGGGACTGGTCTGCATCCCAGAGATCTGGAGTTCTCGCTGCAGGTTTTCACCTGCACGTCCCCAGACAGAGCCACTGTTAGTGCCTGAATCGACTGGTAGTTTTCTGAGCATTTTTCATTCAGGCACTCTCCCTAAGTATCCAAAAAATGTTCCAAGTAATGGACCTCCTCAGCAGTTTTCAGCATCATCATCATATTTTCTTGAGGAGGAGGTCATCATCATCATGTTTGTTTCGATGAGGGTCATCATCATCTTGTTCTCCGTCGACCGGTTTCTCAACGTCATCATCATATTTCGCTGTCGGGTGATGTTTGGGTTTTATCCTGATGATGCTAACGAGCTACAGTGCGCCCTGATCTGCTTGCGAGGGTGATTCTTCAAAGTCTCCGGTGATCTTCCATTTATCACCGTGTGCAGGCATGATGATGATGTTACTTATTCTTTGAGTTGTGCGACCTGACTTGCTTTTTCTTAAGGGTCGTCGTCATCATCATCATTTTTCCAGTTATCATCCTGCTGCTTGTGGAGGTCATCATATTTTCTGCCTTCATGATATTTCGCCGGGGTGATATTTCTATCATCGGGTGATCTTGGTTATGATCATCCTGATGATGTTGTTGAAGAATTCTAAGTGCGACCCGATATTCACTAGGGTCATCATATTTTGAACGTCAGGATGATCTTAGTCAATATCATCCTGATGATGTTGTATCACCTCTTGTTCGTTGTTTTGTCATCCTGATGATGCTGACGTCATCCTTATATCAGGATGATATCCGGTTCTTTCTGCCTATCTGCATCATGATATTTCCGAAGGAGGGGGTGATATTTTCATATCACCCGGATATATGTTTTTGTTTTGTTCGAGCATCATGATGATGCTGATATCAAGGAGATATCCGCTTGCTGGCTTCGCGCATTATCTACTGGGGGTGATCTTTTCAAGCAGCATCATCATATTCAGTTATCGCCCCGATCTTATAGTGGAGCTACAGTGCAACCTGATATTTGAACATCAGGAGGATATTTCCAAATATCCGGTTGTCTTCCGAATATCATGATGATGTTAATATGATGATGACGTCATCAAGGTCCGGGGGGGGGTCATATTTCTAACACTGATCATCTTGAAGAGACCTCCTGATATTTGCAAACATGATGATGACGTCATCCGGATATGAGGAGGTGCGCAGTAGGCGGATATGATGATGACGTCATCAGGATGTTCATCGGCCAGACTTTTGTTATAAGCTCAGCAGGAGGATGTTCCTCCGAAGGATCAGGTTGTGCCGATTATCATGAAGGTTATATTTCAAATATCATGATGACGTCAGGGTGATATTTCGGGCAACAGGATATCATGCTGCTGGAGGATGATGATGATGAAGTCTTATACTAGTGTCGTCAGGAGCAAAAGCACCGACATGATATATGCTCATGACCTAGTATATAAAGTGTTAATGAGGTTGCTGCGGGGTGCATGTGGGATAATGTTATCCTGCATATTCGAAACATCATGATGATGAATCTCGGCGGGAAGTGGTTGCGATCGACTGTTTGATGTTCTTCCCGAGGCCGCGGGTTGGTGCGCCATCAATGGCGATTGTTGCAGAGGTATGGGCGATGGCGTGGACGGATGTAGTACCCGATTGAAGATCTGGATCCCGAGGCAGTGGCGCAGGGCTCGAAAAATCTTCCTGTCTCCTCCCCTACCTGCTGCATTAATGTTTGAGCGCCATTTCTATGATACTGTATATCTGGCGGGAGTTTTGGTCAACCTGGTAGTTAATGCTGAAAGCACCTTCCTGCTATATAATGCAGATGGTGTCATTCATTCAAAGGTTGTTGAAAGTTGATGATTTTTGGCTCTGTAATCCATAACCAGCTGATCTGGTTGCTCTGTACAGTTTGTCTTGTGAGTTTATGTATCTCCTGTTGTAGGACTTGGCATGGATCCACTGATTTCATGGTTGACCTTATATGAGTAATGCTGTCTTAGCATGTGTTGTGTTAATTCTGTCTCCAGTATTGCATGTATCCTTCTTCTGGATCTGGATGTTTGCTTATGTTTAGATTCTAGAGCATAGAATTCCTATGTTGAATGTCTGATCTTTTAACCTCTGCTCAAGAGGCAGATTAAACTGTTTTCAGGTTGAACATTGGGAAGGGTATACTGCAGTAGGGATGCCATAAGTAGAGATAGCTCAACACTCTTCATTGGGAGATATCTGTAAGGCAGATATCATGTGTATCCCCCTGAAATCCAGTTTTAGCTATTTATGCTGATCATTCACAGGTGTATGTCTACCGACTCCAAGCCCTGGATAGGCACCAATCATGCTGTGTTCTTGTGTTATACACCATGTCCAGCTTTGCATCCAAATTCAAACTAAAACACTTCATACTTCCACCTGTTAGTTGTAGGAGTAGGATTAGGAACCCCCTGCATGCTCTCATATCCAACCAGACATCATGTCCAAGAATGTTGCCAGCCTTGTGATCTATCATGCAGATCTTGGTCCATACATGAGAGTATTCTGCCTGTTGTTGTCAAGTCAGATCCTTCTATCTTTGAGCTAGTCAAGGTTACATCTTGAGTTATAGGGATACCCCCCTTGGTGCGGCAGAACCAGAAGTGAAGGGGAGGAGCTCACGCAACCTCCTGTATTCCGTTGGCCTGAATCTGCCTGTGCATTAGAAGTGGCAAACCCTAATGCTGATTCAGAAGAAATGTCAACAAAATGGCGACTCTGCTGGGGAGATCAATGTCATATCCATGAAAGCTTGAGTCTACAAGATTAAAAAATTAGACCTGGAAACTGTTTGTTGCAGCAGAGAAAAAAGGTTGTATATGTGACTCTGCTGGTGGATGACCCAGAAAGAAAGAAATCAATCTGCAGCTTCAGCTTGTTTGAAACTCATTCCTCTTCAAGGAGGTGGCGACTCTGCATCAAAGAACCTGATAAAAGAACAAAATCAGTCAGAGAAGAATTTACAGCTTCTGCAACATATCCAGGTATTTCATATTATTTGACAGATTCCCTATTTGGTGAGAAAGCACTGGTTAAAAGGGAACATTGGTGAAAACAGAGCTTGCATGCTTTCATTAGAACTTACACTGTATTTCAAAAGGCATGCAATGTTGTTCAAAAGACTCATTTAAAGGACTTTAGGGAAGTTTGAAAAAACAGTCTAAACTTTGAGTGCCTAAAGTCATTGTTTGTAGAAAATCTGAGTAGGGAGGAGGGTTGCAATAACATAAAAGATGTATTATCTGCCTATGCACCCCTGTGAAGTGTCAAATGCAAGAATGTATAGTAGTCAGTCCCAACAATGTAATAAAAGAAGTTTCAACATAGACAGATATAAGCCCATAGATTTCAATGGCATTTGTGGCTATCCAAATGCCTTTCCACCTAAAGTCAGAAATTTTTTGCCTAAATTTAAGGGTATAAAGGATGAATCAGCTGAGAGACACTTGCAGCAGTTTATGAATGTGATAGATGACTTTGAGATTGACCATGAGGATGTGGTTATGAGACTATTTGTTCAATCTCTAGATGAAGATGCAAGGGACTGGTTTTCCTACCTTCCAGCTCACTCTGTCAGCTCTTGGCACGGTTTTAAATCTGCATTTCTAGTACAGTATGGTGAAAGAGTTTCTGAATATGCAGCTATTAGTGACTTCATGTACATCCATATTGAAGAAGATGAGTTGATCCCAGCCTTTAACCTTAGATTTATGAGGGCATTGAATAGAATTCCAGAATGCATGAGACCTAATGATGCACTGTGCTTAGTTACCTACTTGGGAGCCTTTGATGGGAAAATGAGTTACAGATTAAGAGACAAGGAGCCCACCACATTGCATCAGGCACATCAGTTTGCATTAGATATTGAAAACAATTGGAGGTATGGAATACAAAAGGGTTATTTCTCTAAAAATTTTTGTTGTCCTGCAGCCCCCAGTGTTAATGGAAGATTTAACTCAGGTATTGACAATGAATGTCATAGCACTCACACCCCTGTTGTTCCAGTTTTTGCATCATTCCAAGTAGATGATGTTTCTATCATAGAGGAGGATGTCCTTTTTTGCCCAGCTAGTGAAGTTGAAAATAATAATTTTTCAAGTAAAATTTGCATACCAGTCCTAAACAAGGAGCCTTCCTGTTTAAATGATCCAGTTGTGCAGAGTTGTGATCATATGGATCAAGAATCAATATCAGTTTCATCAGGAAGTATTGGAGGGCTGGAAAATGATGCAGATTGTTCAACTTCAGAGTACATTGAAACAGCAGAAATCTTGTATATGGGGCAATCAGTTGATAAAAATGATATCCATGACCAGTGCATGGATCAGGTTTGTTTTTCTTATGACTCTGAATCTGATAGTAATGAAGAAGAATTGGAATGTCATGAAGAAGAAGCAGAGGCCTTTGCAATGAATGTTAATCCCCTTTATGATGAGCCTGCTGATGTATATGATGTTGTGAGTCTTGATTTTCAATGGTGCAGGATTAACCCTTTGTTTGAGGATGATGATACTGATTTGCAAGTTGTGAATAATGAATGTTCATCATCACCTGATTCAGACATGTGTAACATTGGGTGTGTGGATCAGGATTTGTTTTCAATATCAGTAGATATCAGGGGTCTCATATTTTCTGAATATTTTGAATTATTGGATCAGCTGGATGAGCACCTGATAATGTGCAGCAGCCAGATAAATGATAAAGAATGCCAAGAGCAATATGATGTACTACCTGAGGGATATAACATGCATGTGTTGCCTAAGGTTGAAGAATATTATGTGTATGGTTATATGTCTACTTCTGAAATCCAAAATGACAGAGCTGAAAATGATGGTGGCAAGCTTTCAAAACTGGTGGAATATCTTTTTAAGCAGGTGACATTATGGGCAGATTATGCCAATCTTTTCAGTTGGGATTGGGATCTTTCAGCTTGGAATCAGGCATTTGACAAGAAAAAATTATGGTTCTTCCTTTTTGGTTGCCCGGGGCCGCCAAAAT
Source organism: Cunninghamia lanceolata (assembly GCA_027924645.1). Classification (NCBI taxonomy): domain Eukaryota; kingdom Viridiplantae; phylum Streptophyta; class Pinopsida; order Cupressales; family Cupressaceae; genus Cunninghamia; species Cunninghamia lanceolata. The sequence goes on along the minus strand of BSBN01000828.1, from coordinate 11,725,534 downwards.
GATGTTTAAAAATATTGTGTTTGGTGATGCTGATCATGATAACTTCATGACTCTATGCCCAATGGACAAGGGACTGGTCTGCATCCCAGAGATCTGGAGTTCTCGCTGCAGGTTTTCACCTGCACGTCCCCAGACAGAGCCACTGTTAGTGCCTGAATCGACTGGTAGTTTTCTGAGCATTTTTCATTCAGGCACTCTCCCTAAGTATCCAAAAAATGTTCCAAGTAATGGACCTCCTCAGCAGTTTTCAGCATCATCATCATATTTTCTTGAGGAGGAGGTCATCATCATCATGTTTGTTTCGATGAGGGTCATCATCATCTTGTTCTCCGTCGACCGGTTTCTCAACGTCATCATCATATTTCGCTGTCGGGTGATGTTTGGGTTTTATCCTGATGATGCTAACGAGCTACAGTGCGCCCTGATCTGCTTGCGAGGGTGATTCTTCAAAGTCTCCGGTGATCTTCCATTTATCACCGTGTGCAGGCATGATGATGATGTTACTTATTCTTTGAGTTGTGCGACCTGACTTGCTTTTTCTTAAGGGTCGTCGTCATCATCATCATTTTTCCAGTTATCATCCTGCTGCTTGTGGAGGTCATCATATTTTCTGCCTTCATGATATTTCGCCGGGGTGATATTTCTATCATCGGGTGATCTTGGTTATGATCATCCTGATGATGTTGTTGAAGAATTCTAAGTGCGACCCGATATTCACTAGGGTCATCATATTTTGAACGTCAGGATGATCTTAGTCAATATCATCCTGATGATGTTGTATCACCTCTTGTTCGTTGTTTTGTCATCCTGATGATGCTGACGTCATCCTTATATCAGGATGATATCCGGTTCTTTCTGCCTATCTGCATCATGATATTTCCGAAGGAGGGGGTGATATTTTCATATCACCCGGATATATGTTTTTGTTTTGTTCGAGCATCATGATGATGCTGATATCAAGGAGATATCCGCTTGCTGGCTTCGCGCATTATCTACTGGGGGTGATCTTTTCAAGCAGCATCATCATATTCAGTTATCGCCCCGATCTTATAGTGGAGCTACAGTGCAACCTGATATTTGAACATCAGGAGGATATTTCCAAATATCCGGTTGTCTTCCGAATATCATGATGATGTTAATATGATGATGACGTCATCAAGGTCCGGGGGGGGTCATATTTCTAACACTGATCATCTTGAAGAGACCTCCTGATATTTGCAAACATGATGATGACGTCATCCGGATATGAGGAGGTGCGCAGTAGGCGGATATGATGATGACGTCATCAGGATGTTCATCGGCCAGACTTTTGTTATAAGCTCAGCAGGAGGATGTTCCTCCGAAGGATCAGGTTGTGCCGATTATCATGAAGGTTATATTTCAAATATCATGATGACGTCAGGGTGATATTTCGGGCAACAGGATATCATGCTGCTGGAGGATGATGATGATGAAGTCTTATACTAGTGTCGTCAGGAGCAAAAGCACCGACATGATATATGCTCATGACCTAGTATATAAAGTGTTAATGAGGTTGCTGCGGGGTGCATGTGGGATAATGTTATCCTGCATATTCGAAACATCATGATGATGAATCTCGGCGGGAAGTGGTTGCGATCGACTGTTTGATGTTCTTCCCGAGGCCGCGGGTTGGTGCGCCATCAATGGCGATTGTTGCAGAGGTATGGGCGATGGCGTGGACGGATGTAGTACCCGATTGAAGATCTGGATCCCGAGGCAGTGGCGCAGGGCTCGAAAAATCTTCCTGTCTCCTCCCCTACCTGCTGCATTAATGTTTGAGCGCCATTTCTATGATACTGTATATCTGGCGGGAGTTTTGGTCAACCTGGTAGTTAATGCTGAAAGCACCTTCCTGCTATATAATGCAGATGGTGTCATTCATTCAAAGGTTGTTGAAAGTTGATGATTTTTGGCTCTGTAATCCATAACCAGCTGATCTGGTTGCTCTGTACAGTTTGTCTTGTGAGTTTATGTATCTCCTGTTGTAGGACTTGGCATGGATCCACTGATTTCATGGTTGACCTTATATGAGTAATGCTGTCTTAGCATGTGTTGTGTTAATTCTGTCTCCAGTATTGCATGTATCCTTCTTCTGGATCTGGATGTTTGCTTATGTTTAGATTCTAGAGCATAGAATTCCTATGTTGAATGTCTGATCTTTTAACCTCTGCTCAAGAGGCAGATTAAACTGTTTTCAGGTTGAACATTGGGAAGGGTATACTGCAGTAGGGATGCCATAAGTAGAGATAGCTCAACACTCTTCATTGGGAGATATCTGTAAGGCAGATATCATGTGTATCCCCCTGAAATCCAGTTTTAGCTATTTATGCTGATCATTCACAGGTGTATGTCTACCGACTCCAAGCCCTGGATAGGCACCAATCATGCTGTGTTCTTGTGTTATACACCATGTCCAGCTTTGCATCCAAATTCAAACTAAAACACTTCATACTTCCACCTGTTAGTTGTAGGAGTAGGATTAGGAACCCCCTGCATGCTCTCATATCCAACCAGACATCATGTCCAAGAATGTTGCCAGCCTTGTGATCTATCATGCAGATCTTGGTCCATACATGAGAGTATTCTGCCTGTTGTTGTCAAGTCAGATCCTTCTATCTTTGAGCTAGTCAAGGTTACATCTTGAGTTATAGGGATACCCCCCTTGGTGCGGCAGAACCAGAAGTGAAGGGGAGGAGCTCACGCAACCTCCTGTATTCCGTTGGCCTGAATCTGCCTGTGCATTAGAAGTGGCAAACCCTAATGCTGATTCAGAAGAAATGTCAACAAAATGGCGACTCTGCTGGGGAGATCAATGTCATATCCATGAAAGCTTGAGTCTACAAGATTAAAAAATTAGACCTGGAAACTGTTTGTTGCAGCAGAGAAAAAAGGTTGTATATGTGACTCTGCTGGTGGATGACCCAGAAAGAAAGAAATCAATCTGCAGCTTCAGCTTGTTTGAAACTCATTCCTCTTCAAGGAGGTGGCGACTCTGCATCAAAGAACCTGATAAAAGAACAAAATCAGTCAGAGAAGAATTTACAGCTTCTGCAACATATCCAGGTATTTCATATTATTTGACAGATTCCCTATTTGGTGAGAAAGCACTGGTTAAAAGGGAACATTGGTGAAAACAGAGCTTGCATGCTTTCATTAGAACTTACACTGTATTTCAAAAGGCATGCAATGTTGTTCAAAAGACTCATTTAAAGGACTTTAGGGAAGTTTGAAAAAACAGTCTAAACTTTGAGTGCCTAAAGTCATTGTTTGTAGAAAATCTGAGTAGGGAGGAGGGTTGCAATAACATAAAAGATGTATTATCTGCCTATGCACCCCTGTGAAGTGTCAAATGCAAGAATGTATAGTAGTCAGTCCCAACAATGTAATAAAAGAAGTTTCAACATAGACAGATATAAGCCCATAGATTTCAATGGCATTTGTGGCTATCCAAATGCCTTTCCACCTAAAGTCAGAAATTTTTTGCCTAAATTTAAGGGTATAAAGGATGAATCAGCTGAGAGACACTTGCAGCAGTTTATGAATGTGATAGATGACTTTGAGATTGACCATGAGGATGTGGTTATGAGACTATTTGTTCAATCTCTAGATGAAGATGCAAGGGACTGGTTTTCCTACCTTCCAGCTCACTCTGTCAGCTCTTGGCACGGTTTTAAATCTGCATTTCTAGTACAGTATGGTGAAAGAGTTTCTGAATATGCAGCTATTAGTGACTTCATGTACATCCATATTGAAGAAGATGAGTTGATCCCAGCCTTTAACCTTAGATTTATGAGGGCATTGAATAGAATTCCAGAATGCATGAGACCTAATGATGCACTGTGCTTAGTTACCTACTTGGGAGCCTTTGATGGGAAAATGAGTTACAGATTAAGAGACAAGGAGCCCACCACATTGCATCAGGCACATCAGTTTGCATTAGATATTGAAAACAATTGGAGGTATGGAATACAAAAGGGTTATTTCTCTAAAAATTTTTGTTGTCCTGCAGCCCCCAGTGTTAATGGAAGATTTAACTCAGGTATTGACAATGAATGTCATAGCACTCACACCCCTGTTGTTCCAGTTTTTGCATCATTCCAAGTAGATGATGTTTCTATCATAGAGGAGGATGTCCTTTTTTGCCCAGCTAGTGAAGTTGAAAATAATAATTTTTCAAGTAAAATTTGCATACCAGTCCTAAACAAGGAGCCTTCCTGTTTAAATGATCCAGTTGTGCAGAGTTGTGATCATATGGATCAAGAATCAATATCAGTTTCATCAGGAAGTATTGGAGGGCTGGAAAATGATGCAGATTGTTCAACTTCAGAGTACATTGAAACAGCAGAAATCTTGTATATGGGGCAATCAGTTGATAAAAATGATATCCATGACCAGTGCATGGATCAGGTTTGTTTTTCTTATGACTCTGAATCTGATAGTAATGAAGAAGAATTGGAATGTCATGAAGAAGAAGCAGAGGCCTTTGCAATGAATGTTAATCCCCTTTATGATGAGCCTGCTGATGTATATGATGTTGTGAGTCTTGATTTTCAATGGTGCAGGATTAACCCTTTGTTTGAGGATGATGATACTGATTTGCAAGTTGTGAATAATGAATGTTCATCATCACCTGATTCAGACATGTGTAACATTGGGTGTGTGGATCAGGATTTGTTTTCAATATCAGTAGATATCAGGGGTCTCATATTTTCTGAATATTTTGAATTATTGGATCAGCTGGATGAGCACCTGATAATGTGCAGCAGCCAGATAAATGATAAAGAATGCCAAGAGCAATATGATGTACTACCTGAGGGATATAACATGCATGTGTTGCCTAAGGTTGAAGAATATTATGTGTATGGTTATATGTCTACTTCTGAAATCCAAAATGACAGAGCTGAAAATGATGGTGGCAAGCTTTCAAAACTGGTGGAATATCTTTTTAAGCAGGTGACATTATGGGCAGATTATGCCAATCTTTTCAGTTGGGATTGGGATCTTTCAGCTTGGAATCAGGCATTTGACAAGAAAAAATTATGGTTCTTCCTTTTTGGTTGCCCGGGGCCGCCAAAATGATGTTTAAAAATATTGTGTTTGGTGATGCTGATCATGATAACTTCATGACTCTATGCCCAATGGACAAGGGACTGGTCTGCATCCCAGAGATCTGGAGTTCTCGCTGCAGGTTTTCACCTGCACGTCCCCAGACAGAGCCACTGTTAGTGCCTGAATCGACTGGTAGTTTTCTGAGCATTTTTCATTCAGGCACTCTCCCTAAGTATCCAAAAAATGTTCCAAGTAATGGACCTCCTCAGCAGTTTTCAGCATCATCATCATATTTTCTTGAGGAGGAGGTCATCATCATCATGTTTGTTTCGATGAGGGTCATCATCATCTTGTTCTCCGTCGACCGGTTTCTCAACGTCATCATCATATTTCGCTGTCGGGTGATGTTTGGGTTTTATCCTGATGATGCTAACGAGCTACAGTGCGCCCTGATCTGCTTGCGAGGGTGATTCTTCAAAGTCTCCGGTGATCTTCCATTTATCACCGTGTGCAGGCATGATGATGATGTTACTTATTCTTTGAGTTGTGCGACCTGACTTGCTTTTTCTTAAGGGTCGTCGTCATCATCATCATTTTTCCAGTTATCATCCTGCTGCTTGTGGAGGTCATCATATTTTCTGCCTTCATGATATTTCGCCGGGGTGATATTTCTATCATCGGGTGATCTTGGTTATGATCATCCTGATGATGTTGTTGAAGAATTCTAAGTGCGACCCGATATTCACTAGGGTCATCATATTTTGAACGTCAGGATGATCTTAGTCAATATCATCCTGATGATGTTGTATCACCTCTTGTTCGTTGTTTTGTCATCCTGATGATGCTGACGTCATCCTTATATCAGGATGATATCCGGTTCTTTCTGCCTATCTGCATCATGATATTTCCGAAGGAGGGGGTGATATTTTCATATCACCCGGATATATGTTTTTGTTTTGTTCGAGCATCATGATGATGCTGATATCAAGGAGATATCCGCTTGCTGGCTTCGCGCATTATCTACTGGGGGTGATCTTTTCAAGCAGCATCATCATATTCAGTTATCGCCCCGATCTTATAGTGGAGCTACAGTGCAACCTGATATTTGAACATCAGGAGGATATTTCCAAATATCCGGTTGTCTTCCGAATATCATGATGATGTTAATATGATGATGACGTCATCAAGGTCCGGGGGGGGGTCATATTTCTAACACTGATCATCTTGAAGAGACCTCCTGATATTTGCAAACATGATGATGACGTCATCCGGATATGAGGAGGTGCGCAGTAGGCGGATATGATGATGACGTCATCAGGATGTTCATCGGCCAGACTTTTGTTATAAGCTCAGCAGGAGGATGTTCCTCCGAAGGATCAGGTTGTGCCGATTATCATGAAGGTTATATTTCAAATATCATGATGACGTCAGGGTGATATTTCGGGCAACAGGATATCATGCTGCTGGAGGATGATGATGATGAAGTCTTATACTAGTGTCGTCAGGAGCAAAAGCACCGACATGATATATGCTCATGACCTAGTATATAAAGTGTTAATGAGGTTGCTGCGGGGTGCATGTGGGATAATGTTATCCTGCATATTCGAAACATCATGATGATGAATCTCGGCGGGAAGTGGTTGCGATCGACTGTTTGATGTTCTTCCCGAGGCCGCGGGTTGGTGCGCCATCAATGGCGATTGTTGCAGAGGTATGGGCGATGGCGTGGACGGATGTAGTACCCGATTGAAGATCTGGATCCCGAGGCAGTGGCGCAGGGCTCGAAAAATCTTCCTGTCTCCTCCCCTACCTGCTGCATTAATGTTTGAGCGCCATTTCTATGATACTGTATATCTGGCGGGAGTTTTGGTCAACCTGGTAGTTAATGCTGAAAGCACCTTCCTGCTATATAATGCAGATGGTGTCATTCATTCAAAGGTTGTTGAAAGTTGATGATTTTTGGCTCTGTAATCCATAACCAGCTGATCTGGTTGCTCTGTACAGTTTGTCTTGTGAGTTTATGTATCTCCTGTTGTAGGACTTGGCATGGATCCACTGATTTCATGGTTGACCTTATATGAGTAATGCTGTCTTAGCATGTGTTGTGTTAATTCTGTCTCCAGTATTGCATGTATCCTTCTTCTGGATCTGGATGTTTGCTTATGTTTAGATTCTAGAGCATAGAATTCCTATGTTGAATGTCTGATCTTTTAACCTCTGCTCAAGAGGCAGATTAAACTGTTTTCAGGTTGAACATTGGGAAGGGTATACTGCAGTAGGGATGCCATAAGTAGAGATAGCTCAACACTCTTCATTGGGAGATATCTGTAAGGCAGATATCATGTGTATCCCCCTGAAATCCAGTTTTAGCTATTTATGCTGATCATTCACAGGTGTATGTCTACCGACTCCAAGCCCTGGATAGGCACCAATCATGCTGTGTTCTTGTGTTATACACCATGTCCAGCTTTGCATCCAAATTCAAACTAAAACACTTCATACTTCCACCTGTTAGTTGTAGGAGTAGGATTAGGAACCCCCTGCATGCTCTCATATCCAACCAGACATCATGTCCAAGAATGTTGCCAGCCTTGTGATCTATCATGCAGATCTTGGTCCATACATGAGAGTATTCTGCCTGTTGTTGTCAAGTCAGATCCTTCTATCTTTGAGCTAGTCAAGGTTACATCTTGAGTTATAGGGATACCCCCCTTGGTGCGGCAGAACCAGAAGTGAAGGGGAGGAGCTCACGCAACCTCCTGTATTCCGTTGGCCTGAATCTGCCTGTGCATTAGAAGTGGCAAACCCTAATGCTGATTCAGAAGAAATGTCAACAAAATGGCGACTCTGCTGGGGAGATCAATGTCATATCCATGAAAGCTTGAGTCTACAAGATTAAAAAATTAGACCTGGAAACTGTTTGTTGCAGCAGAGAAAAAAGGTTGTATATGTGACTCTGCTGGTGGATGACCCAGAAAGAAAGAAATCAATCTGCAGCTTCAGCTTGTTTGAAACTCATTCCTCTTCAAGGAGGTGGCGACTCTGCATCAAAGAACCTGATAAAAGAACAAAATCAGTCAGAGAAGAATTTACAGCTTCTGCAACATATCCAGGTATTTCATATTATTTGACAGATTCCCTATTTGGTGAGAAAGCACTGGTTAAAAGGGAACATTGGTGAAAACAGAGCTTGCATGCTTTCATTAGAACTTACACTGTATTTCAAAAGGCATGCAATGTTGTTCAAAAGACTCATTTAAAGGACTTTAGGGAAGTTTGAAAAAACAGTCTAAACTTTGAGTGCCTAAAGTCATTGTTTGTAGAAAATCTGAGTAGGGAGGAGGGTTGCAATAACATAAAAGATGTATTATCTGCCTATGCACCCCTGTGAAGTGTCAAATGCAAGAATGTATAGTAGTCAGTCCCAACAATGTAATAAAAGAAGTTTCAACATAGACAGATATAAGCCCATAGATTTCAATGGCATTTGTGGCTATCCAAATGCCTTTCCACCTAAAGTCAGAAATTTTTTGCCTAAATTTAAGGGTATAAAGGATGAATCAGCTGAGAGACACTTGCAGCAGTTTATGAATGTGATAGATGACTTTGAGATTGACCATGAGGATGTGGTTATGAGACTATTTGTTCAATCTCTAGATGAAGATGCAAGGGACTGGTTTTCCTACCTTCCAGCTCACTCTGTCAGCTCTTGGCACGGTTTTAAATCTGCATTTCTAGTACAGTATGGTGAAAGAGTTTCTGAATATGCAGCTATTAGTGACTTCATGTACATCCATATTGAAGAAGATGAGTTGATCCCAGCCTTTAACCTTAGATTTATGAGGGCATTGAATAGAATTCCAGAATGCATGAGACCTAATGATGCACTGTGCTTAGTTACCTACTTGGGAGCCTTTGATGGGAAAATGAGTTACAGATTAAGAGACAAGGAGCCCACCACATTGCATCAGGCACATCAGTTTGCATTAGATATTGAAAACAATTGGAGGTATGGAATACAAAAGGGTTATTTCTCTAAAAATTTTTGTTGTCCTGCAGCCCCCAGTGTTAATGGAAGATTTAACTCAGGTATTGACAATGAATGTCATAGCACTCACACCCCTGTTGTTCCAGTTTTTGCATCATTCCAAGTAGATGATGTTTCTATCATAGAGGAGGATGTCCTTTTTTGCCCAGCTAGTGAAGTTGAAAATAATAATTTTTCAAGTAAAATTTGCATACCAGTCCTAAACAAGGAGCCTTCCTGTTTAAATGATCCAGTTGTGCAGAGTTGTGATCATATGGATCAAGAATCAATATCAGTTTCATCAGGAAGTATTGGAGGGCTGGAAAATGATGCAGATTGTTCAACTTCAGAGTACATTGAAACAGCAGAAATCTTGTATATGGGGCAATCAGTTGATAAAAATGATATCCATGACCAGTGCATGGATCAGGTTTGTTTTTCTTATGACTCTGAATCTGATAGTAATGAAGAAGAATTGGAATGTCATGAAGAAGAAGCAGAGGCCTTTGCAATGAATGTTAATCCCCTTTATGATGAGCCTGCTGATGTATATGATGTTGTGAGTCTTGATTTTCAATGGTGCAGGATTAACCCTTTGTTTGAGGATGATGATACTGATTTGCAAGTTGTGAATAATGAATGTTCATCATCACCTGATTCAGACATGTGTAACATTGGGTGTGTGGATCAGGATTTGTTTTCAATATCAGTAGATATCAGGGGTCTCATATTTTCTGAATATTTTGAATTATTGGATCAGCTGGATGAGCACCTGATAATGTGCAGCAGCCAGATAAATGATAAAGAATGCCAAGAGCAATATGATGTACTACCTGAGGGATATAACATGCATGTGTTGCCTAAGGTTGAAGAATATTATGTGTATGGTTATATGTCTACTTCTGAAATCCAAAATGACAGAGCTGAAAATGATGGTGGCAAGCTTTCAAAACTGGTGGAATATCTTTTTAAGCAGGTGACATTATGGGCAGATTATGCCAATCTTTTCAGTTGGGATTGGGATCTTTCAGCTTGGAATCAGGCATTTGACAAGAAAAAATTATGGTTCTTCCTTTTTGGTTGCCCGGGGCCGCCAAAATGATGTTTAAAAATATTGTGTTTGGTGATGCTGATCATGATAACTTCATGACTCTATGCCCAATGGACAAGGGACTGGTCTGCATCCCAGAGATCTGGAGTTCTCGCTGCAGGTTTTCACCTGCACGTCCCCAGACAGAGCCACTGTTAGTGCCTGAATCGACTGGTAGTTTTCTGAGCATTTTTCATTCAGGCACTCTCCCTAAGTATCCAAAAAATGTTCCAAGTAATGGACCTCCTCAGCAGTTTTCAGCATCATCATCATATTTTCTTGAGGAGGAGGTCATCATCATCATGTTTGTTTCGATGAGGGTCATCATCATCTTGTTCTCCGTCGACCGGTTTCTCAACGTCATCATCATATTTCGCTGTCGGGTGATGTTTGGGTTTTATCCTGATGATGCTAACGAGCTACAGTGCGCCCTGATCTGCTTGCGAGGGTGATTCTTCAAAGTCTCCGGTGATCTTCCATTTATCACCGTGTGCAGGCATGATGATGATGTTACTTATTCTTTGAGTTGTGCGACCTGACTTGCTTTTTCTTAAGGGTCGTCGTCATCATCATCATTTTTCCAGTTATCATCCTGCTGCTTGTGGAGGTCATCATATTTTCTGCCTTCATGATATTTCGCCGGGGTGATATTTCTATCATCGGGTGATCTTGGTTATGATCATCCTGATGATGTTGTTGAAGAATTCTAAGTGCGACCCGATATTCACTAGGGTCATCATATTTTGAACGTCAGGATGATCTTAGTCAATATCATCCTGATGATGTTGTATCACCTCTTGTTCGTTGTTTTGTCATCCTGATGATGCTGACGTCATCCTTATATCAGGATGATATCCGGTTCTTTCTGCCTATCTGCATCATGATATTTTCGAAGGAGGGGGTGATATTTTCATATCACCCGGATATATGTTTTTGTTTTGTTCGAGCATCATGATGATGCTGATATCAAGGAGATATCCGCTTGCTGGCTTCGCGCATTATCTACTGGGGGTGATCTTTTCAAGCAGCATCATCATATTCAGTTATCGCCCCGATCTTATAGTGGAGCTACAGTGCAACCTGATATTTGAACATCAGGAGGATATTTCCAAATATCCGGTTGTCTTCCGAATATCATGATGATGTTAATATGATGATGACGTCATCAAGGTCCGGGGGGGGGTCATATTTCTAACACTGATCATCTTGAAGAGACCTCCTGATATTTGCAAACATGATGATGACGTCATCCGGATATGAGGAGGTGCGCAGTAGGCGGATATGATGATGACGTCATCAGGATGTTCATCGGCCAGACTTTTGTTATAAGCTCAGCAGGAGGATGTTCCTCCGAAGGATCAGGTTGTGCCGATTATCATGAAGGTTATATTTCAAATATCATGATGACGTCAGGGTGATATTTCGGGCAACAGGATATCATGCTGCTGGAGGATGATGATGATGAAGTCTTATACTAGTGTCGTCAGGAGCAAAAGCACCGACATGATATATGCTCATGACCTAGTATATAAAGTGTTAATGAGGTTGCTGCGGGGTGCATGTGGGATAATGTTATCCTGCATATTCGAAACATCATGATGATGAATCTCGGCGGGAAGTGGTTGCGATCGACTGTTTGATGTTCTTCCCGAGGCCGCGGGTTGGTGCGCCATCAATGGCGATTGTTGCAGAGGTATGGGCGATGGCGTGGACGGATGTAGTACCCGATTGAAGATCTGGATCCCGAGGCAGTGGCGCAGGGCTCGAAAAATCTTCCTGTCTCCTCCCCTACCTGCTGCATTAATGTTTGAGCGCCATTTCTATGATACTGTATATCTGGCGGGAGTTTTGGTCAACCTGGTAGTTAATGCTGAAAGCACCTTCCTGCTATATAATGCAGATGGTGTCATTCATTCAAAGGTTGTTGAAAGTTGATGATTTTTGGCTCTGTAATCCATAACCAGCTGATCTGGTTGCTCTGTACAGTTTGTCTTGTGAGTTTATGTATCTCCTGTTGTAGGACTTGGCATGGATCCACTGATTTCATGGTTGACCTTATATGAGTAATGCTGTCTTAGCATGTGTTGTGTTAATTCTGTCTCCAGTATTGCATGTATCCTTCTTCTGGATCTGGATGTTTGCTTATGTTTAGATTCTAGAGCATAGAATTCCTATGTTGAATGTCTGATCTTTTAACCTCTGCTCAAGAGGCAGATTAAACTGTTTTCAGGTTGAACATTGGGAAGGGTATACTGCAGTAGGGATGCCATAAGTAGAGATAGCTCAACACTCTTCATTGGGAGATATCTGTAAGGCAGATATCATGTGTATCCCCCTGAAATCCAGTTTTAGCTATTTATGCTGATCATTCACAGGTGTATGTCTACCGACTCCAAGCCCTGGATAGGCACCAATCATGCTGTGTTCTTGTGTTATACACCATGTCCAGCTTTGCATCCAAATTCAAACTAAAACACTTCATACTTCCACCTGTTAGTTGTAGGAGTAGGATTAGGAACCCCCTGCATGCTCTCATATCCAACCAGACATCATGTCCAAGAATGTTGCCAGCCTTGTGATCTATCATGCAGATCTTGGTCCATACATGAGAGTATTCTGCCTGTTGTTGTCAAGTCAGATCCTTCTATCTTTGAGCTAGTCAAGGTTACATCTTGAGTTATAGGGATACCCCCCTTGGTGCGGCAGAACCAGAAGTGAAGGGGAGGAGCTCACGCAACCTCCTGTATTCCGTTGGCCTGAATCTGCCTGTGCATTAGAAGTGGCAAACCCTAATGCTGATTCAGAAGAAATGTCAACAAAATGGCGACTCTGCTGGGGAGATCAATGTCATATCCATGAAAGCTTGAGTCTACAAGATTAAAAAATTAGACCTGGAAACTGTTTGTTGCAGCAGAGAAAAAAGGTTGTATATGTGACTCTGCTGGTGGATGACCCAGAAAGAAAGAAATCAATCTGCAGCTTCAGCTTGTTTGAAACTCATTCCTCTTCAAGGAGGTGGCGACTCTGCATCAAAGAACCTGATAAAAGAACAAAATCAGTCAGAGAAGAATTTACAGCTTCTGCAACATATCCAGGTATTTCATATTATTTGACAGATTCCCTATTTGGTGAGAAAGCACTGGTTAAAAGGGAACATTGGTGAAAACAGAGCTTGCATGCTTTCATTAGAACTTACACTGTATTTCAAAAGGCATGCAATGTTGTTCAAAAGACTCATTTAAAGGACTTTAGGGAAGTTTGAAAAAACAGTCTAAACTTTGAGTGCCTAAAGTCATTGTTTGTAGAAAATCTGAGTAGGGAGGAGGGTTGCAATAACATAAAAGATGTATTATCTGCCTATGCACCCCTGTGAAGTGTCAAATGCAAGAATGTATAGTAGTCAGTCCCAACAATGTAATAAAAGAAGTTTCAACATAGACAGATATAAGCCCATAGATTTCAATGGCATTTGTGGCTATCCAAATGCCTTTCCACCTAAAGTCAGAAATTTTTTGCCTAAATTTAAGGGTATAAAGGATGAATCAGCTGAGAGACACTTGCAGCAGTTTATGAATGTGATAGATGACTTTGAGATTGACCATGAGGATGTGGTTATGAGACTATTTGTTCAATCTCTAGATGAAGATGCAAGGGACTGGTTTTCCTACCTTCCAGCTCACTCTGTCAGCTCTTGGCACGGTTTTAAATCTGCATTTCTAGTACAGTATGGTGAAAGAGTTTCTGAATATGCAGCTATTAGTGACTTCATGTACATCCATATTGAAGAAGATGAGTTGATCCCAGCCTTTAACCTTAGATTTATGAGGGCATTGAATAGAATTCCAGAATGCATGAGACCTAATGATGCACTGTGCTTAGTTACCTACTTGGGAGCCTTTGATGGGAAAATGAGTTACAGATTAAGAGACAAGGAGCCCACCACATTGCATCAGGCACATCAGTTTGCATTAGATATTGAAAACAATTGGAGGTATGGAATACAAAAGGGTTATTTCTCTAAAAATTTTTGTTGTCCTGCAGCCCCCAGTGTTAATGGAAGATTTAACTCAGGTATTGACAATGAATGTCATAGCACTCACACCCCTGTTGTTCCAGTTTTTGCATCATTCCAAGTAGATGATGTTTCTATCATAGAGGAGGATGTCCTTTTTTGCCCAGCTAGTGAAGTTGAAAATAATAATTTTTCAAGTAAAATTTGCATACCAGTCCTAAACAAGGAGCCTTCCTGTTTAAATGATCCAGTTGTGCAGAGTTGTGATCATATGGATCAAGAATCAATATCAGTTTCATCAGGAAGTATTGGAGGGCTGGAAAATGATGCAGATTGTTCAACTTCAGAGTACATTGAAACAGCAGAAATCTTGTATATGGGGCAATCAGTTGATAAAAATGATATCCATGACCAGTGCATGGATCAGGTTTGTTTTTCTTATGACTCTGAATCTGATAGTAATGAAGAAGAATTGGAATGTCATGAAGAAGAAGCAGAGGCCTTTGCAATGAATGTTAATCCCCTTTATGATGAGCCTGCTGATGTATATGATGTTGTGAGTCTTGATTTTCAATGGTGCAGGATTAACCCTTTGTTTGAGGATGATGATACTGATTTGCAAGTTGTGAATAATGAATGTTCATCATCACCTGATTCAGACATGTGTAACATTGGGTGTGTGGATCAGGATTTGTTTTCAATATCAGTAGATATCAGGGGTCTCATATTTTCTGAATATTTTGAATTATTGGATCAGCTGGATGAGCACCTGATAATGTGCAGCAGCCAGATAAATGATAAAGAATGCCAAGAGCAATATGATGTACTACCTGAGGGATATAACATGCATGTGTTGCCTAAGGTTGAAGAATATTATGTGTATGGTTATATGTCTACTTCTGAAATCCAAAATGACAGAGCTGAAAATGATGGTGGCAAGCTTTCAAAACTGGTGGAATATCTTTTTAAGCAGGTGACATTATGGGCAGATTATGCCAATCTTTTCAGTTGGGATTGGGATCTTTCAGCTTGGAATCAGGCATTTGACAAGAAAAAATTATGGTTCTTCCTTTTTGGTTGCCCGGGGCCGCCAAAATGATGTTTAAAAATATTGTGTTTGGTGATGCTGATCATGATAACTTCATGACTCTATGCCCAATGGACAAGGGACTGGTCTGCATCCCAGAGATCTGGAGTTCTCGCTGCAGGTTTTCACCTGCACGTCCCCAGACAGAGCCACTGTTAGTGCCTGAATCGACTGGTAGTTTTCTGAGCATTTTTCATTCAGGCACTCTCCCTAAGTATCCAAAAAATGTTCCAAGTAATGGACCTCCTCAGCAGTTTTCAGCATCATCATCATATTTTCTTGAGGAGGAGGTCATCATCATCATGTTTGTTTCGATGAGGGTCATCATCATCTTGTTCTCCGTCGACCGGTTTCTCAACGTCATCATCATATTTCGCTGTCGGGTGATGTTTGGGTTTTATCCTGATGATGCTAACGAGCTACAGTGCGCCCTGATCTGCTTGCGAGGGTGATTCTTCAAAGTCTCCGGTGATCTTCCATTTATCACCGTGTGCAGGCATGATGATGATGTTACTTATTCTTTGAGTTGTGCGACCTGACTTGCTTTTTCTTAAGGGTCGTCGTCATCATCATCATTTTTCCAGTTATCATCCTGCTGCTTGTGGAGGTCATCATATTTTCTGCCTTCATGATATTTCGCCGGGGTGATATTTCTATCATCGGGTGATCTTGGTTATGATCATCCTGATGATGTTGTTGAAGAATTCTAAGTGCGACCCGATATTCACTAGGGTCATCATATTTTGAACGTCAGGATGATCTTAGTCAATATCATCCTGATGATGTTGTATCACCTCTTGTTCGTTGTTTTGTCATCCTGATGATGCTGACGTCATCCTTATATCAGGATGATATCCGGTTCTTTCTGCCTATCTGCATCATGATATTTCCGAAGGAGGGGGTGATATTTTCATATCACCCGGATATATGTTTTTGTTTTGTTCGAGCATCATGATGATGCTGATATCAAGGAGATATCCGCTTGCTGGCTTCGCGCATTATCTACTGGGGGTGATCTTTTCAAGCAGCATCATCATATTCAGTTATCGCCCCGATCTTATAGTGGAGCTACAGTGCAACCTGATATTTGAACATCAGGAGGATATTTCCAAATATCCGGTTGTCTTCCGAATATCATGATGATGTTAATATGATGATGACGTCATCAAGGTCCGGGGGGGGTCATATTTCTAACACTGATCATCTTGAAGAGACCTCCTGATATTTGCAAACATGATGATGACGTCATCCGGATATGAGGAGGTGCGCAGTAGGCGGATATGATGATGACGTCATCAGGATGTTCATCGGCCAGACTTTTGTTATAAGCTCAGCAGGAGGATGTTCCTCCGAAGGATCAGGTTGTGCCGATTATCATGAAGGTTATATTTCAAATATCATGATGACGTCAGGGTGATATTTCGGGCAACAGGATATCATGCTGCTGGAGGATGATGATGATGAAGTCTTATACTAGTGTCGTCAGGAGCAAAAGCACCGACATGATATATGCTCATGACCTAGTATATAAAGTGTTAATGAGGTTGCTGCGGGGTGCATGTGGGATAATGTTATCCTGCATATTCGAAACATCATGATGATGAATCTCGGCGGGAAGTGGTTGCGATCGACTGTTTGATGTTCTTCCCGAGGCCGCGGGTTGGTGCGCCATCAATGGCGATTGTTGCAGAGGTATGGGCGATGGCGTGGACGGATGTAGTACCCGATTGAAGATCTGGATCCCGAGGCAGTGGCGCAGGGCTCGAAAAATCTTCCTGTCTCCTCCCCTACCTGCTGCATTAATGTTTGAGCGCCATTTCTATGATACTGTATATCTGGCGGGAGTTTTGGTCAACCTGGTAGTTAATGCTGAAAGCACCTTCCTGCTATATAATGCAGATGGTGTCATTCATTCAAAGGTTGTTGAAAGTTGATGATTTTTGGCTCTGTAATCCATAACCAGCTGATCTGGTTGCTCTGTACAGTTTGTCTTGTGAGTTTATGTATCTCCTGTTGTAGGACTTGGCATGGATCCACTGATTTCATGGTTGACCTTATATGAGTAATGCTGTCTTAGCATGTGTTGTGTTAATTCTGTCTCCAGTATTGCATGTATCCTTCTTCTGGATCTGGATGTTTGCTTATGTTTAGATTCTAGAGCATAGAATTCCTATGTTGAATGTCTGATCTTTTAACCTCTGCTCAAGAGGCAGATTAAACTGTTTTCAGGTTGAACATTGGGAAGGGTATACTGCAGTAGGGATGCCATAAGTAGAGATAGCTCAACACTCTTCATTGGGAGATATCTGTAAGGCAGATATCATGTGTATCCCCCTGAAATCTAGTTTTAGCTATTTATGCTGATCATTCACAGGTGTATGTCTACCGACTCCAAGCCCTGGATAGGCACCAATCATGCTGTGTTCTTGTGTTATACACCATGTCCAGCTTTGCATCCAAATTCAAACTAAAACACTTCATACTTCCACCTGTTAGTTGTAGGAGTAGGATTAGGAACCCCCTGCATGCTCTCATATCCAACCAGACATCATGTCCAAGAATGTTGCCAGCCTTGTGATCTATCATGCAGATCTTGGTCCATACATGAGAGTATTCTGCCTGTTGTTGTCAAGTCAGATCCTTCTATCTTTGAGCTAGTCAAGGTTACATCTTGAGTTATAGGGATACCCCCCTTGGTGCAGCAGAACCAGAAGTGAAGGGGAGGAGCTCACGCAACCTCCTGTATTCCGTTGGCCTGAATCTGCCTGTGCATTAGAAGTGGCAAACCCTAATGCTGATTCAGAAGAAATGTCAACAAGCTCCAAGTGTCATCTTCCGCGGCTTCCCTTTTGTTTTCATCGCTAAGTAAAGAAGTATGGTGGGCCTCGTTAATATTTCTGTAGCTTCAGTGGAGTGCGACATCTGTCACCATCCGCGTGATTCTTGTGAGTTCCTAATGTTTCTATAAAATTTTCTCAGAGTTGCGCGGAGAGCGCCAAGTGGCAGCGTCCGCGGGGGTTTTGTTGAAGTGCTAAAAGTTTCTTTAAGTTGCAGCAGAAAGCTCCAAGTGTCATCTTCTGCAGAAGTCCCTAAAAGTATCTATAGTCTCTCTAAGTAAAGTGGAAGCCACCATGTACACAGTTTCTCATATCAGCGGAAAGCGCCACCTGTCCCTTTTTCTTTTTGAAGATGCTCAGGCACAGACGGTTGGTGGGTCCCATTTTTAATGTTTTTTAGCTTTCAAAGTTCAGCGGACTGTGACAGATGGCAAAGCCCGAGCACTCTTAGTATAAGCCACAGTAAAGACTCAAGGGGATGTAGAGAGTGCCACGTATCTTTTGAAAAGGCCGCAGACGCTGCCAAGCGTTAAGTTCCGGTGTCTCCTGAGGAAAAAATAGTTTCTTAAGTAAGTCACGCCTAGGGTGCCAGGTGTTAGTTTCTTATTGTTCTGGAAAGATGAAGGAGTTTCAAGAAAGAGGTGCATATGAATGCTAGCTATTTCAAGGGTTTATAGTCGCAAAGACTATCAGAAGCTGCCACGCATTCCTCCCTGGTTCAAGTGGGGTTACATGTATCTGTTGCAGCCAATGAATTCGCAGAATGGCTAACCGTTTCTGATTTGAAAGAGATCTTCTAACAGACACTTTCAGTTAACCACCACTTCGGTTAGGCCATTGAGATTTGATCATGTGGGCAATCTTTGAGCCAATTCTATGCTATAAATATGGGTTCAGATCACCGTGCCAAAGGAGAGGAGATATACAACATTGGAGATATAGAGATTTTCCTACATCATAGATTGTTAGAGAACTTTGAGGATCTTTTATAGTGGCCAGTAATATCATTTGCCTTTGTTCTATTTTCTTGATTCAGAAAGTTTGTATAACTGTGCGTGATTCTGTGCCTTTTATGTAACTGGAACATCAATAAAGATAGAGTTATGTGCCTTTGCTGATATTTTCTGTGTTATTGCAAAATATTCTGATTAGTGGGCCTTTGATCCTATTTGTTTTTCATCTGTTACATTGATCATGCATTGTTTGCTCTTTAATGTGGCTGAATCCTAAAGTAGTTTCACTGTGCTTAATATTGAGAAACAAAATCACACTCAGGCGCATCGCCATAGTTTAGTTTCCTTTTAGTTGCATTTGTGATTCTATTTAACTCTATCCCTTTTCCCCAAACACTTTGAGATAAAAGAAGAGCCAGCTTCTTTAAAATCTGGAGGTTACTTTGAAGAGCATTCCCATGTTTCAGAGTTTCCCATGTTGGTGTTGGAAATAGTGCAATTTTGAGCATCAACAGTTGGTATGGTCAGTTGTGTCAAGTCTGTTGCCGTTTGGCTATTTTAGATGTTGTTCTTTGGCTTAGTGGAATCCTCATTATTATCTCCTAGCTCGGAGGGGTGGACCTCAGGGTTCCACATGGTTGGGTGGCAGAGCTATCCATTGGCCTTTTTGGAGATTCAGTTCGAGTCCTGTGCAGAGGTGTTCCAGTTCCAGGTTCCTTCCCACCTTCAGCATTGTTGTATACTTTCTTTTGTAGTCATTTGTAAACCGATGTGATCGGTCTTGTAATCTTGTATTGTAACTTTGTATATTAACTATCTTGCAAATGTAAAAGTTGTTCTTTCTGTAGTATCAGTATAATATATATCACTTGTGTGGTTTTAATTTTCTATTCACTGATGCAGTTATGTTTCCCTAGAGGAGTTAGAAGTACACTTTTCTTTATGTTGTGTATTATGATATCTTTGGTTACTATTATTGCATTTACTTGCTTAAAAAAAAAATTATTCCTGGTTTTTGCTCTTGATTAGTCTAACTCTCTAGGGTTGCATGACGGGGCATTACAACTCCTTAAAGCAGAGCCATCTCCAAAGCCTAAGTGACCATGTTTCGGTGCCATCTGCAATGACCAAACGTGGAGAACAGAGTCAGTAATGGCATGAAAGGGTTTGTTGAGTGTGAAGGATGAGAGCATTGAACGCTCCATAGATGCAAAAATGCAAGGCACAATAACCAGCGAAATGCAGAGGGAAGTGGAGTAAATACATATGTAGGGAAGTAATTATGGGAGTTTTGGTGTGTAAATGTGAGAGTGTGTGATGAAAATGTGGTGAGTTTCTCGCATGCCACATGACATGCTGAGCATAACTCATGATGCCACTTCCTGCCACCAGGGTAAGTTGTGTCCGATTGTTGGTTGGCGGTAAAAAATAGCCAAAAAATTGACCCCACCAAACACACGTGTCATCCACGTGGCAAATTGCAATTCCATGGTGCAAAATGAAATATTTAGGGAGTCCACCTCATTGCATGCATCTTTGAGTATAAATGCATATGACTGAAATGAAGACATGCCATCTATAACAATGAATAATGTGAAGCCCATGTTGACCTTGAAAGTTAGGTTACACCATTATCATGCCCTCAACATATCATTGTACTCAAACAAGTTTTATATTGACCATTGGATGTTTACAAAATGCAAATCATTGACATATGCCAAACATAGATCTGAATTCCCCTTTCATTAATTTGATTCAAAATACAAATCATGGTATTACAAAATGCAAAAAAAATGCCTCCTTAGGCTGCAATTTCAAACTTGTTTGTGTTCAATGATTGGTTGCTACCAATCTCATTCAAACCATGCTAGAAAAACTAGTGGACTTGAAGTCACAGAGCTTGATGTTGCCTGGCTTCTTGACAAATTACTCCCAATCATGTTATCTTCCCTTGCTGGTGGACTTAGAGTTCTACTCAAATGGGATAGGCTTAGGCCTAGAAATTGAGTACTGCTCACATGGGATGGGGTTAGAGTTGTAAATGGACTATTGCTGACATGGGTTGGGATTATAGTTGGAAGTGGGGTGCTGGTCACATGGGATGGAGTTAGACTTGGAAATTGAGTGTTGGTCACATGGGATGGGTTTAGAGTTGGAAATTGAGTGCTGGTCACATGGGATGGGGTTAGAGTTGGAAGTTGAGTGCTGGTTAGATGGGATGGAGTTACAGTTGTAGGATAGATATGGATATGAATATTCACCATCTCCCTAAACAATGCATGATTTTCTGGCAAAGGGTTTAAGGGGTTACTTAAATGCCTTTCTCTCTCTCTAGATCCTTCCTTGCCATTTCAAGCACTTTTTCCTTTTTATCCTGCTTTTGAATCCTTTCTTACTCCTTTTTCTACTCTTTTTCTTGCCTTTTTAAAACTTTTTGTTGTTCCTTTGCTTGCCATGCAATCTCTCTATCTAGTTTGGCTTGATCCTTCAATTCCTTTGCAACAACATGTGCTGCCTTTCTCTCCTCAATCAGCAATCTCTTTCAGAGTTTTTTCTCCTGAATTTCTTTCTTCCTTTGCTCTTGTTGCATTAAAAGGTTCATGTAAGATCGTCTGTTGTTAATAGTTGGGATTGCCGACTCAACCGAATTCCTCTATCCTTTGCAGTACCGGGTCTTTCCTTCACAATGTGAATAGGCAGTTTTAGAAATTTGGTGACGCGTGAATCTACTTGTGAACCCAATGATTTGTTGGAATCTCCATGAATGCTATGTTCTTCCTTGTTACAAATTGCCTTAGTATCCTGGCTCAAATCTGCAATATCTCCACCATTAGCTTCTCCACACTTGACATAGTACTGCACCATTTCAGGTACATTCAATGCAGGCGGTGGAGAGGGGAAGGAAAATGTGTTGCCTTCTTCTTGGGGATGCAAATTATATCCTAAATTCATGGCTCCCTCAACCAACCATGATGGTTGACTTGGCGGAGACGGAAGACTAAGTCCATCTAGGCTTTGTTCTTGTTGACTTTCAGCCATGTCATCAAGTAGTTGACCCCCCACCGTAGGTTCAGGTGAATCATGAAAACTTGTTTCCTCTCCCACTATGTTTGTTGTGTAGGATTTAAAGGACCATCTGCAATGCCTGATAGCAATGTGTTGGTAACTTCCACTTCTAACACATAAACCCCAACAAGACTAAGGACGCTCTGCACCGCAGAAGCATCATCATGCACATTGAACTGAAAAGTTTTGCTAGGGTGCATGTCCTCCATTAGAGCATCTAAATTGAGGGGTAATATACCTATTCTTTTTAAACTGAGTAGTGATGTTTGAAACTGTGGGTGCTTTCTGAAATGACTTGTTGCCTAATTCTGCCAATTCTACTCTTTTTATTTTTATATTCAGAAACCTGGCCAACCACTCTACTCTTTCTGATTTGAAGTATGACCTGAATGCTGGGTGAAAGTTTGGAGCTATGTCCCACTTTCAACCAATTAAATAGTTTCGAGCGGATAGTTTCTGGGCGGTAAAATTCCACCTAGCTTTGTTTCACCTACATGGCACCTACATGGTTGTACATTTCTGGACAGAAAGAAATCAAGCAGTAAGTTTATGCCCGGTAAGGTTCCGGGTGGAACCAAGTAAAATAAAAATTAAAAAAAGGGTGAAAATGTCATTTTCACCTAGATTTGTGTCAGCTTAAAGTATTCCTCCTGGAGCCCACAACAGCCAATGAGCACACAGGCTTGCCGATCGCCACATCTAGGTACTCCCTTGTTATCATCTACTTAGTTTATCATCTTTGTTGTATATCACAGTTGTGGAAAGGTAATATGCATTTTTCGTCCCGAAGCAACCATGGAACAAAACAACCCTAATTCTATCTGATTAAATTACAATAGAGTCCTACATAATTTAGTCAAGGATAAATAACATTTAGAATTCTGCAACAAAAGTCCTCTGTAGTAAGCATTCTAATAAACTGAGTTAGGAGCAAAAATAGTAAGCATTAATCATTCTGCAACATTTACAGCTAGAAATGACCACAAATTCTGTGGCATTTGGATTTCTTTAATGACTTTTACTAAACAAATTACAATTTTATTATGAGATCAAAGAGTAAAATTTCTACAATGCCATCTAGAACAAAATTCAGGGACAAAAATGTTGAGACAACCCTAGAATGTGACGCCTACAACTACAACATGTATCAAATATCACTTTATGGCACACATAATGTTATCATTATTAAAAAGGGTTGATGTACTTCCTAAATGTAAGAACCAAAATAATACAAGGTACGAGTAGAGTTTAAAATTCACATGTAAACTGTAATGTAATCTCTGTAATGGTGAAATTTGCAAGCCCTGTACTCTTTATTTTCATTTTGGACTCATTAGTCTTTCAAAATAATCCAATTCTAACATTTGTATTCATCTCTTGAGTTAATTTTGACTCCCAATTTTTCTATTCATCGCCTTGTTTTAAATTTGTAGACACAAAAATGATCTTAACTATTTCAAAATTTGGATGATCCTCTCTCTAAGCTGATAAAAGCACAAAAACATTTGAATTGTATATTAAGACATTATATGAAAAGAATCCTTAATTCATTAATGTCATCTAGGGATTTAGGATTGAGAATTGAGAATAACTCTTCCACACATCAAGGAACATAAAAAGACTGTATCGTATGAATGGAGAAAGTTTGAACAAACTGTCAAAATTTATATATGATTATGATGATATATATATTATTTTTATATGATTTACTTATACTAAGGCATGTCATAGTATTTGAAAGGCACCATTGAATAGATAACTATCATAAAAAAATTACATAGATAACTCTAAAAATAGCATGTAGATAACAACTGTTTCTCTAATCCCACAAAAACAAAGCATATAGAAACAATTGCTATTATTAGGAAAGACAATTTGTCCCAATTTTTACCACCACACAAATACTACCGTAAGAGGAAGGTCTTATGGGGCTGCTTAGTTTATTTTGTTTAAATAGTCACTACTCAAATGTTTTAGGATTTTTTTGTGGAGCTAGTGGTCTTATGATTTTTTTTCTTTTCTTTATTGCTTATATTAAGTTATTGATAAATGAATGGTAGATATGTGGTATTTAGGGCTTAAATTTGACAGTTATATAGCTGTATTTAGGCATTTTAGCTGTAAAATACAATCAAAATTTTGGAAAGACTGTATCATATGAAAGGAGAGATTTTGGACAAACTGTCAAAATTAATATATGATTATGATGATATATATATTTGATTTTATATGATTTACTTATGCTAAGGCATGTCATAGTATTTGAAAGGCACCATTGAATAGATAACTGTCATATAAAAATTGCTTGACAGGCAAGGTCGACTGTCACAAGTTAAATATTGCCCACAAACTTGAAACAACCAAAGACAACATTCTAGTACCACTTAGAGAATGAGCAACATCAAACACTTTTCTTCACCCTATCAATTAACAAATATCAATCATGAACTTTTAAACCACTTGAAACTAGGACACATAATACTATACATGTTGGAATCACATCATCTATGAGTCCTATCCCATATAGTGTGCTTCCCACCACCATACAAGCTCTCCTCTAGCCTGATATACCACCTCTCTATGCCAACTCCTCCACCTACTTACCATCCTATCCACATCCCATGAAAGAACCATGCATCTAGTCTTGCATTTAATTTAAGTCATGTACTTGAATAGCATTTTAATCATTTGAAAGTAGAAAAATGATAGAAATATTGTTTGCATTCATATTAATTGATTATCAATTAACTATTAGTCATTTTGAAAAGAAACAAAGACAATAGTTGTGTTTGCATTAGTTAATCATTTGTTGATCACTAATTATTCATTTATTCATTGGGAAAAACACAAAAAATAGGATAAGATTTAGTTTATTGCATTTAATAACTTTCACTTTAATATTTAGATTGGAAATTGATAGAAACACAAGATGAATTTGCTTGTTAAAACTCTATAACATGATATGCATCAATTAGAATGATTGTTCTACATTTTTTTCTCTCTTTAAATCCATAACATGACACCTAGTAGCCTATGTCTCTTAATGTTTTTCTTTAAAGGACACAACATATTTCTCATGTCTAATTTATAGCATCTACATTGAACAAGATGATGTCATAATATATTTATAATTGATTGATTTTGAATAATAATTATCACAATTATATTTTTGGGTTTTAGAACTTTTCTTCTTTCTATAGCTCTTTTCTACCTTGTGTTAGCATTTTTCCTTTATAAGAAATATAAAATTACAAGGAAGATAAATTAAAGACCTAAATATGGGGTCTAATTGTAGAGTCAAAAATTATGTATACTTAATAGTTTTCACTTTATGCGGTACACTCATTTTAGTATCCATGTTCCATGAGACATGTTTTAGGGTCCATTTAGCCCATTTCTAAGCTTAAAGTGACCCTTCAACAAAGTGCTATGCAAACTAAACTAAAATCCTTTATCCTCACATTCTTGAAACTTGTGTCCACATAGACACTAATGTGGGCATGCTAGTGACCTAGTACACTAGCACAACCATGGTAGTGTTTGCCTATTAAAATAAAATTTGAATTGGGCCATAAGTGTACTCCCTTGGCCTTCATACAATTTTGAAAGTTATATATCTACATTGAATAAGATGATGTCACTTGATGTGTCCTATCCCATATAGTCTTGCATTTAAGTTGAATACAAGTAGCATTTTAATCATTTGAAATTAGAAAACTGATATCTTTAAATATTGTTTGCATTCATATTAATTGATTATCAATTAACAATTAGTCATTTTGAAAGGAAACAAAAACAATAGTTGTGTTTGCAAATTAGTTTTAATCATTTGTTGATCACTAATTAAATTCATTTATTCATTGGGAAAAACACAAAATATAGGATAAGATTTAGTTTATTGCATTTAATAACTTTCACTTTAGTGTTTAGTATAAATTGTAAACATACATACTTTATTAACTTTGAAATAGCTCAAAATATAAAAACAAAACAAAACACAATCCCTAGGCCCTTGCATTTTTTAGGTATGAGCTCCAAACCTAGTAATATTTAACTAGATCAAACTACCAACCACAAATGAGTTGACACAAGAGATATATAAATCAATTTACTCTAAGGGAATGTTCACTCGCATAGATCCTCTCACTCACACTTAGCATATCACGCTTGAATGCATATATGGAAATTAGAGAGGATTGGGTTAGAATCAATCTTGAGTGAGCTAAGGGTATATCAATCAATTTTTGAAGTCATTACCAACTTGAACAAGTCTAAAAAATTTAAAATATTATCCACGAAGAGAATTAAATACAATGGTATTTAGAGCTAGTACTCCTCAAGGAGAACTATTGAAGAGATAGGTCTAGAATTTCATCTTGTAGGAACATTCTATTTCTTATCCCCAGAGTATGTATATGACAATCACATCCTACATATGCAAATTGTTTGAATATGTTCATTCAAATAACATGCAATTGAGTGGTTTTATTCAACTCCTTGTTGGTACATCTAGACACATTTGACATGATTACAAAAGCCTATCATCCATTTCAAAATATAGATTTCACTCAAAGTAAGCTTCACTCACCTCATAAATTTCAAGCAAAGTCACCGAGAAAAGGTTAGCGATTTTATCAGATTATGCTAGATGAATCTATATTAAGAAAAATACATTATCACCTCCTAGATATAGAAATTATGAAGATATTTATGGATGTAACATCAATCCTTCTATCTTAGAGATCATGTTTTAGAAGCGTGATTCTTTCATAGTGTAATGCCCCACAAAGGAACCTAGACAATAACACCACTATGCTATACTAAAAGGATGTAATATATATTTTTTAGAAGAAAGAGATATCAAAGTAATGTAAATCATATCTACAAATATCATTTAATCTAAGCTTTATCCTCTAGCATTCCACGACTACATTACTAACAAAACTATTAACAAGATTTAAACATACATCATGAATTAACTAACGACAATAATTCATTCTAAGTCTCTTGCATTAAATGAATAAACACATACATTTCCATAATATGGCATCAGTTAAGTAATCATCAAGATCATATATATAAAACTGCAAATGCATATACCAATTTCCTTACATGAGAGTACAACATTACATTGTTTACACTATCACTTTTTTGATTACATTGGAATGTATACATCAAAATTACAGTACATGATTCGACTGCAATACAAGACTAGAACCTGAACATAAGTAACTATCTCCTCAAGCTAGTACACGATCTGAAATCTGCTTCATGAGATACATCCTTCTTGCACACGAACAACATCAAGGGATACCAATGGAGATAAAGCACAACCACCCGACCATGTGGAACCCTAAGGTCCACCCCTCATGCTAGGAGATAACAATAATGTCCCACTTCAGCAAATAGTCAAGAAGACAATAGGCTAACAGGTGCAAGGACTACACATGACTCCAAAACAACATGGGTCAATATGAACATCACAAGCAACTCAAACTTCACTTCCAGAGGCAATCACACAACGAATGGGAAGAACACAATTAGGGAAGGCTAGGTTGCAGTAGGGAAGAGTGTCATCACATGGACCTAACATGGGTTACCCTGACAGTCTCTCACTAGACGTCGGCCCCATAGGGTGACACATGCGGAACTAAGATTCCTTTTGTGAGGACAAGGAAGTTGGTTTTGCCAACCAGGCCTTCTCATCCCATCCTTAGTCTAAACTAGTACTACAAGCATGGGTGAGGAATCTAATTATCTTGTTTAATGTGAGAAACTACCCTTTTCCCCTAATTCATTTTAGGTTATCACTTGGTTACCAATTTTCAATGGGTTACCCTGACAAGCCACTTTGGGCCCTGACCCCACATTGAAAGCCACTCCCCTACTTGCATCTAGGAGACCCTACCCATCAAGCAAGACAATTACCATCATAACGACAAGTATACATATACAATGCAAGGCATTTAACTTCTTGCATACTAAACATAATCATAAGGGCCAACTCTTAAATCATTGTCCCAAAACTTTCAGTTGAAGCAATCGCAACGACCATAAACAACATACTTCCTCATTCATGATTACCAAAGTCCTCATACATAAACAAGAGACTTCATGCTCTTAAACATCATTATCTCAAGACACCTAACAACACAATACATGAAATCAAAACATAAACATCCAATACATGAAATCAAAACATAAACATCCTAGGCCTCTAGAATTAACCTTATCAACTTGCACATAGACCCCCATTACATCCAATGTTTCATCTCACATACATTTCACTTACATAATGAAATTCAACTCACAATAAACCAATTATCTAAATGCATTACTTATAAATCAAATTTCAAATACAATATTTATATACCTTCCAAACCTATTAATCAAATTTCAACTTAACAAAACATTATAAAGAAATCGTAATAAAATCAATATCAATTTAAATTAAATTTATCAATATTAATATATAATCATATCAATTTTCATTTAATCAATTTTTTTTTAAAGATAATGCGCTTGGTAAACTTTTTAACGTGACCGGCGACGCTAGTGCGACACACCCTCTGGCTCCACATGAATGCTTTTGCTTGGAGCAATGAACCGGTGAGGCCACAACATGGGGGACCTCATCCCCTAGCAAGAACACTTCAAACCTGCAAGCTCGTTGGCCCAACGAAGGTGTAAAGCCTGTGAGTGTGTTGGCCCAGCGAGGGTTTGAACTTTGGTGGCCGCCACTACAACCGAGCGACTTAACCACCAAACCACGCCCTTATCGGCTCATTTAATCAAATTAAACAAATGCATCAGATACAATACAATCTATATCACTACATTTCTTTATCTTATTCCTTTTCAACATATAGTTCAATAAATCAATTAATCTAATCAAATAAATTTCAATAATTTAATCTAAAAGAATCAAGTAACTTGACTATAATATTTGATTTATAATTGATTTTAATAATCGAATACAAACAATATATATATATATATATATATATATATATATATATATATATATATATATATACCTTGATTATTAATTACTATATATATCAAATGTTTTTCCTTAAGTTATTCCAACAAGTGGGTAACAAATATCTAAACTAGCACTTGCACCCATAGAAGGTTCAAGGGTTATGCCGATAGAAGATTGAAAGTAACATTTAATTGTATAGTTACAACCCTAAGCTATTAATTAAACTACTTAGTTTAATATTTACCTCAACTAAACATTATATAATAAAATAGAAAACCTAATGGTTAATAAAATAAATTTGTTAAAGAACTTTAGAAACTATCAAGCAAATACAACTGAGAGGTGTAAAACCAAAATCAACAACCTTTGCCAGCATGAAGTTTTGATACATTTTTTGGAGTTTGTTGTTTGGCATTTTGACTCACTGGACTGGGACCACAGCCAACTCAGGTAGGACAAAACCCCTATTCATTTGTGAGAGCTATTTTTGATTTAGAAATTGGCATGTGACTTGATCGGTGTGATATTGTTCAGGCTTTCAAGGCAACATCACAAGGAGGGAATATTTTATGTTTTGAATTCATTAGCATTGCCCTATCATTGTTTCAGGTTGCGCAACTCTATCAAGGATTGGAGTTTTCAAGATATATATCCATCACAAAGATTGAATATGGATCATAAATTGTTTGGGAAGCTTTAGTCACCTAGGTGCCTCTATACGACTACCAAATCTGAGAAGGGACATTCCCAATATGCTCCAAGAGTGTCTCTGACACCTTGGATGCCTATATGCAAATTTGTGATCTTCAAAGATTTCATAATATACCCCATGATCATTAGGGCTGACCCACGATTTTGCCAAGATACTCACCAACATCAAGGGCTATCAGCTAATAAAGGACTTGCCATGATCTTCATGTAGGTGGCTCAACGATTTTGCATACCAGCGATCTGCATCCTTTCCATCCTAGGTTATAGGTGCATGCAGCCACGTAGATATAGTGACAAACTCAATCACATTTGTAACCCTTATTGCATTACACCTGCAGTTGATCATTATGTGTGTTTAATTTACTTGAGGACACTCTAACTTTGACATCAGACGCCCGATAAATCCTACGGTGGTTGTATGGATGTGTTTTCTTGGTTCCAGTAGATCACATATGAAAATAGGTTAAATTTTATTGTTGAAAAGACTTTAGAAACTTTCAAGAAAATGAACATTGAAGGATAAAATCTTTGGCATGAACGCAAAGATAAAACACACAAACTGTTGGCCGATGCAAAATCTGGACGCATAGATTAGGTATGCAAACTATTTGATTGATGCCTCAGAGAAGAGATCTCTTGGAATGCAATGATTGCATGATATGCACAAAATGGGTTCATTGAGAAAGCCTTTGAAACTTTTAAGCAAACACAATTGGCAGGTGTAAAGCTAGATCTGCACCCTTTTCCAGCATCCTATCCAGCCTGCACCAAAATGGGAGTTTTCGAATAGTTTAAGACATCCGTTGAAGCATAATAGAAATCACAGTTTTATCAGATACTAAGGTTGGGAAAAGCTCTGGTAAGCGGATATGAAAAAGATATAATCACAGACAAGAAAAATGAATTGAAAGATGCCTTAGAAAGATGCTAGGATCGACGCAAGAGAAATCATTTGAGAGATGTGGATCATTTCCATCATTACACTGATACCATACGTTTATGGAGAACATTGACGATATCAAATGAAACAATCTAACAAATAGATTCACACTAATCATTAAACCAGATACAATATTCTTGAGGAGTATATTGGTGATGCTAAATGAAATGATCTAAAAGAATTAGACTTGCAATATATCTATGTGCAAGATGTAAAGAAGGGTTTGTAAATGGATCTATTGGTAAGGCTTCATAAACACCAAACAAAAGAAAACAATGGGAAGGCAAAGAAATCAAATCCATATAGCGATCTTAAATCTCACATTCGCTTCAAAAGAAAACTGAGACATAATTTAGAAAATAATGGAACTTGGATTCGGATGCTTGGTTGGGTTGAAGATTCGATGTTGGGATCAATTTCTATAGCAGCAAAACAAATCTCCCAATCTCCAAACGATCCTCCCTCCTTCACTACAATCCTTCCAATTCTATTTTTAGAGAGAGAAACTCCCCCCATTTCTTCCAGATGGTTCCTCCAAGAGCTCTCCATACATTTACAAATTCTGATGCCCTGAATTCCGTTAATGACAACAAAACTCATCTTTTTCTTTCTCACATTTTGCTATTAATTTAATTTACAACCTTACAAAAATAATTTTTATTTTATTTATTTTAATATTTACTATATATTTGTTTTATGACAACTCATAATTATTTATAAATTTATTTTTATAATCATTTATCAAAACATATTCTTATTTATTTACATTTAATAATCATCTTAACAATTCCATTTTTATAACTTTTATTTATCTCATTATTATTAAATTATTATTGACCTTAATTTACAATATAATATATTTTCCCATAAACTTAAATTTACATATAAACATTTATATTTATTTATCCAAGGTGCCCTCTTGAGCTAATAATTTTATTTTAACGTAGGATTTAACCCAAAGCATTAATCAAACAATTACAACCTAAATAATCCAAATGCTGAACAATATCTGACCACTTTGCACAATCAAAAAGCATGACCACAACAACAGTGATTGACTATCATGCACATACCGACCACACTGACTGGATACAAAACTGGATACTCATCCTTTTCAAGGATGATGGCTAACTAGGGGACCATATGTTATCTCCATTCAACATTTTCTATTGGGTTTAAGGCACGTTCAAACCTGTCAATTCAGGTGGAGTCGATGCCTGATACCTACAACCTGCAGCAAAAAAAAATGGTCGAACACACACACACACACAATCATATAGTCAAACACACCATGAAGGGGAATCACAACGTAGAAGGGTACTCACGCATGAGTAATATGACACTGTCCCTTCCACAACAACAACACATCAAACAAATAACCTCATCACGCATAACAATACGTAACTGAACAAATAGATAAGAAACATCATCAGATAATCGCATGATGCACATAATAATATTGATCCACATAGTCAATTAAGTCCATAACTAATCATAACACAAGCATAAAACACCAGTAATACAATTATCATCAAATGTCATCATAGCAGTAGGTCATCAACAAGGTATCATCAACTAACATCATAACAATAAATCCATCATCAAGCAAAATGTCATAATGTCTAGTTCTAATGGAACAACTATCAGTCTAACAGAAAGCAAAATGAGGGGCACTACACATAGACTTAACTATGTGTAGAAAATTATAAATAACTAAAGACCGTGACGTTTCAATAATTTATTGCCAATCAAATGTATAGATTTAAATGTATATCTAGATTGTTAATCCTATTAATATATGGACTTGGTCCTATGTCAATACCTTATACATGTCTAACAATCATTCTTGATTTTGTTCTTATGTTTCAAGTTAGTCATACTTATGGTCATGTCATTTTTTCTTCACTAACATTAAATCGTGTCATTCAATGATTCACATCTTATTTTAGCATATTTTAGAGAAGCCCTAGACAATGTCCAATAGTCTTGGATGGCCTTTAGATAATAATTTATAGGGACCACCCTTATGTAACGCCTCGCCAAGGAACCCAGAGGATAACACAACTAAGCTTACAAAAAGGTCATTTTTTTTTTAAATGAAAGAAATAATAACAATCATATATTTATTCATAACATTTGAATTAAGCTTTATCCTCTAGGGTTCCACGGTTGCATTACTAACGAACTAAAACAAGGGGTGCTGCCACAATAATGACTGACTATCATGACCAAACTGACAACACTGACAGGGTGCACAACCGGATACTCATCCTCTTCAAGGATGATGGATAAGCTAGGGGACCATATGTTATCTCCATTCAACAGTTCCATTGGTTAAGGCATGCTCAGACCTGTTAATTTAAGTGGAGTCGATGCCTGGTACCTACAGCTTACAACAAACAACACAGTCGAACATGTGTATATATGCAATCATGTAGTCATACACATAGTGAAAGGAAGTTGTAGTGTAGCAGGGTACTCATGCATGAGTAATGAGACACTATTCCTTTCACCCACACATCAAACATGCAATCACAACACACATATCAATTAGTTACTGAACGACTAAGTAAGAACCATCATCAGATAGTCGCATGATACTCATAATACGATTGATCCACACAAAACATTATAACCTCCTATGATACAGAATCAGTCACATAAAACTCAATTCTAACATATGACAATCATAGTAAAATCAACATCATAATCACTTGAATGTAAGGCAATGTCAGAGCATGTGAATTATCAGTATTGCAACAAGGTTCATTGATAAAATATACTAACCTAAGTATTCTGATTATTTACATTCATCTTCACGCTCCTTAGTCTGACCACCTGTACATCCAAGGTGAAACTGGAGGGGTAGTACATCCTCCCCCCCTAAAA
This sequence comes from Cunninghamia lanceolata, assembly GCA_027924645.1. NCBI lineage: Eukaryota > Viridiplantae > Streptophyta > Pinopsida > Cupressales > Cupressaceae > Cunninghamia > Cunninghamia lanceolata. The sequence continues at coordinate 11,691,867 of BSBN01000828.1, read as the reverse complement.
CTTGACTTACTCCTGGAAGTCACAGACTAGGGTGAAAACATAACATATTAGTATTGCAATTTTCTATTATCAACATACGCCTCCATATTAAGCAATTATTCATAAGACAAGTACAATCATTCAATAAAGATAAGAAGAACATAAATTCCTTACCTTTAAGGTGTATCATGTGATCTACTTATAACCAATCACACATATTTTGAGAATTTCATACGATTTAGAGAATCGCATTCACATATTAACAAGGAAAATAACATCTCATCTCTTATTTCCACTAATTACCAACCATGCAAGTACAATTCTCCATGGAGTCCTCCCTTGAACATACTATTAGAGGTTCAAAATGAACATGATAGAAAAAACACTTAACACGAAACAAACCCAACAGAAACAAACATTCGAAATAGTCACCGTAGAAATTTTAAAAATGCAAACCCAAGTGGAGAAATAATCAAATTCAATCTTAAGTCACAAAATGCCAACAATTTTCAACAATAAATCAAGTATAAAGAAAAGAGTTTTGGTGACCACTCCTATCATAAGAGAGTTCAAAGAAAAAAAATTCACTGTTAACCCACCAACAACACATGAAGCAACTATCAAAAATTTCAAAACAACCAATATTACAAACAAATCCACATCACGGTGTGACTAATTTTAGCCACAAAAGGGAGTATCCACTTCACAAAACCCCAGGACTCAAAGCCCAGAATGCATCAAAGAATGTACACCAAACACATGGACAACTAAGTTTTCTACATCTTCATATCTAAACAACTTTTATACAAAAATTTAAGGTAACACAGTCGCTACTTATATACAAAAATTTTCTATCATTAATGCAGTACAATTCCTATTTTACCAAGCTATGAACATATGCAATTACTTCCTTATGCAAGAAGATATTAAAAGGAATGTATGATATCACACACATGAATAATTCAAAACTATAATTGACTTACATTATCACATTCCTAATCTCATAGGCCCAACACAAGCTCCCGTTTGATCTCCTGCACACAGTTCTTACACATGCATATATAATGATAACTTTCATAAACTACAATAGATCTTCCACATGTGGTCATGACCAACTAGGAAATAGATTTTAGGTTCTCAACAACCACGTTAAGATACCCCGCACATGACAACATCACATAACCACATGACTCACCAAATGATTAAATCATTCCAATACTTAATTACATGCACTAACAGTAACCATGCTTCTTTCTTCTAAAGCACTAGAGACCACAATAGGAACTCAAGGCCTCAACAAATTAACAAGCACTAACATTCAAGAAACATTTATTGTCAGATATAACATCACATTTTCAGAAAAGGAGAGAGAACACATAACATACACATAAATAAAACAAGGCATAAAGAATTTATTTCTTCCTGAATCAAAGAACAAGTCTATAAATTTATCAACCTTCTAACATCATACTAAGGCACATAGGTGAGAGGTCCTATTACCAACTCACCACAAGTAGAAAAATGCTTAACCTAGAGCAACAACAAGAATCCAGAGATCCCAGTGTTGCAACCTAGTCTCTGATACCAAATGTAATGCCCCACCAAGGAACCTAGAGGATAACACAACTAAGCTTACAAAAAGGTCAATTTTTTTTTTAAACGAAAGAAATATAACAAAAATCATAGATTTATTCATAACATTTAAATTAAGCTTTATCCTCTAGGGTTCCACAGTTGCATTACTAATGAACTAAAACAAGGGGTGCTGTCATAATAATGACTGAATATTATGACCAAACTGACAACACTGACAGGGTGCACAACCGGATACTCATCCTCTTCAAGGATGATGGCTAAGCTAGGGGACCATATGTTATCTCCATTCAACAGTTCCATTGGTTAAAGCACGCTCAAACCTGTTAATTCAAGTGGAGTCGATGCCTGGTACCTGCAGCCTACAACAAACAACACGTTCGAACATGTATATATATGCAATCATGTAGTCATACACATAGTGAAAGGAAGTCGCAGTGTAGTAGGGTACTCATGCATGAGTAATGCGACACTGTTCCTTTCACCCACACATCAAACATGTAATCACAATGCACATATCAATCAGTTACTGAATGACTAAGCAAGAACCATCATCAGATAGTCGCATGATACTCATAATATAATTGATCCACACAAAACATCTTAACCTCCTATGATACAAAATCAATCGCATAAAACTCAATTCTAACATATGACAATCATAGTAAAATCAACATCATAATCACTTGAATGTAAGGCAATGTCAGAGCATGTGAATTATCAGTATTGCAACAAGGTTCATTGATAAAATATACTAACCTAAGTATTCCAATTATTTACATTCATCTTCACGCTCCTTAGTCCGACCACCTTTACATCCAAGGTGAAACTAGAGGGGCACTACACCTTATTTATAATTTATCTTATTAATTGTTCAATAAGTTGTTTACACCCTCATAATTTAAATCATTGTATGGACATTGGTCATACATTTCCCAAGATTAAAATAGGATCTACAAAATAGATCTTTAAATACGCTTAGGTTTTCCAATTTACCAATCTTCAATATGTGTTACAACATGTTCCATGTATATAAGTTCAATCCTAAATGTTATCCATTCAAGACTTAAAAGAGGTCTTCTTTTTTAATCATATGCTAAGAATTATTAGCTTGAATACTTTAATATATTTAATAGGAAAGTATAATTATATTTCTTTATCCTTACAAGACATACATCAATTATATATTTTTAGTTTTGTTAATATAAATGTTTAGATTGAATGTATTTAATTTTTTAATTTTAAATGTTTATAGTTTTGTAACTAATTTAATGTGTAGATTGTTCGCGTGTATTTAATTAGATTAGATTTTAAATGTTTTTAGTTTTGTTAATTTAAATGTAAAAATTGAATGTATTTTCATTTTATAAATTAAATGTATGTTCAATTTTTTAAAATGCAGATTTGCATACATGCACATGTACATATTTTTTTCATATAAATCACATGGATGATATGGCATCTCATCATAGTGATGGGACTCATACACATGATAGTGAGCATAATACTACCGATGCACATAGTGCTAGGATGACTTATATGCTAGCACTCTTGATAGATTAAATAATGCTTTGACACATTTAGATCAGACGAATCCATAGTACACCGAACTTGTCTAATAGAGACAGGTTGGTGGGAATTAAAGCACAGTTTGCCCAAATGATTGACATTGTCAAATCCTATAATCCATATGATGATTTTAGTATTGATGATTTATATCTATCACTTGCTACTACTGTTACTGGGACAATGAAATGGTCAGCAGTTAATAGGGTCATTTCATTGGATATGGTGCATTCTATGTTTCCACATTATCAGGGAAAGGATAGAGTTCAGGGCTATCTCGTCACCAGGTGTATATATGTTGTTGTTGCACCATCTATATTTCCTAAGTGGTTAGCAACACATCATGGATGGCCACACAATGATGAGTTGCCCTTATATTTTTGCAAACAATTATATGCTGTAGTTCATTTACAACTTGATGTTGATTTCACATCTATCCCTCCTCATGCAGGACAAGGTCTTGGGGGGTTTTCAGATAAACCTCAATACCAACGTCCTGATGAGGATCCACCCATTGATAAGAGGGCATTAGTGGGTCCCAACCTTTTGGTACTTCCCAAAAGGTTGAATCTAGGACGATCAGCTGAGTCGGTAGTTGCATCATCGAGACAATGCCTTTTTGAGAGTTTAGGTTCTATTGCCAGTGACGTTGACCACTTGGCATCAGATCATGTTGGTAGCTATATGTTGCATCCACACACCAGCATAGGATCAATTGATTTAACTTCCACCAGTTATGATCCTTACATACGTGCTAACATAGTTTCACCACGTGATGCCATGCAAAATTCTGGAGAGAGTGCACTACGTAGATTGAGTACATGTCTGGCACAGGATCTATTATCGGTATATCAGTTTTTCAGTTTAGAATATGGGATCCCTCTCAAGTCTGTGGCCACATTTGTCAGGCAGTGTAGTGATTTCCAAGCTACACATATGGATGACACAATGCCTTCACAGCATATTCCGTCACAGCCTGATAGTGGTTTTGTGCCACCTTACCCAGCAGGATCATTCCATGGACTTTTGTTTGAGGAAGACATTGCGATGACCCTTAATTCATCTGACCTTAGTGGGATTGGGAGGGTCATCCATAGAGCTACACAGGTTGCTGATGACAAGGTATATATTAAATTTTGTGTTTAATCTAGTGTAATTTATTTGTTAAATAAATAATATATTTAAATTATAAAATTTACTCAAGTGTGCATCATGTGTGTTGACTCTTATTTAATCAATCTTACATTAGGGACCGACTAGAGTGGTGCTAGGACATGACACTGTGCAACAGACACTGGATGTGGTTAAGGCTAGATGCGAGGTAAAGTATTTAATTGTATAAAATTTGAACACATGTACTTGCGATTCCATATTTTTTAATATACAAATTTAATTGAATAGAGATATTTTTATGTTCAGGGATCTACACATGACTTAGATATTCATAGATGGATGAGATTAGATACATAGGGTTCAAGATAGGGATCAGCACAGGACTTAAGACAGAGCTTAGCTCATCATTCTAGTCCTGGGTTGAGTGAGGCCCATTCTGCCCATAGGAGGCAGAGTCATGATGTTGCTGTTAGACATTCATGTTCTTTGTTATGTTTGCCCAAACTCTCATGATGTTGTAGTTGGACTTGATGTTATTGAGAACTTACATGTTGTTGAGTTTACTTGTTGCGGTTAGACTTGATGTTCTTGAGTTTGTACATGTTGTTGAGTTTACATGTTGCAGTTAGATTTGATGTTCTTGAGTTTACATGTTTAGTTATTTCTTTATATATATGATAGCACATTTAGATGTTTAGTTATAGATGTATGGATGTTTCCCTTCATATACGAGTCTTAATTTGGATAAAATCAAGTTTTAGTTAACTTATAGTTTAAATGTGTATATATGTTTACTTGTAGATGCATATAAATTTACTTATACCTGTGGAAAAATATCAATGTATTTTTGAAATGTTTCTTATTATTTTTTTCTTTTGTTAATGTGAATGTATGATTATTAACTTTAAATTTACAATAAATTTAGGTCTAATACACCCTAGGCATTGATAGGAATAGACAACAAAATATTTGCTTAAAAAATCCCTAGATCAATCCTATTATTTGTTGGTGCTATGATTTGGTTTGAAAGTTTTAAATTCATAATAATATATTAAAGCTATCTTATATTCACATCATTCATACTTATAGCTTCTAATCAAGGACCATCACTTTATTTTAAAGGATGAGAGTTATTCTGCATGTATTCCTATACTTATTTGGGAATGTATGCAAAAAATAGATATTATGTTGTGTACTACCTTTTAAAAAATGATGAATAATTTAATTTAATTTATCAGATTGAATCTTGTGAATTAAATATATTTTTTTATAAAATATTTGTATTTCAAATTAGTCTCTCATTGGATATGTCCGCTACATTGAATTTGATGGTTTTGTCACGTGTTTTTATATGGCTAATAAAACTTAAGAAAACTTTGAATTATTCTTTTTTTTTTTGGTTTATAATGACTTCTAATATCATTGACAAGATTGTTCAAGTCTATATAACATGTATAAACACCCATCTAGAGGACAATAGAAGGATTTGAGTTGAATTGTATTGGATTAAAGTAGAATTCATAGGTTCAAATGACTATCATAGGTAAAGTGTAATATTGAAAGTATGTAATTGAAATTAAGTGGTGGTGAATAAAGTTAAATACTCTAATGTGGGCACCAAACATATATAACTCTAAACTATTTATAGTTTCCGAATAATTTAAAGATTTAATTTTTCTTTAAGATCAGTATAAATATAGTCTTTATTCTAGGATAAGATCATCTCTACATAATATTATTAGGAAGCCAAATCTATGATTCCATCAACTATAAATGCTAATCAATTAAAAACTATTTATAATTAGTTAGTTTGTTCAATGTCCTTGATACTTCATTCCTTGTTTTAATTTGTCAACAATATGATATATATGTCAATCTAATTTATTGAATAAAATACAAATTTTAATATTTTTTATTTTTTATTTACTAAGTTATAACAAATAAAAATAAAATCAATGCATTCAAGATTGAATTTAAAAAGTCATTTGGAGTTTAATTAGAGTCAAATCTTGATATAATGGTCAAAATTGTAATCCTTTATAGGCTAAATTAGACCTCTCTCTATTAGCTCTTCCACTTGTCTATTTAATTTTGCACTCATGTTAGGACTCATCATGTGAAAAGTGTCTTACTAAGCAAGCTAGAACTTGGAATCAAACTCATTTAGTAGTCACAATCTAAGTGTTTTATATAATAATAAACTTTAAAACTATTAAGTTAAAAACACTTTAAAAAATATAGTATGGTTTGAAGGGGGTGTCACATATATATGTTGTAACTAGGCACTCTTGATTAAAATATTATATTCAAATTTGGTTATGAGGTTAATATTTAAAATCATAAAATTAGAAACTATTTTTAAAATAAATAGAAATTAAAAGGAAATTATTTTTGTATATTCAACATTAAACATATAAATAAGTTACATAAACTTTAAACATAAACAATATTATGATGACCAAGAATGTTCAATAAGATACCTTTAAGCTCAATATGTGTGATACTACAACCAAGTAGAAGAGATTTAAACTCAAAATGTGTGAGACTTACAAACATGTTAATTTGTTGATAGGTTTTAAAATATAGTCTTCAAACCCATATTGACATAGAAATTACTGCAACCAATATAGCAAATAATGAAACTAAATTATATAACATTGTCCCTCAAAGTACATGTTTCAAATTCAATTACATGCACTAATTAATATAACCATTACATACAATGATCAAAGAGCTTCAATGAACTTGTGCATGTGTAGGAACCTCTAGAAATTGTAACATTTTATTGTGAACATATTTCATACAAATTGATGCATGTGCAACATGTAATTTAAATACATTTAACTTAGTTCTTCGTACATAAAATCTTGATCCTCTCTATCCTTTATTATCTCTAAAATTCTTCCATGGTCTTCAATACTCAACTTCCATTTTTGTTGGCTACATCCTATTTTTCGTAAAGTTTCCAAATTTAACCATGTTGCTATAACTAAGTGACTGTAATGTAGAACCTTTTGTCCTGGAAAATAATCAACAAATATAATACCACTTTTATCTATCTTCATTTTTTGATAATAAGTACCTTCAACCACTACAGATCCAATGGGATACTCTTGTCCATCACCATCTATCACAGATTCTGTCAACTTGCATTTTGGTTGCATGCATTTGAGTAGATAGTAATATATACCTTTGGTATTATCAGGATCTGCAATCACAACAAAGATATCTTCTACAACAAATACATAGATTCAAAAGTCAATTCAAATACAAGTAGTTACTTAGACAATTTAGACAAAATTTCACTATTTAAATAATCAATATACAAGTAAATTCATTATTTGAATAATAATATACATGTAAATAGTTTATTTACTTGCAACAACTAGATCAAACACACGTTCAAAATCAACTGAATATAAAGGATCATGGATATCTATATTATCATCTTCATAAGGAGACATTGAAACTAATTATTTCATCTCCCATTCTGAAACATATCCATCAATAATATGTTGACATTGTAGAACATTTGCATTATTCTCAATGCAATCAACACAAAAACATGATTTTTCTCTAATTTGGATTGCAAGTGGTTTACTATGTCTAGTCGTCATCACTTGATGAAGTCTTCTAATACCAACAATCTTTTGACAATTATAGAGATTTGATCGATCGATATCTACAATCATGGAAATTTAAATTTGTATGAACAAAAAATGTACATGTACTAAACATAAATAAATGTAGATCTACAAGAATTACAAGAAATACCTTTGACTTCCCAAAAATAGCATTTGGTACTTATTGAGCCATTTTTTCTTCACAAGCCCCAAAATGAGTCTTACACCATTCAACAATTTCTTTTGCACTATGAATGGTGTTACCAGCAAGCTCATGTTGGCAAAGTACACGCTTCGCACATGCACCATGTAGTGCCCCTCCATTTCCACCTTGGATGTACAGGTGAACTGATCAAGGCGCATGAAGATGAAGGTAAAATAACAGGAATGATTAAGGTAAGGTAAACGATTGATGTTGTACAATATAGATAGATGTTTCATCCATGTGTGGTTTCATATGATAGTTAATATGTTTTATTGATAATCTCTATTGCGACACTGATAACGTAGGCTTTGACATTGTTTTGCATTCCAATGATTAAGATGTCGATCTTACTACAATTGTTATATGTTAGAATGGATCTCATGGACTGATTCTGTTAGATTTATTTGTTATGATGGTACTTCTAAGACTTATTCAATTTCATGCACCTAAATGTTCAATGTATGGTTCTGTTTAAATAATGAGGTAGATTTGATTTGGTTACGGTTATGTGTTATCTAATCTAGATTGATATAATGTGGAAAGGACGCTGTCGTATCACTCGCTTGCGAGTGCCCTGCGATATTGTGATTCCTTTTTCACCTAGTGTCAGCTTTTGTGTGTCTATATATGCTTGACTGTGTCATTTGTTGCAGGATGCAGGTATCTGTTGTCGACTCCACCTAAATTAACAGGTCTGAGCGTGCCCTGAACCCAATGGATAAGTTGTTCTAGAGATAACTTAAGGTCCCACACCCCAAGTCATCATCCTTGATGAGGATGCATGTTATGTTCAATTCAACCTGTCAGTCTTGTCATGGTTAGGCAGTGTTGGTTGAAGCCTTGCTTTTCAAGTCGGGTTAGTGGTCAGGTAATTGATTGACATTTGACTTCATTTAATTGAGCCTGTTGGTTAAGTGCGTGTTTGGCCCTGGCTTGTGAACATGTTTAATTTGGCATTCGAGATCTATCTTGCTCAGTGGGTTAATGATATATGCTTAGATTTTATTGTGGTGAAATAGAAATTATTATAGCATATAGTATATTATTATTTAACCCACTATAATATTTAACATGGTTATATCATATTATTATTATTATTATTATTTAATAAGTTATTTACGAACCAATAAATATAATGGATATATTTTGGCTATATATTGTACTAACACTTCTTGTTGAGTGTACATGTAGAATTATTATGTCAATGGATGATGGTGGTCATTTAGCCACTTTAAGTCTTTTTGTGTGATGTCGGACCTAGGCATGGAGCCCTAAGGTCTATTGGCTATGATGTTAAGAAATATTATTTTTAGTTTTATGTGATAAAATGATTATGTTCTTGTGTGGGATTTAACCTTGTAACTTATAAAATAATTTTTAAGTGTTTTTAAGAGGTCTAAGTTGTATTTTATGTTTGGAAAATTGTCTTATGTCCAAGGTGCATAGGTAAGAAGTTTATTTTTGTCATTTATAATATTTTAAAAGGTTTTTAGACCCTCCTTTAAGCTCCACTTACAAAAGTGACGAAAATGGAAAGGTGGTTGGTTGAATTAGTTGGGTGGTTGAGTTAGTTGGGTGGTTGAGTTAGTTAGTTGGTTGAGTTAGTTTTGGGTAGGAAGTTACTCTTTCCTTCTCTTTAAAAACTCTTCATGGAGTGGGGGTGACTTGCTCATTTTTATGATTTTCATTCAAGGATTCTACCATTAGTGGGATATTGCGATTGAGGTATCATGTTTTCTTTATTAATTAAATATAAATATTATATATTTTTCTTTATTGATTAAATGTAAATTTTATATGTTTTTCTTTATTGATTAAATATAAATATTATATGTTTTTCTTTATTGGTTAAATGTAAATATTGTATGTTCTAAATATTATATGTATCCTTTAATTATTAAATGTAAAGGTTGTTTTTCTAAGGGTTGTTGCTTGTGAAATTGGAAAAGCAAACATTTCAATGTAAATCTTGAAAGAAGCATATTTTTTTCCTTATTTGCATGTCATAAACCTAGATCATCATAGCATGAATTATATTTTTGATTTTTACATTAGATCTTCCTATAATTATAAGATAGTAATCGCCATATATATTGGCATTACGGTTTGCATATAATCATATGTTATCTATATATTAGTATTAAGATTTCTATATAATCTTATAATTGCTAAATGTTGGTGTTGGATCTTAGAAACGATGGTTTTTATCTATTTTTAAAAGGGGTTATGAAGTCATCTTGCTAAGGATCTGTTAGTTTGTTCATATCCTCTAATAGATAAACTAATGATGTTCTTTGTGTACATAAGTATCTTTGAACCTTGTCAAACAGTTCAAGTACCTTGTCCATTAGAATATTCCTTACTTCTGCCTTCTATTAGATCTAGATGGAAATATTTTTTCTTATGTGCATTAAGGTCTCAAATAAATATGGACTTTGGATCATATAAAACTGCCCACTTTTGCATAGATTGTTCAGGATCCAATTCTTATAGTAGATTGTATTAAACATCTTATTAGCTCTTCATTTAGTCAATTTATATTTTGGGTGTCTTGTTCTTTGGTTGTTCAAATCTTCACAATATTCTTGATCGACCATAATCCATGTTGACGCCTGAATTGACTGGTAGTTTTTTGAAAAAATTTTCATTCAGGCACTCTCCCTAAGTATCCAAAAAATGCTCTAAGTAACGGACCTCCTCAGTATTTTTCAGCTGCATCATCATATTTTCTTGAGGAGGAGGTCATCATCATCATGTTTGTTTCCATGAAGGTCAGCATCATCATGTTCTCCTTCGACCGGTTTCTCATCGTCATCATCATATTTCGCTGTCGGGTGATGTTCGGGTTTTATCCTGATGATGCTGACGAGCTACAGTGCGCCCTTATCTGCTTGCGAGGGTGATTCTTCAAAGTCTCCGGTGATATTCCATTTATCACCTTGCGCAAGCATGATGATGATGTTGCTTATTCTTTGAATTGCTCGACCTAACTTGTTTTTTCCTAAGGGTCGTGTTCATCATCATCATATTTCCAGTTATCATCCTGCTGCTTGTGGAGGTCATCATATTTTCTGCCTTCATGATATTTCGCCGGGGTGATATTTTTATCATCGGGTGATCTTGGTTAACATCATCCTGATGATGTTGTTGAAGAGTTGTAATTGCGACCCGATATTCACTAGGGTCATCATATTTTGGAACGTCAGGATGATCTTAGTCAATATCATCCTGATGATGTTGTATCACTTCCTATTCTTTGTTTCTCATCCTGATGATGCTGACGTCATCCGTATATCAGGGTGATATTTTTCTTTCTGCCTATCTGCATCATGATATTCGCGAAGGAGGGGGTGATATTTTCATATCACCCGGATATATGTTTGTTCGAACATCATGATGATGTTGATGTCAAGGAGATATCCGCCTGCTGGTTTCGCGTGTTATCTATTGAGGGTGATCTTTTCAAGCAGCATCATCATATTCAGTTATCGCCCTGATCTTATAGAGGAGCTACAGTGCAACCTGATATTTGAACATCAGGAGGATATTTCCAAATATCCGGTTGTCTTCCGAATATCATGATGATGTTAATATGATGATGACGTCATCAAGGTCCGGGGGGGTCGTATTTCTAACATTGATCATCTTGAAGAGACCTCCTGATATTTGCAAACATGATGATGACGTCATCCGGATATGAGGAGGTGCGCAGTAGGCAGATATCATGATGACGTCAGCAGGATATGATGATGACGTCATCAGGATGTCCATCGGCCAGACTTTTGTTATAAGCTCAGCAGGAGGACGTTCCTCCGAAGGATCAGGTTGTGCCGATTATCATGAAGGTTATGTTTCAAATATCATGATGACGTCAGGGTGATATTTCGAACAACAGGATATCATGCTGCTGGAGGATGATGATGATGAAGTCTATACTAGTGTCGTCAGGAGCAAAAGCGCCGACATGATATATGCTCATGACCTAGTATATAAAGTGTTATTGAGGTCATCGCGGGGTGCATGTGGGATATTGTTATCCTGCATTTTCAAATATCATGATGATGAGTCTCGGCGGGAAATGGTTGCGACTGCAGATTTGATGATTTTCCCAAGGCCGCGGGTTGGTGCGCCATTAATGGCGATTGTTGCAGAGGTATGGGCGATGGCGTGGGTCGATCTTGTACCCGACTGGAGGTGTCAATCAGCGGTCAGGAGCGCAGGGCTCGAGAAATCTTCCTGTCTCCTCCCCCTACCTGCTGCATTCAAGTTTGGGCGCCAATCTGGTTGTGTTTGAGCGCCATTTCCATGATACTGTGTATCTGGCGAAATTTTGGTCAACCATTGTAATTAATTGCTGAGCACCTACCTGGCTGTTATTAGCAGGTGGTCTTGCTCATTTGAAAGGTTGTTGAAAGTTGTAGTTTTTTGGCTCTGTAATCCAAAACCAGCTGATCTGGTTGCTCTGTACAGTTTTTCTTGTGAGTTTATGTATCTCCTGTTGTAGGACTTGGCATGAATCCACTGGTTTCATGGTTGATCTTATATGAGTAATGCTACCTTAGCATGTGTTGTGTTAATTCTGTCTCCAGTATTGCATGTATCCTTCTTCTGGATCTGGATGTTTGCTTATGTTTAGATTCTAGAGCATAGAATTCCTATGTTGAATGTCTGATCTTTTAACCTCTGCTCAAGGGGCAGATTAAACTGTTTTCAGGTTGAACATTGGGAAGGGTATACTGCAGTAGGGATACCATAAGTAGGGATAGCTCAACACTCTATATTGGGAGATGTCTGTAAGGCAGATATCATGTTTGTCCCCCTGAAATCCAGTTTTAGCTGTTCATGTTGATCATTCACAGGTGTATGTCTACCGACTCCAAGCCCTGGATAGGCACCAATCATGCTGTGTTCTTGTGTTATACACCATGTCCAGCTTTGCATCCAAATTCATATCAAAACACTTCATACCCCCACCTATTAGTTGTAGGAGTAGGATTAGGAACCCCCTGCATACTCTCATACCCAACCAGACATCATGTCCAAGAATGTTGCCAGCCTTGTGATCTATCATGCAGATCTTGGTCCATACATGAGAGTATTCTGCCTGTTGTTGTCAAGTTAGATCTTTCTATCTTTGAGCTAGTCAAGGTTACATCTTGAGTTATAGGGATACCCCCCTTGGTGCGGCAGAACCAGAAGTGAAGGGGAGGAGCTCACGCAACCTCCTATATTCAGTTGGCCTGAATCTGCCTGTGCATTAGAAGTGGAAAACCCTAATGCTGATTCAGAAGAAATGTCAACAAATTGGCGACTCTGCTGGGGATGGACTAAAAAATGATATACTTGTGACCCATCCGAGTCACTAACAAAATGATGCTCTGCTGGTGGAATGAACCTGGAAAAGTAGCTTTCAGCTATTGAAAATTTTGTCCTCTTTGGAGAGGTGGCGACTCTGCAAAAAAGATCTAAATGCACATGAAAGATAGATGTATGTTATTGGTTGAAAGATGTACATATTTCTGCATCTGTATGAGAAAAGGTACCTTGTTACTTCCCCTTTATTTGCTGTTTTACTGCATAAGTTAGATGCCAGGGGAAGCCTTAGGTCTTAGACAGACAAAGGATGTCTAAGAGTAAGATTTTTATGAATCCAAGTATGAGTTATCCCACACTCAGTGGTGAAATGTTGGATAAAGGAATAGAAGAGATAAGAAATAGGTTGATACTCTTAGAGGCTGAGCAGGCCCAGTTAAGAAGCAGTAACCCTGTTGTGTCTGCCTGTCAGAAAGCTAAACCTCCTGTCAGCCCTTTTGATCCTTTGTATGACCAACTGGATTTGTCATGGGTGGATTATAAAGTAGAAACTATGCCTGCTAGGATATACTGTCAGATGCCTAGATTTAGTGGTCACAATGTATGTGATGGGAATGCACATATCCAAAATTTTCAAAGTTTTATGGGAAAATATTCATTCAGAGATGAGGATATGTGGATGAGGTTTCTTGTTAGGTCCTTTGATGCAAAAGCAAAAGACTGGTATTTGAGCTTTCCAAAGAGATCCTTTGCCTGTTGGGATGAACTTGCTGACTGTTTCAAAGAAGAATTTGCAAAAGAACCGGCTGATCTTGTTGCAGAATTGATGAGAATCAGAAAACAAGATGAAGAGCCATGTGTTGATTTCAGTCATAGGTTTGCAGTAGCCCTTTCACATGTCCCTGAAAGTTTCAGACCTGATATTTCAGCCTGTGTTGGCATATTCTTTGAAGCTTTTGAGGAGGGCTTTAGTGCAATACTGAGGGATTTCAAGGTGACAAGTATGCAGATGGCATACAAGTTCATAGAAAAGATAGAAAAAACCAGAAATGTGTACTTGCTGAAACCCCTGTCCCCAGGCCTTGGTATGAATAATGGTTATGAAGCTGCAAATGACCAAATGATTATGGCATCATGTGCAGATAAAAATGAAAATAAAAGCATAGAGGTTGAGACTGCTGTATTTGAACATAATGCTAACAATACTGCTCAACTGGATTGTTTACCGGTTGAGGATGCCAGTGAAAGGACTAATGAGGATTCCCATTGCAATGATGAGGCATCTGACCATGAAAACAATAACGAGGTTGTGGACAGCAATGAGCAATTTTTAGAATGGACCTGTGGAGAAAATTGTGAGTATTGTACTCAAGACAGAGAAGATATAAGCAAACAGAGAAGCAGTCCTATGTGTGACCCATTGCCTATCTTTCAAACACATGGAGATCATGAAGAGCAGTCAGAAATTGAAATAAGTGCTAGTTCAGAGCATGATTGTTTTTCATTTGATGGCTGTTTTGCTTATGACACACAGGCTGATACTCCTCCACAGAATGAATCCATTGATGATGAAGAGATGTGCTCTGCTGCCCATGAACAAATGGCATACTATGATGAAACTGATGCACCTGGGTCACCCATTTATGACACATATGGTGATGAGGATCTGTCTGAGTATGGTGGGGATCTAGACACTATTTTTGGCTTGGATTCTGTTTCTCATCCTGATGAAAGAGGAAACAACATACATCAGGTAAGTGATTGTAAAAATGTGCCTGATTGTAAAGAGGTGTCAGAGCCTGATCTTTTCCAGCCTGGTGTACCAGATGGTTGTGTACATGATGTGCACAATTGTGATTTTGAAAGCTTTTCTTTTGATATGCCAGCATATAACACAATGAGCCCTGATCTTCCTAGTTGTGTGGTGGACTCTGAGTGTTTCCTATTTGCAGTCCAACTAGGAGATCATTTTACAATGCATACTGCTGATGCAGATGATGATAAGTGTTACATACCATTTGAGCATGCATTGCCTGAAACATTCTGCACCCACATGTCACATGATGCTGAGGGTTATCTGCACAAGGATGATGACAAGCCAAATCAGAGGGTTGAATGTGCAGATGACAAGATTTGTTTGTGGGTGGATCTTTGTAGTATCTCCAAGCTTGACCCAGTGCATGCAGATGAAAACAAGATATTTGACAAGGGGAGATACATGTTTTTCTTTTCTTGGTGGCCTCAGGCCATCAAGTGTGTTGGGTGATGCAGGTCAGTGCAGTATTTGACTCTGTGCCCAATGGATAAGGGACTGGTCTGCATCCCAGAGATCTGGGGTTCTCGCTGCAGTCTTTCACCTGCACGTCCCCAGACAGAGCCACTGTTGACGCCTGAATTGACTGGTAGTTTTTTGAAAAAATTTTCATTCAGGCACTCTCCCTAAGTATCCAAAAAATGCTCTAAGTAACGGACCTCCTCAGTATTTTTCAGCTGCATCATCATATTTTCTTGAGGAGGAGGTCATCATCATCATGTTTGTTTCCATGAAGGTCAGCATCATCATGTTCTCCTTCGACCGGTTTCTCATCGTCATCATCATATTTCGCTGTCGGGTGATGTTCGGGTTTTATCCTGATGATGCTGACGAGCTACAGTGCGCCCTTATCTGCTTGCGAGGGTGATTCTTCAAAGTCTCCGGTGATCTTCCATTTATCACCTTGCGCAAGCATGATGATGATGTTGCTTATTCTTTGAATTGCTCGACCTAACTTGTTTTTTCCTAAGGGTCGTGTTCATCATCATCATATTTCCAGTTATCATCCTGCTGCTTGTGGAGGTCATCATATTTTCTGCCTTCATGATATTTCGCCGGGGTGATATTTTTATCATCGGGTGATCTTGGTTAACATCATCCTGATGATGTTGTTGAAGAGTTGTAATTGCGACCCGATATTCACTAGGGTCATCATATTTTGGAACGTCAGGATGATCTTAGTCAATATCATCCTGATGATGTTGTATCACTTCCTATTCTTTGTTTCTCATCCTGATGATGCTGACGTCATCCGTATATCAGGGTGATATTTTTCTTTCTGCCTATCTGCATCATGATATTCGCGAAGGAGGGGGTGATATTTTCATATCACCCGGATATATGTTTGTTCGAACATCATGATGATGTTGATGTCAAGGAGATATCTGCCTGCTGGTTTCGCGTGTTATCTATTGAGGGTGATCTTTTCAAGCAGCATCATCATATTCAGTTATCGCCCCGATCTTATAGAGGAGCTACAGTGCAACCTGATATTTGAACATCAGGAGGATATTTCCAAATATCCGGTTGTCTTCCGAATATCATGATGATGTTAATATGATGATGACGTCATCAAGGTCCGGGGGGGTCGTATTTCTAACATTGATCATCTTGAAGAGACCTCCTGATATTTGCAAACATGATGATGACGTCATCCGGATATGAGGAGGTGCGCAGTAGGCAGATATCATGATGACGTCAGCAGGATATGATGATGACGTCATCAGGATGTCCATCGGCCAGACTTTTGTTATAAGCTCAGCAGGAGGACGTTCCTCCGAAGGATCAGGTTGTGCCGATTATCATGAAGGTTATGTTTCAAATATCATGATGACGTCAGGGTGATATTTCGAACAACAGGATATCATGCTGCTGGAGGATGATGATGATGAAGTCTATACTAGTGTCGTCAGGAGCAAAAGCGCCGACATGATATATGCTCATGACCTAGTATATAAAGTGTTATTGAGGTCATCGCGGGGTGCATGTGGGATATTGTTATCCTGCATTTTCAAATATCATGATGATGAGTCTCGGCGGGAAATGGTTGCGACTGCAGATTTGATGATTTTCCCAAGGCCGCGGGTTGGTGCGCCATTAATGGCGATTGTTGCAGAGGTATGGGCGATGGCGTGGGTCGATCTTGTACCCGACTGGAGGTGTCAATCAGCGGTCAGGAGCGCAGGGCTCGAGAAATCTTCCTGTCTCCTCCCCCTACCTGCTGCATTCAAGTTTGGGCGCCAATCCGGTTGTGTTTGAGCGCCATTTCCATGATACTGTGTATCTGGCGAAATTTTGGTCAACCATTGTAATTAATTGCTGAGCACCTACCTGGCTGTTATTAGCAGGTGGTCTTGCTCATTTGAAAGGTTGTTGAAAGTTGTAGTTTTTTGGCTCTGTAATCCAAAACCAGCTGATCTGGTTGCTCTGTACAGTTTTTCTTGTGAGTTTATGTATCTCCTGTTGTAGGACTTGGCATGAATCCACTGGTTTCATGGTTGATCTTATATGAGTAATGCTACCTTAGCATGTGTTGTGTTAATTCTGTCTCCAGTATTGCATGTATCCTTCTTCTGGATCTGGATGTTTGCTTATGTTTAGATTCTAGAGCATAGAATTCCTATGTTGAATGTCTGATCTTTTAACCTCTGCTCAAGGGGCAGATTAAACTGTTTTCAGGTTGAACATTGGGAAGGGTATACTGCAGTAGGGATACCATAAGTAGGGATAGCTCAACACTCTATATTGGGAGATGTCTGTAAGGCAGATATCATGTTTGTCCCCCTGAAATCCAGTTTTAGCTGTTCATGCTGATCATTCACAGGTGTATGTCTACCGACTCCAAGCCCTGGATAGGCACCAATCATGCTGTGTTCTTGTGTTATACACCATGTCCAGCTTTGCATCCAAATTCATATCAAAACACTTCATACCCCCACCTGTTAGTTGTAGGAGTAGGATTAGGAACCCCCTGCATACTCTCATACCCAACCAGACATCATGTCCAAGAATGTTGCCAGCCTTGTGATCTATCATGCAGATCTTGGTCCATACATGAGAGTATTCTGCCTGTTGTTGTCAAGTTAGATCTTTCTATCTTTGAGCTAGTCAAGGTTACATCTTGAGTTATAGGGATACCCCCCTTGGTGCGGCAGAACCAGAAGTGAAGGGGAGGAGCTCACGCAACCTCCTGTATTCAGTTGGCCTAAATCTGCCTGTGCATTAGAAGTGGCAAACCCTAATGCTGATTCAGAAGAAATGTCAACAATCCAAATCTAGATAACCCATTTAATACGGTGTGCATACTCCTTAATTATGTCAAACTCCATCCTCTAGGTGAGACTCCAGCCTTGTTTAACAAAGGTGTTTCAAATTGGGTGTGGTGGTCTATGAAATCGTCGCTTGAAGAAATGGAAATGGTGTGGCTGCTACTCAAAGGCAGAGTGGTGTTGTTTTTAAACTATCCAAAATTTGAAGGTTGATTGACCAAATCTTACCTTGAGGATAGGAATAACCTACACAAGTGCATGAACATGTATATAAACATTTATATCATATGGATATTTGTATAGGTATCAATTATTAATTATAAATTAAATATGAATCCATGCATAGTTAAGATCCATGATTTAGTAGATGAGTTTGTTGGAGTATATATATATATATTAACTTATGAAACAAAAGAAACGTAGTTGTTATAGTTTAATACAAATGTTTATTAAACTAATCGATATGTTCACATATTTACTGTAATATGGCATTGATTCTATTATAATGGTTTTGTTAGTAGAAATATGATATATGGGTTTGGGTTATAAACGTTGAAATTAGCATTTAAGTTATAAGTATTTGTAATTAATATTATCTATGCATTGTTTAGCTTGACGGTTATATGTAATTGATGAGTGATTAATATTATAGATAGAATTAATATTAATTAAACTAGACCTAGGTTTTATGAAATTCTTGGTGGAGATATAACTTGAATCCAGTTGCTAATTTGATTAAATGGAATTGGATATGACAAAATAATTAGTGTAGATGAAATTTAATCTAGTTGATTTGGTTCTGTAAAGATCTTTTATAATGATTTTGTTAAGTTGAAATTGGGTTTAAAGTTTGGAATTATGTTAAATAACAATGTACTTGAAAATTTAGCCTTATAAGTAAAACTTATAGGTAACAGGATAACTAAGAGATTGAATTGCTCTTGTAAGAAAAATTTATGTTGTCGATGAGTTGTTTAGTTGAAATTGCTTATTGCAGCAAAATTGTCATGTGAGTTGGTCTGTGTGTAAATTGTCAAGTTTAGGTTCCAGAGGTTTAAGGTAATATGATTTGATGGCATGTATTCTATTCATAGGTGTCTTGAAATGAAGATGTTGAAAGAACATGTGTCTTTTGTCTATGTATGTGGGTCTTGGCAAACAATAATGTGAGATGATGTATTTACTGTGTTGTGTATATATTTTGATGGGTTTAAATCTTCTCCAAGGAAGTGTTGATATCGAGTTTGTGTGTAGTATTGTAATGGAGAGATCTTGGAAATCGTAATGAGAAACTATTTTGTTCATGGTTGAGATTTGCGAGCAAGATGACCCATACCTTGCTCGGGATATGTGTTGTTATGGTTATTGCAATTGATCAACTGAAAGTTTTGGGACAATGAAGTAAAGGTTGGTCATTGTAATTATGTTTAATAAGCAAGAAGGTAATGTAGTGCACTGTTATGTATACTTATCAGTATGATAGTGATTGTCTTGCTTGAAGGTTAGGGTTTCTAGATGCAGGTAGGGGAGTGGCTTTCAGTGTGGGGCCGGCGCCCAAAGTGGCTAGCCAGGGTAACCCATTGAAAGTTAGTAATCAAGTGATAACCTAATTAATGAATTAGAGGGTTGGGTAGTAATTCACATTAAACAAGATAATTGGATTCCTCACCCATGCCTGTAGGGCTTGTTTAGACTAAGGATGGGATTGAGAAGGCCTGGTTGGCAAGTTCGACCTCCTTGTCTCCATGAAAGGGTGTGTCGGATCCACATGTGTCACCCTATGGGGCCAGTGCCTAGAGAGAGGCTGCCAGGGTAGCCATAGATGGGGGCCGACGTCTAGCTAGAGACTATTAGGGTAACCCATGCTAGGACCATACGATGACACTCTCCCTACTGCAGCCTAGCATTCCCTAGATGTACTCTCCCCATTCATCGTGTGTTGCCTCTGGAAGTGATATTGAGTTGCTTGTGATGTTGGCTTGTGTTGTTGGAGTCATGTGTTGTCTTTGTTCTTATAGTCTACTATCTACCTGACTGTATGTTGTAGTGGGGACCTTATGTTATCTCCTAGCTGGGGGGTGGACCTTAGGGTTCCACACGGTCGGGTGGATGTGCTTAATCTCCATTGGTTTTTCCCTTGCCGATGTTCATGTGCAAAGAGGATATAGCTTGTGTATCAGACATCAGATCTTGTACCTGTTTATGGAGACAGTTATTATGCTCATGTACTGGCCTGTGTATCAGATGATTCATTATGTATGTATTCATATGTAGTCAGAAGATGATAATGTAACAATGTAATGTTGTATTTATATGTTGAGAAAAATTGTAACTATGTACTAGATCCTGATGAATACTTATATGATGTTATGTAGATGTAAATGATTATTAATTTAGTGCATTATGTTTAGAATGAGTTACTAATGTTAATTCATGATGTGTGTTAGATTATGTTAATTGTTTTGTCAAGTAATGCAACCATGTTAACTTAGAGGACAAGTCATTAGTTTAAATGATGTGTTAAAATTACTTTGTTATTTCTATCTTTTTTAAAAAAAAATTATCCTGTTGCATTTAGTATAAATGTGTTGTTCTCTAGAGTTTCATGGCGGGGCGTTACACACCAGCTCCGTCATGCTCACCTTTTCCATGTCCACTTTCAAAAAAATTCCACACAAATTTTATG
Organism: Cunninghamia lanceolata; assembly: GCA_027924645.1. Classification (NCBI taxonomy): domain Eukaryota; kingdom Viridiplantae; phylum Streptophyta; class Pinopsida; order Cupressales; family Cupressaceae; genus Cunninghamia; species Cunninghamia lanceolata. Next base: position 11,670,707 of record BSBN01000828.1, on the reverse strand, counting down.
GAACGTCTCGCATGTTGCTGGCTCAACCAATTAAATTCTTTATAGGATTTGAATGTCTTACAAAGTAAACAAATGAACATTAAAAGTTGTTTAAAAGTTGGAAATAATTTAATTTTTTTTGAAATATTTAATAAATTCAACACTTACCAGCACATCCATTTGACCAAAATTCGGTGACTTCAAGCATGTATGCCACGTTGTCTTAGATCATCAAAAAACATTCCAAAACAATGGGCTACATAGCTTTTGTCATGACTAGTATCATCACTGATATAAAAATGAACCTCTTTGATAATATTTCATTCATGCGGGCTACTTTGTACACCATCCAGTTGTAATTCAACATGTCTATAACAAACACATACAAAGATTACAACCTGTTCTAAATGATAATACTGACTCTGAATCTCTGTTTGAGGACTAAATGTATAGTTCTCAACAGAATCCAAAACTGAAAGAATACAACCTTGTGGAAAACAATTCTTTGACTCACGAAACTGATTTGCTTGCCATCTTGCACCATGACAATGTTGGATGTGCGGATATATGAGACTATAAAATTTATTCAAAAACTCATTGGAGGGCAATTCACTTTCTTTCATAACAATTTTTTTCAATTCCACTCTTGACCTGGTTATGTATTTCTCATATTCAAATCTCTTTCATATAATTTCTATTGATTGATCAATATTTTCAATCAGAGGAAGCTTCTTTAAATCTCCACAATTTTCACAACTATTTTTGATACATTGCACACTAAATTCATCGAAACCTTCTTTTTTTTTTGCATAAGAGGGACTTCATAAATTGTGTTGTACTTGCATGGATGATAACATATGGATGAGTCATTGCCATCAATTTTTTATACGATTGAAGATGTAGATGAAATTCCACGTGATTTCGACAACAAGTTTCATGCACTTTATTTATGCGTACAAAACATGGACATAACTTTTCAAACACCCTTTGAGATATCTTTACCTGTGGAGATTCTTGTTTGAATGCTTCAAAACATTCACTCTGTGTTGCATCTATAAAATGTTTTGGATGAGGATACTTTTTGCCATCTTCACCTATTACTTGTATAGTATCCCTTCTATTAGAGGAAACACAAGAGTGGTTGATCCAATATTCAATGACTTGTTTCTTTACATCTTTTAGGATTCTATCTTTTCTAGGAACCCTGATAATATTTACCCAATTTTTTTCTATGTTTTTATCAAGCTTATTTCTCTTTGAAATATATCTTTGAACAGTTTTCTTGGATACATGCAGTAACTATCCAATTGATTTCACCTTTCTCATCAGTGATAGTTTTTTTACTTGAAATCACGACCATCAATGCTTTGCGTGCTGCACTTAAATCACTTGTTCTACTTGTACTTTGAATAGAGTTCAAAGCTTCTTGCAAGTTTTCAACTATTATGTTTTTTGCTAGATTTGTTTTTTTCTCCCTATTATCAACCCCTAGCAATTCCAAAACAGGGGTCATTTCTTTTCGTCTAAATAACTTAGTACATAATTGTGCTCTTTCAATTAGAGATTTGTCTTCAAAAAATTCATCCCAAATTCTTTTGGAATGAAGTTTTATTTTTCTATCAAGTAACATTTCCTGGGGTGAAATCTTACTAAAAAACACATCTTCATCTAAATCTGCTAGATTTTCCATATCCTTAAAATATGTTTTGTTCTCAATTTCCTCCTCGGTCGCAATGTTTCTGCACCTTGTTCAATTTCTTCTTCAATTTAATCAAACCCAAGATGTTCTTCCTCGTGTTCATTAGTAATTTGATCTTGTGCTTCTTGACTATGTTCAACCAATCCTTCTAAGGTTGAATTTCTCTCAATTCTTCTTCATAGATTTTTATCTTCGTTAGATCTTCTTCGATAAAAAATCCTTGACCTATTCCTTTTGTTCCCCATCACAAATTACCTTTTAATTCAAGCCTACACAAATATGTATAAACCCTAATTAACAAATAATCAATGAAACCACACCGTCTCTAATTTCCAAGATCATCTTATGATGTGAGGAAAGAGCATACGCAGATATGGATAAGAAAGTTCACATAAGCCACACTATTTCTGATTTCCAAGATTGTCTTACAACGTGAGGAAAGAGCATACGTGGATATGGATGGAGAAGTTCACATAAATTTAAGTTTATTTTTTGTTAATTTGTATTGATTTTTTTGTTATTAATCTAGGAGTTTTTTTGTATAGTATTTGTCAAATTTTAGAAACCTTAATTAACAAATAATCAATGAACCACACCATTTTTGATTTCCAAGATCGTCTTACGATGTGAGGAAAGAGCATACGCGGATATGGATAGGGAAGTTCACATAAATTTAAGTTTATTTTTTGTTATTAATCTAGGAGTTTTTGGTATAGTATTTGTCAAGTTTTAGAAACCCTAATTAACAAATAATCAATGAAACCACACCGTTTCTGATTTCCAAGATTGTCTTACGACGTGAGGAAAGAGCATACACGGATATGGATTGGGAAGTTCACATAAATCTAAGTTTATTTTTTTGTTAATTTGTATTGATTTTTTTGTTATTAATCTAGGTGTTTATTTGTATAGTATTTGTCAATTTTTAGAAACCCTAATTAACAAATAATCAATGAAACCACACCGTTTCTAATTTCCAAGATTGTCTTATGACGCAAGGAAAGAGCATACGCGGATATGGATGGGGAAGTTCACATAAATTTAAGTTTATTTTTTATTAATTTGTATTGATTTTTTTTTGTTAATCTAGGTGTTTATTTGTGTAGTATTTGTCAATTTTTAGAAATCCTAATTAACAAATAATCAATGAAACCCTACTTTGAAAAAGTAAACCCTACTTTAAATCAATTAAACCCTAATAAAAAAATTCAATCAAAACCCTAAAATAGTATTTTAAAAAATTTAAACCCAAATAAAAATTGAATTAAACCCTAATGTATAATTTTTTAAAAATTAAACCGTACTTAAATAAAAATTTAAACCTAACTTAAATAAAAGATTAAATCCTAATAAAATTAAATCAATTATAAAATAATAATCTTTATTATTGTTTATTAAAAAAAAAATTACCCTTGCTTGTAAATTGTTTGTCTTATATTTGCCCTATAAATTCTCTCTACTTGCTGTCATGTGCTGATGCTGTCCTGACCCTGTTATTCTATATTGTACAAAATCTACATTAAAAAATAATTATTTATAAAACTTTAATTAAAAAAATAGTTCTGGGCGGAACCTTATCAGGCGGTAAGGTTCCACCCTCATTTAACTCACCCTGCAAGGTTACGGGCGTAACCTTACCGGGTGGAACCGTACCACCCAATAAAGTTACACCCAAAATTGCTTATGTGGCATCCTATGTGGCACTCCAGCGCCCTTTTCCACAGTTTAAAAAAAAATCATCTTTTGCTATTAATTTCTGTCATTAAAATACACTTTTTAAAAAATTGACGATTGCCCTTTTGTAGTACTCAAAACGTAGATTGTAGATATATGGTTTTTTTTTTTTTTTTCATATTTTCATATTTTGATTTTTTTATTATATATTTTTTAAATTTATTGTAAGTAGGTTTTTCCCATCGAACATGAAGCAGATTAGAAAATAGATATCAATAGGTAAAACAAATTCAAAAAATTTGAAAATTATATGGTTCACTAGAGAATGGAATCCTCTCCAAGAGGGTATTTTTTTTTTTTTAAATTTAATGTAAAAAAGTTGACATCCCATGGAAACTACTATGTTCTGATTAAAATTGACTTCAAAAAAATAAAAATAAAATATTTATCAAAAATTAATTTTTTCTTCCATGCACTAGATATTTGAGTTGACTAATTAAGAAAAAAAATTTAAAGATTTTTTTTTAATTTCTCCATATTTTTCTTGACGTCCCATCAATGCCACTTTTTTCAAAAAATATGAGCATTTAAAATGCATCAATTAAATTTTTAAAAAAATATCCAACTATTTTTAAAAAAAATTAAAAAATTATAAGAATAAACTACATTAAAGATTCCACATTTCATTAGTTTAGGTCATTTTAAAATTCATAACATACATATGACTTTTTTGACGTTTAAGTTGAAAAAATATGTTTGTGTTGGCCATTCTCTTATAAAAGTGAGACACAGTTCTAAACTTTCACCCTACTGAAAATACACTCACATCCAATGGCTGTAATTTGTGTGAGGTGTACACTGGTAGTGTCAGCAAATCCATATCCAAAGACCTGGCTTCTTGGATGGTTGTCACAGCTACGTGGCTCTCATGGCCATCAAATATGAGCAAGTGCCTATTTGTCGGTGATACTCCACCAGGAACTGATCATGCAAAATGATGCAGCTAGTTTATAAACAACTCTTTAGTCATCCAAGCATGGGGCTAGGTAGCCATGCACGCACCCGGTTCGCAACCAGTAATGTAGTTTTTAAGTTGCTTTTTACCTTTGAAAAGATAGAAGCCCGGTATGCTCTGTTCTACAACATAAACACAACATAAAATTGTTATCCATTCCCTGCTCTTTGGAATTATATATGAGACACTTCTGCTACCTCTTTTGGCCAAAACCTACATGGCACCATTTCTCCCAGCCCGAATTCTAGTTTCGTCACAATTCCATATTCTATGTGGTGAGTATGGGTTGGCTCGATACGCTTTGGACAATGTGTCATAGAATACAACAACAACAACAACATGCCTAAGGTTTAGAGCTTTGTCTCTATCCATTCCTTTTGTTGTCCTCAATGTCAATTCAGGATGACACCTTTTAAACCTAGTCCACCAGGATTTGCTAGGCAGCACATCCTTAAAAGGGTTTGGTCAATTTAGCAAATTTGTGCGACTTCTACTTTGAGATTAATAATCTCTAGCCCATGGCCCACTACTACCATTTCTTTACACCATTCCACTATCAAACCCTCTTCAGTTGTTGTCAATATTGTGGGAGGACCTTTTTTTGTTGTAGTTAAACCGCCTAACCAGTTGCTAAGCGTTGTCATAGGGATTCCTCACGTTTTTGCTGCACTCCTTGTCGACATTCCATTATCCTCCACATCTTTCAATGTTGAATCCATATCCTCTTTCCTCCATTCCCGTTGAACTGAAACCTTCTTGCTTCTAGTAGCTGCATTGACTTGAGTAACTGGCTCAGTTGGTTGAGGACTGCTCTCGTTAGCAACTTGAGTGTCTTCATCTGGCGGGAATGTAACTCCTCTTTTTTCTAGAGGCATGGTTGTCTTTAGTCTCTTGACGCCACAGTGGGTCTGCATTTGAGCTTTGTTCTTCATCTGCAAATCGCAACAAACACCTTTGAACATCAGTTTTGAAATTTGGAATCTTTTGAATCTTTTTAGTACAAAGTTAAAGAAACAAAGAACCTAAAGCATTGAACTGAACATCCCACCAACCTGTGTTGATTAGTAGAGAGGTTTGTAGGGTGGTGCAGCCTAACTATCAAGATCTACTTGGGCTTGTATGTGATAGGTACAACAAATATAATTACTCATGCATGCATGCAGTGAGGTTGACAATGTAAACTCTCTGCAGCAAGATAACAACAAAGACTGACAATCAACTTTACTACTATTAATCACAAACAATACAACAATTGGCATTCCATTTTCTTCATCTCTGTAATTGTAGTTTGTAACTTCAATTTGTAAGTTCAGTCAGAGAGTTCACAGTGAAGCTTTGAACAGAAGATCTGTGATGTTCTATGTTTGATTTGATAGTTTCACATTCTAATTTATGATGTTCTATGTTTGATTTGATAGTTTCATAATTTGATTTATGATGATTTATGTTTGATTTTATAGTTTGATAGAGAAATATTCTATGTTGTATGTTTGATTTTATAGTTTGGTTCTTATGATTTCCTACATTGTATTTTGTTTTTTATGCTTTGACATTTGACAATTTGTGAGGACTTCAGTTTGACATTTTACAGTTAGGTAATTCCATATCAATTATATAATCATGTTAACCTAAAATTGGATTTTGTACTTTTACCTATTTGAACATTCATTGGTATTCAATTTAAAATGGGTTTGTACTTTGAAAGTTCATACGTTTTACCACTTGAACACAAATAGCAATGGACAAGAACACAAAGAACAATTAAGTTCAAATAATAATGGATAAGAGCTTTGCCAAAAGTCATTGAACAAGGAAAAGTGCATAGTCTACTCTTCTTTTGTCATTTTCCATTGATGGACATACAGTCAAAGGGTAGTAAACAGGGTATGTAGGGTTGAAACAGGAGACTCTTTGATAAAGGGTTACTAGACCAGGGCAATGCATACAGTGATCAAGAAAGATAAAGAACAATGTTAAGAGGATAGTAAACAAGAGACCTATGAGGACAATGAGACTTTATATAGTGAAGAATCTTACTTGGAAGACCTAGAAGACTGTGAAAACAATAAACAAGAAGGGTTAGTGAGATGTCCTTATGATATGATCAAGTCTTTCCAAGGGTCTGTGTGATAGCTTGAAAAGGTGTTCAAACATTACAAAGATCAAAAGGTCTCCAAACTCAGTTAACAAAGTATATAGTCCAGAGTTGACAGAGTATATAGACATGTCTAATATTGTATGGAAATTCCCAAAATGGAAACAGGTTTAATTTCTGTCTAGAATTGTATGACATAATTTGTGATTGCCAAGTTGCATACACAGCCTGTTAATAGCCCAGTTTATCTAGTCCTGATTGACCAAAATAAGTTGTCAATCATTAATAATTTAGAACTGGGGGGCCATAGCATTTCTATGTTTTGGTTTGGTTATATTCATATTGCAAACAATACAGTTTAAACCACAATATTAACCTTTTAATGGTTATTTCAAATACATTTTAAACAGAAAAAGAAATACAGTTTAATCCAAAACAACATTTTTTCTGAGCAACTCACCACCTTTTTTTTCACACACTCTCACTTTAAAAGATATTTGTGTTAAAAAAATTATTGTTGTTTGGTTTAAAATGTATGTTGTTTTGGTGTAAAATGTATTGTTGTTTAGCTTAAAGTGTTTAAATTGTATTGTTTCTATTTTCTGACACTTTAATCTAAACAACAATACAATTTAAACAATTTAAGATAAAACACAATAAACAAAAAGAGCAATACAAAACAACAATACAGTCTAAACAATTTAAGCTAAAACAATTAAAATGAAAACAACAATACAGTTTAAAGAATTGAAGCTAAACATCATAAAATCAAAACATCAATATACTTTAAACTTAAACAACAAACATTTGAAATCAAAACAGACATTTCAATGATGTTGGAATATTGAACTTACTTGAATGTTGATAGAACTCTGCAATTCGAAGCCTCCAGGAGTCTTTTGTATGGGATGTTGGAAACTTGAACTAGGAAATCTAGGGTTTATGTAGGAAAACTAGGAATTTGTTGTTTGAGATCTGTGCACTCTCATTTGATTGGTTCAAATAGTTTTTATTTCACTTCATTTGAATGATTTGATGGATGTCTATACATTTGAATTTGGTATTAAACATAAGAGGTGATTGATTTGGTCGAATGCTTATTTGCTCTGAATTGGTTGATTTCCTTTAATATTTTTTGACAGCTTATTTAATGGAGAGTTGATTGATTTGGTTGAATGCTTGTTTGGGCTGGATTTTAATAAATTACTATCCTCTTGTTTTGATGGCTTGTTTGGTGAGCCTTACACCTTCAGTTGTGGTCTTTTTTGTAGGTATTAAGGAAAATGGACCAGTAGATGGGCATTTATCAATCTTTTGAGTGCACTTGAGCATTACTCCATTTTACTTGGGACTCCAACTTTGAAAACATGCACCTTTTCTGGGACGGAAGTCCATGTTGGATGGGACACTTTATATTGACTAAATGTTTAAAAATGTTTATTTTAATGCAACTTGGAACTGAAGCTTGGTTGATTGTTGGTCATGTACTTCGAAGATATGGATGTTTACTTTTTAATATAAAGTCTTTAATGTGACATTTTGGGTTGTGTTGGATCCACTTATGTACAAGTGCAAATCATGTCAGTTGCATTTATGTTTTAAAATCCTTATAAATCATTTGTCTATGCCACCTTATATGAATAAAAAATACTAATAAGTAAACAAATGTGATGTGTACATTGATTGGTCCCTATATGTGCTATTTTTAGAAAATTTTTAAATATTTAATAGATCCCTGACAACTAAGTTGTGAGCCTAGTTTGGTCAACTCCTATACCACGTATAGGAGCCTGACCCACTATCAACCCCTCCCCTAGTTGGAGGAGGAAGTGAGTTGTGAGATGTTAAAATAGTTGGAATGAGAAGAAAAAGTGTGTTTAAGGGGGTGGAATAGGCTGGCATGGTAGCTGGTGTGCCCCACAGATTGCGTATTCTAGATGGTCACCACCCCTCATTGCTAAGCGATGAATGATGCAATCACTTAGACATTTCCTCACTACAATGGCGGCTTGGTTTTGTTCTAATCTCATTGTAACTTTTGACCAATCTCAAATTGGGAGCTGTATTCATAAATACAGTCATCCAAATTAATTTACCGTTCATTTTAGGTAGGGGGATTTTAAAACATGGAAAATATGGTGTTGTCCACTGGCTTGGAAAACACATAGGGAATATTAGATATTATAATGTAGTATATTGATATTCAATATTATCCATATTATGTGGAATTTAATATCTAAAAATGGGTCTCATTTTTATGCTCAAAGAACAAGTGTGAGAATCATGTGATAATAATGAACACCTATCGACTTAAAGCTGCTTTAAATATCTTGTGATGGAGTTTTTCTCTTAGATGAAGTGCTCTCCAAGAGGGGCCAATTCACAAGAGATGCGACCTTAAATTTAGCGTTGGCTTCTAGTTGTGCACAATGCTGACCCATGGTTGAAGAAGGAAAGAGTGGCAATTTGCTGAAGATTGCCGAGTATTCACTGTGAGGCTCTTGTTAGAGCTATTCTTTAAATGGAACTACTCTAGTGTGCTTTGTTTTTGCTTTACCTGCTCTATGTGCTTAGCTACAAATGACAATGACTTAGAGGGGCTCAAACTAGGGACACCTCTGACTGTAGCAACGTCATTATTATTTCTACTACTATTTTTTTTTGATACAGTATAACCTGGTTTGGGACCAGGGACCCATCAAAAAAGGGGTCGAGCCCACAAAGTCTTTAACAACAGTATCATAAAATAGAGAAGTATCTTCTATATAGGGGCCAAATTACATCGGCCCCACCCTAAGTACTGTATCTAACATACTACAAACACAGAAAAAACTAGACCTTTAAACATACAAACTTAGCTTAATTTCCATCCAGAATCACCACTCCCTCCTTGTCATAGGCACAGGTGTATAGGGGGCGCTCACGAGCCGACACATTAACATTCATTTTCACAGCCATCTCTTCAACCATCTTCCACGTATCCAAGACTCCCTAAAGAATATCATGCAAATGACCCATCTCAGATTCATGAAACTCTGCATACTGACCCACATTCTGAATCATATCCTCATGGGTGAGGATTGATGTCACTACAACAGAAAGAAGTGTAGCCACCACCACAGACTGGGCCGCACCAAATACGTTCCACTGCCCTCTGGAAGTCCTGGGATCCAATAATAGATTGGCCATTACCTCTCTCACATTTACACCTTCCTTCCCGTCTACCTCTTTTGCCACCTTTAGCAGTCGAAACAACCACTCCTTTAGGATTGGATTCTTAACTACTACTACTATTATGATTATGACTATGATTGTGATTTTTGTCTTTAGTTTTAGGTAGAATGTTTGCTAGAAAAACTAGTTTTTGCTTTATATCTCCACAAGCATGATGCCTAGTAAATTATAATGATGTCCATACAGCAGATTGTTGCTCCTCTCCTAACAAACAAACTTTCCCCAACAATTGTAAAATCATCTAGTAACCATCTAAGCCTTCCCAAGATGAATTTCCCTCAAAATTACGGTTACGACTGCATTGTAATATTAATTTTTTTACAAGAGAAGCTGTGATTTCCAAACCCTCGTCATAAATAAATGAGGTTTGGTTTGTGATTTCTCCACCACAGAGGTTTCTTCATATCTTAAAAAACATGTAGTGAGTTTATGAGTTTATTTTTTTGTGGTTAGAGGCCCCACTTAGGAAGGAAAGATAGTTAAGAAAGGCGGAGATTGACAACTTTTTTCTTTGTAGATCTGAGCGGAAAAAAGATATGAAGAATTACAAGAGTGCGTTGAAATGTGAAGGTGGGTGGGTGTCAATAGAGAGTGCCAACTTTCTCAAATTTATAGGATGGGTTGTGATTTAATCATAAAATGTATTATGTTAAAAAGAGAATTACAAGGAACAAATGTAATTACTTGAATTATATTATGACTTCAAATTGACTACACTAGAGAACAAAAATGGCATGCACGTGGTGAAAAACTCTTGAAAGTTTTAGAAAGGAGTAACTTCCATGAATTTTACATTTATTTAGAAAATAAACAAGAAACACAATTACATCATGTTTGAAATTATATTGTGTTGCCTCTTTCTTTTCTTCCTCATTGGTAGCAGATGCAACTTTAGACATTGCCGATTACTATCGCTTGGGCTACCTCTCTAATTTAATAGGTAAGTGACATGAGTTTAAGGGTTTCATCACATAGTCAAACATGTGACCTTCCTCTCTTGAATTAAATTTATGTTTAATTTTATTGAATATTAGTTCATTTACAAGAGATGTGAACAACTAAACTTTTAGTAATAATTTTATTTTCAACACAAAATTTATATAATAAACATTATTAATTTAATATATTATCTCAATTTTAACTTAATTTAGTTTGTTTATAATAAAAACAATCAACTAAACCTTAAAATATATTTCAATTAATTAGTTCACTCTTTTAATTTAATACAAACATAACACATTATAATATCTTTATTTATAGATTTATAATGTTTTATTTTCATTAAATGTTTTCAAGGGCAATAAAGACTTATCCATGTCTAAAACTCAATAAGTTTGTAAAATTCTATAAATACTCAAGAATTAAAATCTAAAAAAAACACTACTCGATCAAACAACCCAGCAATAGATTAGTCCAAATTTCTCGAACTCCAAAATTTGAAACCTTAAAGTCCAAGGATTCTTGAAAAAGTTAATGTAGATTTGTATTTTGAAGAACACCTTCTCACAAGGAACGAATAATAGTAACATAGACAAGGCACGTGACCTAATGGACAAAATGCCTTAGAGGTATGTTCTTGTCAATTGTTATGTTTGTAGGATATGCACAAAATCGATTTGTTGAAAAAGGTTTTAGAAAATTTCAAGAAAATACAATTGGCACATATAAAGCCAAATCCCACAAGCTTTGGCAACATCCTCTCTGCCTATGACCAAATGCCCTTTGAAATATGAATTGAACCTTGGTTAGCAATGGTCAAGTAATAGACATCAAATTTCCAGAGTCCATAATATTGTAATTGGATGCTTTTGGATTAAACTGTGTGAGAATATTACATTTCGGATTCCTCCTCTCCTACTTTCTAAACATGTTAAAACTCTACAGGGTACATCTAACAAATTCTACAATTTCTTGTAAAATATCATAATTATTTTCTCACAATGTTTCGGATTCTAAAACTCTAACATACTTTCTAAACATGTTAAAACTCTAACATACTTTCTAAACATGTTAAAACTCTAACAGGTTACATCTAACAAATTCTACAATCTTGTAAAATATCATAAGAAGAGCGTAACAGCATGTTTGGGCTTCCATTTCAATTCATCCTCTGAAAATGCCGCTCTTCGCCTTGGTTGGCTCAGAGCTTTTGCGTTTGATATTTAAAAGGAATCCCATCTAAAATGTATATCGCGCCAGGTAGGGATCGAACCTACGACTTTCTGCTTAGGAAACAGACGCTCTATCCGCTGAGCTACAGGCGCCTTGTGATAATCATGTCAGGATTTACATATTCACTTTTACAAACTTTTATGGTATTTTTATAATATTAAGATATCGTGACTGTTTTATACAAGTTTAATAAAGTAGTAGCATAGGTAATACTCTCATGCAAGTCGACGGGCTGGGTTGGTCACAAGCATGATTCGAAATCATGCCAAGTCTAATTTGTAGACTAGTTCGAGTCCTGCCGTTCACACATTCTCTTTGCAAGTGCAGGTAGTTTTTGATTGTCTTTCTTTTTCATCGGACCAGCATTTGTCTTGCCTTTTCACGAGAACAATATCCACTACATTTTTATTGAAATAGTTCCTTGAGAGTAAAGAAAGGATGTTTGTTTGCTGTCACTCGCTGCTACCGAACAGCTAGCTTGTCTATCCTTCAAAGAGCACAGGTAGTGGCTGTAGTTTAGTGGTGAGAATTCCACGTTGTGGCCGTGGAGACCTGGGCTCGAATCCCAGCAGCCACAGAAGATACTATTCGTGCTTATGCTCGTTTCACTTTTTCTGCATTCTAAACTAATTTCAGAGTGAAAAATGTTGACATACCTAGCAATTGGACCCATAGGTTCAATGGGCACGCCGATAGTTCTTATTATCCTAAAACTTTGTTAGTGATGGATGCCTTTCCCATCAGGGTTTAAATTTGAGAGTTGTGTAGGTGTATTTAGGCATTTTTGCTATAAAATACAATCAAATTTTCAAAAACATTGTATCATATGAAAGGAGATATTTTAGAGAAATTGTCAAAATTTATATAGGATTATGCTGATATATATATTTGGTTTTTATATAATTTACTTATATTAAAGTGTGTCATAGTAAGGCATCGTTGAACAGATAATTGTCATAAAAAAATTGCTTGACAAGTAAGGTCAACTGTCAAATTTAGGCCCTGTAATTCCCATAGTCAAATTCTAATCACATGGAAGATGTTACAAAATTTAATGCAAATTTTTAAATTGTTTGCTTGTATGATAGGAATTAGTGCAATAATTAACTATTTTTTTCCAATAAAACTATAAGTAAGTTGTTTATATAATATATATGTAGTAGATTAATTGAATCCTTTATTGATTTTTATATAATCCCCCATACAAAATAAATGGAATCCTTATCACAAAAGTAGAAAAAAAATAATAGAATTAAAATCCTATAGCTCAACAAAGGAATATTCCACTAAAGTCCACAAAGACACAATCTCCATGAATATTCATAAAGACTCATTGGTTTATTAACATCACTAAGGAGAAGATGAGACATTCAAATTCATCATTAATATTTTTTATTAATTTGAGAGTGCTTCTGACAAATAATTGTATAGAAGTACTTTGCATCAATTAATCATTGTGGAAATGTTGTGTAGCAATAAATTATAGTAGTTTAGAGATTTGCCAGTTTTGATCAATACATTACTAATTAAGTCTAGTCCAAACCCATTCATTCATATCACATTTATCCTTTAAATAAATCATTGTATTCTAAGAAGTTAATACTATGGAAATATCATGTCTTTGAACTATTTTTATGTTTTTCAAAAAATAAAACCATAATGACAAAACAAAACAAATAAATTAAAATGAGAGAGAAGAAAAGAATACTCAAATGCAATTATAGTACTATTTGGAAAGCATGAACATTTAAGGTTTTATCTAATTGTAAAATTTAGATGATTGAAGATCTAAGGGGACCTTGAACAGTGGTGTCCTTGATGGACTGCGTGTTGAGAACTTATACATAGATCATTATATTCTAAGAAATTAATACTATGGAAATATCATGTCTTTGAACTATTTTTATGTTTTTCAAACAATAAAACCATAATGATAAAATAAAACAAATAAATTAAAATGAGAGAGAAGAAAAGAATGCTCAAAATGCAATTGCAGTACTATTTGGAAGGCAATGAACATTTAAGGTTTTATCTAATTGTAAAATTTAGATGATTGAAGATCTAAGGGGACCTTGAACAGTGGTGTCTTTGATGGACTACGTGTTGAGAACTTATATGGAGAATAATGCTCACTAATTTTTACCACCATTATATTTTCTTTTTCAATATGAATATAATGACATGTTTAGACAGTTATGCTACATTTATGTTTGGCTGTATTTTTTTATAACATGAACCTTTGACATTCTTACAGTGGCAAACATACAAAAATGCTCCTTTTAATATTTATACCGATATGCTCCTTAAACTAGACAACATTAAAAGCATGGACAATTCTCCAATGATACTCATCACAGGCTTTTTCCCAAATATATTTTTACATGTGCTATTCCATCTTATTATTTCAAAATACTAATCTACATATCAACCCTTTGTGTATGGGTTGAGATTATGATCTATTAAATCAACTACTTACAATGCTAAGTATCACAACAAGGTTATTAAATCAAACCATTTCTACAAATTACTATTGGATTGAAAGAATTATTGCATTATTTGAGATTAAGAAGACGTAATTCAATAGGGATTATCTATTTCCAATCCGTAGAGATCTCCTTGGCATTTATACAATGGATTGTAAAAGGAGCAGTCAATCTCTACTCAAGCTTATCAATATCCACATGTTAAATGAATTGGTCAACTTTCAAATCTTCTACAAAGCAATTTATTTCTAGACCCAAAAAAATTAAAAATTAAAAAAAAAAAAAGTGAACTCACAAACATATTACATCTCCCAAAAAGTGAAGGGTTGTGAAGCAACATTAAAGATCTCTCACCATAAATGAGAAAAAAATCCACATGAAATTATGTAAATTAGATCTGTTATCTATAAATAATCTGAAATGATAGACCTTCATCTGACGTAGGCACAAGATAATACACTAAACCCAGAGAAAAGTGCCATACAAAATGGAAAAAGGTTAGAATAAAGACCTATAAGAGATGCTCTCTCCATTATGTCAATGTATTGGATTGATTTCAAGCCCTTCTCTCACATCTCTTGTTGGCCAAGCAACTTACAACTTAAGATTATTCATTCCAGAGACATACAGGCTTCCTGAAAAATAGTGCAATGTAATGACACCTCTATGGTATGATAAAACATGATTTTTATCCCTATCATATGAGAGATGTTTGAGGGATACAAACCATTGAGAATCTCTGGAGACTTATTGAAAGAAACTAAAAATTGGTACAACATATGAGGAACTGCATGGGACAGTGGATAAGTCTGTACATTGTTGAAAAACAACCTGGGTTGAGCTCCTTGCGAAACAAGTGAAAGTTACACAAACTTAACCTCTGTCAAATATTGTAAGAGCCCTGATAGACTATGTATAGGTCTGTATACCTATAAAAAGACTCTGTCAATAGTTTAGAAAATGTATTTGAACTGCATGGGATAGTGGATAAGTTTGCACATTGTTGACAAGCAAGGGTTGAGCTCCTTGTGAAACAAGTGAAGGTTACACAACCTTAACCTCTGTCAAGTATTGTAAGAGCCCTGATAGACTATGTATAGGTCTATACACCCTTAAAGAGACTTTGTCAATAGACTATGTATAGACAATTGTGACACCTAGCATTTGAAATTATTGATACCAATAATTAAACATTGTCTTCCCTAATATTACCCATAAAAACATTCAAGTCATGTATTTAATCATATTTTTTAAAGCTAAAAATGAATATAATGTGTCTATACCCAACTTGGTTCTTATCCTAGCTTAGAGAGTACTAAAATGATGAATAGTTCATGAACATGCTAAGAAAGTCATAAGTGCATTCTGCTTCACCAAATCACAATATCTTTGTCATAATTGTTGTTGTATATGTGTGAGACACAAATTAAAAAGGCCATTTCTTTAGGTCTTGTATTTAATCATATTTTTTAAAAACTAAAAATGAATATAATGTATCTATACCCAACTTGGTTCTTATCATAGCTTAGAGAGTACCAAAATGATGAACAGTTCATGAACATGTTAAGAATGCCATAAGTGCATTTTGCTTCAATTGGCTTTGCCTTAAAGGTCACCAAATCACAATTTCTTTAAGGCCATAATTGTTGTTGTATATGTGTGAGACACAAATTAAAAAGGCCATTTCTTTAAGTCATGTATTTAATCATAT
Source organism: Cunninghamia lanceolata (assembly GCA_027924645.1). Taxonomy (NCBI): domain Eukaryota; kingdom Viridiplantae; phylum Streptophyta; class Pinopsida; order Cupressales; family Cupressaceae; genus Cunninghamia; species Cunninghamia lanceolata. Next base: position 11,654,645 of record BSBN01000828.1, on the reverse strand, counting down.
TTTTAAAAACTAAAAATGAATATAATGTATCTATACCCAACTTGGTTCTTATCTTAACTTAGAGAGTACCAAAATGATGAACAGTTCATAAACATGTTAAGAATGCCCTAAGTTCATTCTTCTTCAATTGACTTTACCTTAAAGGTCACAAAATCACAATTTCTTTTAAGGCCATAATTGTTGTATATGAGTGAGACACAAATTAAAAAAGGCCATTCTTGTTATAGCCTTAAGAACTCCTATACCCTAAGGCAAAGCATCAAATTTTGATTCTAGAATCATGACAGAGGCTGCCTAGAGAAAGAGGCAAAATCAAAATAAAAAAATGATAGTTCTATGGACACACTTAGGAGATAGTAAAGCTTTAAATTTATCGTATATACTGATACCTCATTACATATATGAAGTGAGGCACATTGCATACTATACATCTCATTTTATGAGGTCAACAATACGATGTCAACAGCACGATCTAGACCTCCAAAAGTTGTTTTTTTTAAAACTGAAAATGAAACTTGATCCCTCGTAACATGTATGCAAAATGTGGAAACTTACATAAGGCGTATGAGCTGTTTGACAAAATGTCTCAACGAGATGTGGTCTCCTGGACTGCAATGATTGCAGGATATGTGCAAAATGGGTTTGTTGAAGAGGCATTGGAAGCTTTCAAGCAAATGCAACTGGCAGGTGCTACAAAATGTCATAAATGATAAAAAAAAAAAAAAAAAAATTCCCTTTACCTTTATCACTTTGACAATTGATAAATTGTTAATTTTTTATTTTATTTTTCTATAAAATGTCATTAAAAATAAAAAAGTTCCTTTTACCTTTATCACTTTGACAATTGATAAACTCTTAATTTTTTTTTTTTTTTTTTAGTATTATTGCAATGATTTTAGTTATTCAACAAATAATATTTATTTTAATGTTAAACAAATAATATTTTTTCTTATGCAAATATTATAACAAAATTGTAATATTCATATTAATGTGATTATTTAATTTTGATTCATTCTATATATATTATCTATAAATTTGATATTTTAAATATTAATGAAATAATATAATTAATTATATATTAATAATAGAATGTATATTAAATTATTGATTATACAAATTAGTAGAATTAATATGTGATAGATATTATAAAAGTTCATATATCAAATACATACTTATAAAAATGATTATGAGCCATGGTAGTATGTATTTAGTAGAAAAATATAGTTATGCGAAAGGCACATGACCTGTTTGACAGAATGTCTCAACGAGATGTGGTCTCATGGAATGCAATGACTGCAGCATATGCACAAAATGGCTTTTGCGAGGATGTTCTCAAACTCTTTGAACTAACAAAGCACTCTAGAACATACCCTGACCATGTAAGCTTTGCTCGTGTTTTATTTGCATTCAGTCATGGAGGCTTAGTAGACGAGGATTGTAGATACTTCAATGACATGATTAACTCTTGTTACATTACACCTACAATTGACCATTATGTGTGCATGGTTGACCTTCTTGGGTGTGTTGGCTTTCTAAAAGAAACTCTAAACTTTATCATCAAAATGCTAATTGAACTTGTGATAGTTGTATGGATGTGTTTGATTGGTGTCTGTAGATCACGGAAGAATATAGAATTAGGAGGAATTATAGCAAGTCTCCTTTTTGAGCTGGCTCCTAAAAATGCTGCAACTTATGTTTTTCTGTGAAACATCTATGCAGAAATGGGCCCCTAGGCATTGATTCCAAGCTTTACAACATAACCAAATTGGCTAATAACTGCATAAAGTTGAAATTTGCCAAGTTGAAATTTTTTCAGTAGTTGTTATATGCAAATGATTTGTATCCTTGCATACCCAATTGGCAAATACTGTGAACTGATTTGAATCCTTGCATAATCAATTTGCAGATACAGTGAAATGATTTGAATTTTTGCAATCCCAATTAAACAATCACAACGAGATGGTTTGAATCCTTGATTACCCAATTTCCAAACACGATGAAACAATAAGAGTTTTTGCATACCCACTTAGATATTATAGTGAAATGTAAATGCATCTTTGAAGATCCATTTACCAAACATGGTGACTGTTTAGACATAGGATATGAAGTCCATGCACTGAACAGAGAAAAATATTACATCAACTTTCAATGCCTGATGACATGTTTGGAGACATATCTTCCTTTAACAACATTTTAAAAGGAAAGAAGCAAGTGACCTAATTTGTGAAAGAATGGTGATCACTTTCACTGGTAAGCTCATTATTCTTGCATTTGCAGAGTTTGATAGATTTCTTCTCATTTGTAAAATTATAAGCAAAAAGGTTTTCATTATATTGTGAGAAAATTACAAGCATCCACATCATCCACATCTAAAATTTTCCAATAGGCACAACTTCGAATGTGTTCGCATCAGTAAGCCCCTTGATGCATACGAATACAGGGAGTGAGACCTATCAGTGAACTTCAAACCTTGGTTTATTGAATTTAAGCTATATATATAATAAATATATACTGGACGACCTCCAGGCCTAATGGCGTATAAAGAGTGATGTTTAAATTTTCATCATTGTTTTTTGAAATTTATCATGAACTTGTTCAACATTGTAAATTCCCGCCTTGCAGTGCATTGAATTGAGTTCATTTGTTTGCCTCAGATCTCTGGACCAATTTTTGCGGAGAGTCGAATTTGCTACCTTATTCTGCAGACTGTGGAGAGACCTGCCGCTTAACCCTATCTTTCAATGCTCAATTTCTACACACTTTCCGACTTCCTTCGTGTAGCAAAAATGCTTTAGTCTCGATCACACATTTGGTATTCTTGCTAACATTTGGGTTTATTTTGCTTCTCAAATGGTCTAAACAGACGAGTATTCTCAGAAATGTGAGACCTCGAACACAATTCCAAACATCAATTGTGACAATTAATGTCATTTTGGGTAAGTAAATTTGGTATTGGGAGTTGGGATTTTGTACAAGAAAATATGGGATGGGACTTCTATACCTCCCCTGCACAATTTGCTTGTCCTTTTGGTGCAAGGTTTAGCATGGATTATGTTTGCTTTGTCAGTAACCCTTCAGTGCACATGCACTGTAAAAACATTTCTTCGTATTTGGTGGATCATCACATTTTTGCTGGAGACGTTGGATTTTGTCTCTGTTGGGTTCAATTTTATCAGTTCCAGAGAATCTTCAACTCAACTTTTTCTTGCTTTAATTTCATGGTTAGCGAGTTGTTTGATGCTCATCTGTGCTGCGAAAGAGGATTTGACAAATTCAGGGGGCAATCTTCTATCGGAACCCATTCTAAATAGGCATAATCAAGATGAGTCTTTGAATTCTGAACAGGCCCACGAAGATCCAGAAGTGACTCCTTTTGCCAATGCAGGGATCTTTAGCAGGATGACATTTTGGTGGTTGAATTCTCTTTTGTCCAAAGGTAGAAAAAGGCCTCTAGAAGAAAATGATTTGCCTCAAGTTTGTGAGGAAGATCAGGCAGAGAACAGTTATTCAAAATTGACTGGAGAGCTAGTTAGGCAAAAACTAAAAAACCCATCTGCCACTCTATCTGTTTTCTGGGCCCTGGCTCACTGTCATTGGAAAAATCTGGCAAGGACTGGAATCTATGCTTTTCTCAAAACAACCACTCTGTCTTGTGGACCACTTGTTTTAAATGCATTTATAGGATTTTCAGAAGGCAAACAATCATTCAAATTTGAAGGGTATGCTTTAGTGGGAGCACTCTTTCTAGCCAAGTTCCTGGAGTCTCTGTCTCAAAGGCAATGGTACTTTGGCACTAGAAGGATTGGTCTCCAGATACGCTCCTCACTAATTACAGCAATCTATGAGAAACAATTGAAACTATCCAATGAAGCTAAACAGGTCCACGGAGCAGGAGAGATTATGAACTATATGTCTGTAGATGCTTATCGTATAGGTGAATTTCCCTTCTGGCTTCACCTGACTTGGACTACAGTTCTCCAGCTTGTATTTGCTTTAAGTATCCTCTCCCATGCAATTGGATGGACCACAGTTGCAGCCTTGGCAGTTGTCATCCTAACCATGATTTTGAATTCTCCATTGGCAAAATTGCAGAATAAATTCCAGACTGAACTCATGTCAGCCCAAGATGAGCGATTAAGAGCTGTCACAGAAGCTCTTATTCACATGAAGGTACTGAAATTGCATGCATGGGAGGAACATTTCAAATCTGGTATTGAAAAGTTGCGCAAGGTAGAGTACAATTGGCTGTCAGCAGTTCAGTTTCGAAAATCCTATAATATAATATTGTTTTGGTCATCCCCCATTCTAGTTTCTGCTGCGACATTTGCAACATGCTATCTTCTTAAAATCCCTCTGACTCCAAGAAATGTTTTCACGTTCATAGCCACTTTGCGCCTGGTTCAAGAACCAATTCAAGTAATTCCTGATATCATTGCTGTTATCATTCAAGCGAAGGTTTCCTTGGGGCGTATCATCAACTTTCTAGAAAGCGATGAGTTGCAGGAGCGGGCTGTTGAGTGTGGAACTCAACAATGGTCTGAAAGCACCGGGATATGCATGCCTATATAGAACACGGGACATATATAATTGTGGGTCACACACAGCGAAAGAGTCGTGTAACAGAGGGATTATTTGATTCCAGAATAAACATTCAAGAGAGATGATATTCTTGGAGTTTCACACCTGGCAGATGTTTGACTCGATCTCTTCTTATCTTGTGGATCACCATTAATAGTGACCGGAACTGGTGGCATGAAACTATGACTGAAATGATGTCGGTGATAGACCAAAACAATAAATCCAGCACAGTCGTGTAGGGGATCAAAGAAGGATCAGACTGTAACCAGGAAGAACAAGAGACCGTACTTCCTATAGTCTTCGCTGGTGTGGCCTCTCTATTCTGCAGTCCTCTCTATTCTGCAGTGTGACCGACTCAGTTATTACCACCTATTCTTGTAGACTTGTAGATTGTGAATGATTGAAAGTTGCTATTACCCCTGCCGCCATAGTATGCCTTTCTGTCCAAGCTTTTAATCGTATGACCCGCTAGTGTTACAATGATTAAAAATAATAATAAACAAGAGTTTTTGTTTTTCCATATTTATGACATTGTTTCAAAAAATCTACGGTCAAGATTTGTTTGATGGTAGCTCTTTTAATCTGGACTATCGATGTATGTATTTGAGGTAGTGCTGCTCACTAAGGAAACGCCTATCGGCATAAATATATACGGTTTGTAAAGGTTTGAGAATATATATATATTTTAATAATATTATATTTTTAAGGAAATACCATCATTTATATTGATTGTATAAAGTTTTTAGTTATTTTATATTACACATAATTTATTATATTTTTAAGGAAACACCATCATTTATATTAAATGATTGTATAAAGTTTTTAGTTATTTTATATTACACATAATTTTTTATTTTATTTAAGAATTATATGGGCATATAGAGAATTCTTTTGTTTGGTTTTTATTTTGACAAGTAGAGTAAATATTATATACTTATATACAACTTTTTAATAGTTTCATTTGTGGCCATTAAAATATATTTTAAAATTTTGATGTCTTTATAATGGTCACACCATTACACTCTACCTCTTGCTACCACTATACGTTACACCTTTGGATATAAAAATAGGTGAAAAGTCACATTCAATAGTCTATGTAAAGTGTAACATCAAACATTATTAATTTTTTATAGCTCATATAAATATTTTCATTTTAAGTATTTGGAGAAAATAATGAAATAATCATGATCACACCATAATTGATTATAATAGGAAAGAGAAATTATGTTAACTATCCCAATGATAGATCGTAGTGTATAATCCAAAATGTTGATACAAAAGTTGTTACATATTTTTCTCCAAAATCTGGAAAAAGTCTAAATTCTTTTTCTATTTGAGAGATTCTAAAACCATCTAATTACTTAATGTGTAATATAACAATAAAAGTTAAAACTATGGCTTTCTTAGGACTTATATCAATTATTACTTCACTGAGTGTCAATTCTACATGATTTGTGAATTGTCAATCACAAAGACGATGTACATATGACCTTTCTATAAAAAATATTGAAAATGTTATTATCATTGCATCATCAAAAGGAAAATGCATCATTGGCCATACTTGCTTTTGTCCATAAGTTTGCAATGAGCATATTATTTAAGCCATTTGCAATTAATAATACTTGTTCATCATCCAATCCCACAACATTACTTTTCCACACCTTAGTGCAATGCTTGCTACAACTCGTTGATTAGTGGATACCAAGTTGTTCTTTTATTTATGTTATGATGACTTCTAATTATGTGTCAAGAGAGTATATGTCACTGTGTGATGATAATTTGGAAACAATTGTAAAAACCTAATAAGCTACCACAATACTCTAGATTTATACTTAAACCAAAATCACCAATGAAACTAAGAAAAATACAAAATTTGACATAAACATGATTTATACCTTCAAACTCCAATTTCTCCTTCGTGTCCCATTGTGTCCTATCTTCTCAAGATCTTGATTTTTCTGATTGTGATGGTGCTCTCAGAATTGCACTTCTTTATTCAAGATGACTCTAAGATGAATGGACTTGTCATGGATTTTATGCAATGTAAATGATTTCTACAATGCAAGACTATGATAATGGTCTTGATGAAACTAATGCAATGCTATTGATAATGATGAGATGAGGATAATGCCATGAAATCTAAGACACTATGAAGCTAAATGCTATGAAGCTAAATGGTAATGCAACAATGGAGATTGATTGAGGATAATGATATGCAAATGGGGGCCAAAGCAATGCTTGGATACTTGATATGATTTCTGCAACATGTAAGTATGATTTCTTTTTGTGATGCAAAATGAGGGTGAGGAGCTTCCTTTTATAGGCAAAGGATGGCTTAGATCCAAGCGATAAGAGATCCATGGTTGAGGAATTGGTCTTGTGACATGTAGGGTCAAGATTGAATTGGTTGGATGAGGGGAGATATAGAAGGAGGATGTTCCTACTACGTTGACAAGGTGGAGATATATGTGGGATAAGGAGCCACATGGCGAGATGCTCACAAAGACCATGAGAGAAAGATGGAAGAACATGAGAGAAATATGTAAGAAGGAGTCTATGTTTGTTGGGATGTTGGAGGGAATATAGGATTCATGAGACAAGTGTCTCATAGTCAACTTTGACCATGATGATGTGGAAAAACTAACTTCTACAAAGTAGGGATGGTTGAGAGGAAATAGGACATGTGTTGAGGATACATGCTTAATTAAATATTATTAATATTTAATTTATAGTGCAACATGGAGGTGAGGTGTCAAATGATGTGTAAGGTGATGTAGATGAATGATGTGGATTTTAGGAATATGACTTTGTCTTAGAAGAATAATTACATAATTAGGATTATTTAATTAGGGATGACTTTAGAAGAATTAAGATATTTAATGAAATAAATTAATTATTGGAAGAATAGGATGAATGTGAATCAAATAAATAAATTAGTATATTTATTTATTGATAGATGAATAAGAATAAAATAAGAATAAAATAAATATAAAATATTTATTTAATTTATCTCGAGCCATTTTTAGGTGTATGCATTTTGTACCTCTTTGAGACAATGTGTTTTATCATGTTGTTTCAAAGAATAAAATTTTATGAGTATGATACATGCCCCAATTTGCCCCTGGTACAAGTTTGGTGTTGATAGTATGCCCCTTAGGAGATCGATCGGGAAATTTTTTTGGAAGAGTGACGGACGATCTCACGATGAACAAGAATGAATGGTAGAATCATCTTGTGAAAAATGCAGGTGATGAAATGGGAAAATGAATGAAATAGCATAGCATGCACATGCAAGGTCAAAACATCTCTAGTTAGGGCTGATTTGGCTATAAATATGGATGAGGGGACCCATTCTAAGTCATTTGCACACTTGGCATTAGAAGAGAGATTATAGAGAGACCTAGAGCAGAACATAGTAGAGTAGTTCGAGCGAAGATGTAGATTCTGGTAGTTAGCCACAGGTTTGAGAGGATCTGTTGATTCGGGCGCCCAGAGGAGTACGAACCCCAAGTATGTATATGTTTAAATTTGTGTTAAGTGCATTTATTAGGGTTCAAATCTCGGTCCAAAGTCAATGGTTTCATATGCGCAGGTTCAATGTTCCTGCACATATGTGCAATCTTTCAGCGCATATGTCACGAATTTGTGCATATAAGCTCCACAACCACGCATATGATAAAATTTTGCATTTGTTAAGTTTTCTTGCGCATGTGATATGAAGCTACACATGTGATATAAAGCTGCATGTTTAAATCATATTGCTGCACATTTGATATATAGTGGCACATACGAGAATTTATTCTGCGCATATGTTGTGAAGTTGCGCATATACCTCTTAAAATTGCGCATATGATAGTTTTGTGCATCAGATCCATTTTCCTACACATATAATATAAAATTACGCATGTGACAACTAAAACTACACATTTGATTAAGATAAGTCATTTACTTAGCTGATTGATTGAGTCAGTATCATGTTTGATGTTGGCCAACTGAGGGATGCTCTTTGAGATTGATAGAATCTCATAAGAGATGATAGGATATGTTTTGATAGGATAGCTAAGTAATTGATTTGATAGATATACAACTTAGTTGGTTATTGGTTAATGCACTTGTGTTGTTGCTTGCAGGAGGAGTTAGATGTCATGATGTCTCGCGAGAGATTTCCACCTACGTAGTTGCTACGACCCTACTTGACAGAGATTGATCACTTTGTACTTGGATCGACTGAATTATGGTATGTCACCTTTATACTTGAGATTTGGGCTAATCTGGGCATGTTGACTGCGCTGGCAGAGAGATGACACAATGAGCACTACACATTTCACTTGCCTACTAGAGAGATGACTGTGACATTGGAGGACGTATACAGGATCTTGAGGCTATCGATTTATGGGGAGATGGTGACCTATGAGCCACATGTAGGAGATGGACTTGATGAGTTCTGCAGAGTATTCAATGATGATGATATTGAGGGGATGGAGATCAGTTGGACTAATATGGTTGACTACTATGAGCCCCTACCGTCAATATTAGCAGGATTGATTGGAGGCGTGATCAGCCTTGATAGGAGATCACATGGATTAGCTGTTGGATGGGGGAGGACCTTGGAGCAGATGGTTTTTGAGGGGACACACTTTGCTTGGAGTGTCTGCCAACTAACGCACCTGTACTATGACTTGCATTAGTTTGTGTATGACGGTACTGCTAGTTTGTCTATCGGGGTCTCACTTTTACAGATAGGGGCATGGGGTCATATAGCATTTACATGACCTCTATGCATGGGGGTGAGAGGCAAGGATTGACCATATGTTTGTACTTATCAAGGCAGTATTTCCCAGCCCAAGCTGGGAAAGCTAGAGTATTGGAGACACACATTAGATAATGTCGATGCAGTGGATTGGTGACCTTACCTAGACTGCGAGGCCTAGAAGGATGATGTAGCTGAGCTACCTTTTTATTTTTAGACATGATGGTTGATAGGGAGGACTCCCTATATCATTGATAGACATATTATTTCTCGTGTGTTATGACAATTCGGCAGGGTCCAGGGGATGCCCCAGGGTACTGCTGTATTTTCTCAGACGCATAAGGAGCATCCAGTGTGGGGTCTTGTAGCATCTTATGAGAAGGCGCGAGTAGACTTTCTACAAATCCCATATCAGGCTTGGGATTTGACGAGTGATATTGTAGATGTAGGGATGACCGTGGATTTTGCAGCACACTTTGCAGCTCATCCATTTATGAGATACTCAAGACTTGGAGAGGTAGCTCCATGACTAGAGGATGAGGATGAGGAGGATGAGGCTCCATGGAGGCGGAGGAGATGACAAGGTGGTAGAGGAGGGAGAGGCAGAGATGGAGATGATGGAGGTGGCAGAGGAGACAGAGATGACAGAGGCAGAGGGGGACATAGGAGAGTCCGATAGAGAATACAAAGGCCACCACAAGTACAGCCTCCACCTTAGGCATAGGATCAGGCACATGTGTAGACTCTGGTTCAGGGTCAGGGTGATGGGGAGGTGACAACATTATGAGCCCAGGTGGCTCAGCTACAGGGCCAGGTTGTGCAGCTATAGGGGCAGATTACTCAACTGCAAGGAGATGTGAGGCAATGACACTAGAGAGGGATACCGCTATTTAGGGTAGAGGCCTTACTTCACTAGGTACAATAGATTGCAACATAGGGTCCTAGTGGACAGACCATTACAAAGATGGTTCACATAGGACAAGAGATTTTTTACTGGAGATCTCTGTATGAGCAGGCGGTGCCCCCAGAGTAGAGAGCAGGTGGCTTTCATCCAAGTTCATGCAGTAGATCCAGGCGGACACAGTCTAAGAGTGGAGGGGTTATGGGGATGCCACCTCCTCGAGGACCACTAGGGACCGGGCCTTCAGGTTCTCAGCCTCATCAGCCAGTACCTTCTGGAGGCAGTGCCTCATAGACATATTGGGACATGCATCATTTTGTATCATTTTGTATACACATCATTTTTGATAGCTTGAGATATACTTCATGATATCATTGTATACTTGGACATTTTTTTTTGATGATATATATATATATATATATATATATATATATATATATATATATATATGAGTTTGATGGACTATATGCATGTTCACTATGGATGGATGTTTTCTCTATGATTGCTGTTATGATTATGCTTCTATTATGATGATTCTAACTTGTTGATTCTATGATGCATATGGGATTTATGATATGATGCTTCTATGATTCTCATGATGACTTATTTCTATGCGTAATGTTATGGAAATGACCTTATATGCTTATAGTTTATGATGACCTAATGCATATTCTGATGATTCTTAAATGCAATACATGATTTTTAGGTTTTCTAAGTATGATGACATAATATGCATATGCTATGACAATGATATCTATGTTTTTATTTTGATGATAATGTTATGTATGAAATCTATGTTGATATATAACATCACTATATGAATAACCTTTAAAATCATGATCTAAATGTTTTTGGATAATGCAGTTAAATGATATGAACTTATGATTGCCATGCCTATGATATGCACAATGATAATGATTTATTTTTGTTATGCCAAGTATACTCAATCATGAATAAAAGATCACTTAGAAGAATGACTTGGATAGAAGAATAACTAAGAAGAATGAAAGAAATGATTTGGATCTAAGCTATGAAGAAACACAAGAGAGATAACTTATGAAATCATAACTTGGAAAATGATAACTATGAAATGCTTATAAATGGAAATGAAATGCAAACTTAATATTCCCGAATGAGACCTAGTCATCTTTTACAAAATATTTGAAGAGCTTTTTCATCATTGAGTTTTTAAAAATGTTGTAAGGAAATACAAGAAACAATGGTTTTCTGAATTGGTGGCATCAATATTGGTAGATTCATCATATATTCTTTCAAGAGTTGAAAAGCTTGTTCACACATCTCATCCCATTTGAAAGGAACATTCTTGTGAAGTAGATGAGTGAAAAGATGACTTTTGTTAGCTAACTGTGAGATAAACCGGTGGATGTACTGCAACTTTCCTTGTAATGATCTCAATTGATTGATATTTTTAGGAGGTGGCATTTCCATGATAGCTTTCACTTTTGCAGGATCCACCTCAATTCCCTTTGCTAACACTATGTATCCTAAAAGCTTGCCAGATGTGACTCCAAACGCACACTTCTTTGGATTCAAATGAACATTGAATTGCTCCAGTCTCTGAAAGATCTTGTCTAATACATGCAGATGTTCTTCCCATGTGAGTGATTTTCCTAGAACATCATCCACATAATCTTCCATAATAATGTGCATCATATCATAGAAAATGGCAGTCATTGCTCTTTGGTAAGTAGCTCTTACATTTTTCAACCCAAATGACATGACATTCCAACAATATGTACCCCACGAACATGTGAAGGCAGTTTTGTGTTGGTCTTCTAGTGTAATTTTGATCTGATTATACCTAGAAAACCCATCCATTAGAGATATCATAGTATGTCCTGCTTTCAGATCTACAATGATGTCTATATTGGGTAAAGGGAAATCATCCTTGGGGCATGCTTTATTCAAATCTCTAAAATCTGTGCAAAATCTGATTCTCTTGTCTGGTTTAGAAACATGAACAATGTTGGAGATCCATTCAGGATAATCAATTGATTTGATAAAACCTACATCCAACAACTTCTTCAACTCTTCTTTGACTAAAAGTGCTATATGCAGATGCATTTTTCTCAACTTTTGTTTCACTAGTTTAACTTCTGGAGATACTGATAAATGATGCATGATGAGATCTAGATCAAGGAAATTCATATCCACATAGGACCAAGAAAAATTAATCTATCTCTCTTTAAAGAATTTGATGAATTATTTCTTTTCTTGCTCTGATAAAGATTCTGCTAGATGAATTATCTTAGGGCTATCCTATGTACCAATATTCACTGGTTCTATTAAAATTGAAGACCTCTCCTGATGTGTAGGGTTGGGGAGAGTGTCAAGCCTTTCATCCTTTGGCACCTCAGAGAGGTTTTAACCATCAGGTGTGTCCTTTATTTTATTTTTTTCATGATCTAATACTGCCGTAGAGCGGTTTTCACCATTAGATCAATTTTTATTTTTATATTTTTTTGACTGAAAGGCTTGGGACTCTCTCCAAAATAAGCCACATTATTAAGTTCTATAGTGAAGACAACTTTATGATCTTCTAAAGGTAGATGATCCCTAAGTTCTAGATAGTCAATAATAGCATCATCATTTTGAAAGGTCTCCAGTTCAGGGGCCTCTTGTTGTTCCCAATCTATAAGTTCAAGATGTACTAGTGGAAGAGGATCATCTGGTTGGTCTGACTCAAGGGCAATAATGGTTCAGATGGAAGAGTTCTCTAGGTTTATGGTGGTATCTACAAAGTCTAAAATAGTAGTCTCCTCAGGATTATCTATCACATGAGATATCCGACCTTCATCGTGGGACTCACTCTTGATATTTTGCGAATCGAACTCTAGTGGTCTAGACCTTAAACTTTATCCCTCATGGTATGTATTGGTGGAGATGTGTGATTGAATTACATCAATATGCTTATCTTCACAAGATAACTCAGAAGGACTTTCCTATTCCCATTCATTAGAATTTGTTTAACTTTCCTCTTGCAATTTGTGAATTTGCTCCACTAGATTGGTAGTAGCCTTTTCTATGACCTTTCCTTTATACCCTAGCCCTTTAGTGTCTTGCGCTGATACTGAAGAAGGTTTTATGGGTTCAATAATTCCTTCTTTTCTCAAGCCTATGTGACTGTGACCATCATATCCCATTTTCTACAAAATAGTGAAACCTGTGCCATATTGTTCAGTTGGTAATTGTGGTTTTTGTTCTTGTGACTTGGATTCACTTTCTTTGTCCTTGTATAACCATTGGAGGATGTCTTTATCTTCACTTTCTTCTGATAGATTGCCCCATTTGATAAAAGGACCTTCAAGATGTTTCAATGACTATTGTTTTGACATGGATGGTTTGCCATGTGATTTGGGTGAAAGGGGTAATTGTGTGATACAAAAGGATTTGAATGGAATACTCTCCAACACCTTTGTCCTTGAGATTGATTTTCATTTCAGTAGATTTGGATGTAGAGGCTAATGAACTTATATCAACATGGGATGTAGATGATGAGGCTGCACGTTTAGTGGGTATAATAATTTCAGGCTTAGGTTTGATGGTATTGAAATATTGAAATGGATCGAGATCACCTTGAATTGTAATCTCTTGACCATTGTATGGGAATTTTATACATTGATGATAGGTAGATGGTATGAATTTCATTGCATGAATCCAAGGGCGTTCAAGGAGAATGTTATAGGCTAAATCCATGTCAAGGACTTGACAAACCACATCTTTTTGAATTGGTCCCACCCTTATGGGTAAGACAACAATTCCTTTAGAAGCTCTTTCCTCTTCATCGTATCCTTTGATAGTGTTTTTCTTCTTTGAATCAACAACATTTTCAGAAAACCCCAATGCAAGGATTAATTTTAAGGTACATATATTTAAACCAACTCCTCCATCTATAAGGACTCGTTTGATTCTATGCTTGTGAATGAGTACTTCAATGTGGAGAGATGCATTATGAGGTTGATGAATGGCCATATCATCATTGTAAATGAAATATAGGAAATGAGGCGTGGTGAGATGTCCCACCATGGCTTGAAACTGGTCTTGGTCCAGATTTATCTATACAATAGTTTCTAGTAGAGCTTTGTCTAGGATAGCTTTGTGAGATGGTGAAAGACACAAAATCTCTAATATGGATATGTGTGCGGGTGTCTTTTGGAGTTGATCTAAGACATTGTATTGGTTTGATATGGAAGATGGCTTGGGTGGAGCTCCTTGAAGAGTAATCTTTCCTCGACGAGTAGTAACATTTCAATTAGGTTTGTTATTAATGGTAATCACATTGACATGTGAATCACATTCAGATATATGATTAACAGTATACTCATAAGATACTTTCATGTAATTAGCATTATTACCACCGTTATTGTTTGTGTTTGAGGCACTTCAATTCTCATAGTTAGGAAGTGGATTCTGAAATACCACATGTTCTTCATTGGATGTATGACCATCAATTGATATGTCTCCTCTATCTATTAAGTCTTGAATTGTATTTTTCAGCATTTGACAATCATTTATTTTGTGACCTTTGCTTCTATGAAACTCACAATAATTAGAATCTTTCCACCATGAAAGTTTGAATTTGGGTTCATATTCTCTTGCTATAGGAAGCATAATGCGATTATTTGCAATGAGTTTCCTCAAGACAGATTCAATGGTTCTCCCAATGGTGTAAATCTTCTGTGAGGAGGATTGAAGTTTGTTGGTCGAGGTTCTTATTGGTTGGTTTGTTTGAAGAAGCCTTGTTTTGTGGACTTGATAAATTGAAGATGGGTTGTGTTGGTTTAACATGTTTGGCATCTACAACCCCATCATTCACAATGTTCTTGTTCTTGGTCCAAAGCCTAGATTTGTCCATGTTGTTTGAACTAGTAACATTCTTGTAGATTTTAATTTGTCCTTTCGCTATCAATGCTTTTTCTATGAGTAACCATCTCAGTAACCTTACTAAAAGAAGTAGGACATTGGATTTGAAGTTGATAGCTTAAGTCAGGGTTTAAATTGTGGACAAACATTTCTATCATTTGTTTTTCAGGGACGTGGTAGGGACATTTGCTTGCAAGTTGTCTCCATCTTTACAAGAAAGTAGCGAAGGATTTTCCACTCTTTTTTTTAGTGTTGCAAAGATCTAACATTGATATATCGTGCTCAATGTTATAGGAGAAGTGAGCTACAGGGTAAGTGCAAGAAGATGGGGGGCCAAAAAGGGGTCTTAAGTGGCCACTTTTTTTCTAAAATCAGGAAATGCTAGCCTTGGATGAGAAATTGAGCATAGCTACACTCAAAATTTGGAGATGCAACCAAAATAATATTCGTAGTGCTCTGAGTCTACTTTCTAAACTACTAATTTTTTTGAAAATGGTATAGATTAAGGGGTTCAAAAGAGGGAGCCACTGAAATTGCTGTTGTTTCTGTCAAAATAACATAACATAGCATGTTTTGTGGCTCCCTCAAAAGGTTAACTTTTTTTTGGTATTTTTAAAATTGATTTGGTGAAAAATCAGCTAACAACATGTAGTTTATGCCCGATTTTTTTGATAATTTTTTGATGAATATTTTTTTTTTTACTAATTTTCAAAGTGGACACATCCTAAAAAATAAAATTTTGGCCGTGCTACCCCTATAAATTTTGAAAACTAATTGAAAATCATTTTTTTAATATGTGTAGAATGGAGTCTAGTTTCTAAAAATGTAATTTTTTTGAAATTTCAATGAACGGTTAATTTAAAATCAAAAAAAGACCAAACACTGGTTTTTGCCCAAAAACAGGCACACAAACAAAATAAATTAAAGATGAAAGGCTTAACATTGTCAAAATGTGAAAAAAATTACATCGTTAAATAGCTAAGAGAAAGCCTAACATTACCTAGGTGTTCGATTTGTTCAACCTTGAAACACGTGCAAATCTGAGAGTTAGCACGAACGAAATTAGGTGAAATCCTGTAGAATTTGCAAAAACATGTCTATGGATGTTGGGAAGGAACTTGAAGCCTTTGAGTTGGAAATCCAAAGTAAATCCCAAGCCTAAGGCTTGGGATTCCCAAAGAAAAATATAATGCAAGCGCATTATAACACGCTCACGTTATGTTTTGTTTTGCACTTTTTCCTTTTTTGCAAAAGTTTGCCCGATGTTTGTCATGTTCAACATAATGCGAGCGCGTTATAACGCACTCACGTTATGTCTCCCTTGGAATGTTTTATGTTCAAGGTTATTAAGCATGTATGTATGTATGTATGCCTATATGTATGTATGTATGTATGCCTATATGTATGCATGTATACTTATATGTATGTATGTATGTATATATGTATGCCTGTATGTATGTATGTATGTATAGTGTTGAGGGTAGAGGAGGGTAGAGATGGGGGTGAGGCGGATAGGGGAGGAGAGGAGTGGATAAGGGTTGAGGGTTTAAGGGTCAAGGGTTTAGGGTTTAAGGGTTGAGGATTTAAGGTCAAGAGGGATTAGGGTTTAGGGTCGAGGGATTAGGGTTTAGGGTTGAGGGTTTAGGGATAGGATTTAGAGTTTAGGGATAAGGGATTAGGGTTTAGGGTTGAGGCTTTAGGGATAACATTTAGGGTTGAGGGATTAGGGTTGAGGGTCAATGGATTAGGGTTAAGGTAGAGTGTTGAGGATAGAGGGATTAGGGATAGGGTTTAGGGTTGACAGTTTAGGGTTGAGGGATTAGGGTTTAAGGTATAGTGTTGAGGGTTGAGGGTTTAGGAATATGGATAGAGTTTAGGGTTTAAGAGTGATGGATGTAAGGGTTTAGGGTTTGGGGATAAGGAGTTAGGGTTGAGGGATTAAGGTTTAAGGTTAAGGGTTTAGGGATAGGGTTTAGAGTTTAGGGATAAGGGATTAGGGTTTAGGACCTTGAGGGATTAGGGTTTAGGGTTGAGGCTTTAGGGATAGCATTTAGGGTTGATGGATTAGGGTTGATGGTCAATGGATTAGGGTTAAGGTAGAGTGTTGAGGGTAGAGGGATTAGGGATAGGGTTTAGGGTTTAGGGATAAGGGATTAGGGATACGACCTTTCTTTGAAGAACCCTAGACATTATGGACCCTATCATCTAGAAAAGCACATAACAGTGAACTCTGCCCCACCTTTCAAATCAGATAAACATTTTTATTCAATAAAAATGAAGTCACAAAATGTAAATTGACCATGCATACTAGTAAGATCAAATTCTCTGCCTTCTATTCTTATTACTCTTACTTTATTTATAGAAAAGTGTCAAAAAGAATGGGTTTAACAAGCTAACATAAGGCAAAGCAATTTTGTTATTACATTTTTGTGAGGGATCTCTAATAGTCTAATATAATGCAGTCTTCTATAATATGAACATTTATATTTGTGTGAATGCTAAGCTTTAATAGTAGTGTATTAAATCAATGCAATCAGCTATTTATTAGGTTAAAATAACTTAGTTTTTGTAATGGTTTGAGAATGCAGGAGTTGCCAAAAATAGGTGAATCTCCTCTACAATTACCAAGAGAAAAAAGTTTAGTAGTTCTTGTGGATAGAGCTAGTAAACAATGGGAGAATATTTCCCTGTTTCATAACAATAGACCTTCCCTACATGTGGGGTGGGCATATTTTGTACGTCATAATAATATCAATGAAGGAGACGTTTGCATCTTTGAGTAGGTGGACAGTAATAAACATAGATTTATGTTTAGAGTTCATATAGATCGAAAGATAAAATAAGGATCCTTCTGAAAGAGAGGAGGGAAAAGACATGCCAAAGATAAAAGGAGAAAATTACACAAGAAAAGATCTTCATGAGGATTGTAATATTTTGTTGAAAACAAACAAAAATTAGTTAATTAAAAATAGAAAATCAAGAAAGAAACAATACTAAAATGTATAGTTACTGATATCTAAAATATATAGTTACTAATATCTATTTTTAAAAGACTGATTGATTTTTATGGCCAAAGTTGTTTATTTTACCTAGTTGATGGTTTTAATTACACCCAAACCTTATACAGTGGGAGCAGATGTGTGCACATTTTTATGGTCCTAATTTAAATTCAAGCAAATAGGTGGAGAGAGTATGCTGATCATCTTTTAAAAAAATCTCAATAAAAAAATGTTCACTTAATGTTGACCAGGGATTCTGATTTCAACCATTCATTGCCCACTGTGGATGTACCCGAATGCAAATCTTTTCTCATAATGATCATCCTTCTGATTTCAACTGTTAATTACTCACTATGGATGTACCAGATGCAAAGCGTTTCTCATAGTGGGTGCACCTATTGGCATAATGAACCCCAGATGGGCTAGAAAAAGATGCCATATAATTTGGATATTCACTTTAGCTAGAAAGTTTTACTGATGGAGCTAGAAACTCAGAGAATTGACAGGGTACAATATGGCCCAAGATGTGAGATGCAAGCAAGGACAGCTCATGAATCTAAAGAGTTAAGGTGCACTTGGACCTTTCCTAATTTCAATGGATGACATTTGCTCTTGCTAGTTGATGGTAAATACTGTAGTTTTGCAGACTTTATTTTCATTATCCAAGAGAGAAGCATATACCATAGCACCAGTCTTGGATAGTATACCTGGTCTTCATGCCATCTTTTTTATTCAAGACAAATACGTTCCCATGTGCTAGGGATAGAATTCATTGTAAACAATTTTTAATAGCATTGCATAAAACCTACCATTGGGTTCTTTATAGTCAATCAAGTTTGATTTGCTAACCTTCTTTACTAATTAGCTAACCCCTGAAAAATCAAAAAATATCCTCATGGAAACCACTTAAAATACACATAATTATAATAAATATGGTGTAAAATTCAACTATAAATTACATAAATAAATAAGACCAAAAATTCATGATGGGCTGGAGATTGGAGATTTTGCTATGTTCAAGTACATATCTAAATTATATTTTAAGGTTAAGATATTTCAAAGAATAGGGTGTGTGAAAATATCAATGCTCTTTAGCTTATGAATACCAACATTGATACAGATAAAAGATGCCCTTCTTCTAACAGAGTATGCAGTTCAAGTCAACCAATGGGCAACAAGTTGCTAAATGAATTGGTTTCTGATGGGGAAAACAACAATGATGTTGAAGCAATGAAAGAAGATCAAAATTAGGGTTGAGGGTTAAAAGATTAGGGTTGAGGGATTAGGGTTTAGGATTTAGGGTTAAGGGATTAGGGTTTAAGGTATAGTGTTAAGGGTTTAGAGATAGGGTTTAGGGTTGAGGGATTAGGGTTTAAGGTATAGTGTCGAGGGTCAAGGTTTTAGGGATAGGTTTTAGGGTTTAAGGTTTAAGAGTTAAGGGTTGAGGGATAGGGTTTAGGGTTTAGGGATAAGGGATTAGGGTTTGAGGTATAGTGTCAAGGGTTGAGGGTTTAGGAATAGGGATAGCATTTAGGGTTTAGGGATGAGGGATTAGGGTTGAGGGTTGAGAGATTAGGGTTGAGGGTTTAGGGATATGGATTAGGGTTTAAGGTATAGTGTTGAGGGTTGAGGGTTTAGGGATAGGGTTTAGGGTTGAGGGATTAGGGTTTAGGGTTGATGGATTATGGTTTAATGTTGAGAGTTGAGGGTTAAGGGTTGAGGGTTTAGGGATAGGGTTGATGGTCAAGGGATTAGCGTTAAAGTAGAGTGTTAAGGGTAGAGGGATTAGGGATAGGGTTTAGGGTTAAAGGTTTAAGGATTGAGGGTTGAGGCTTTAAGGATGAGGTTTAAGGGATTAGGGTTTAAGATATAGTGTCGAGCGTCGAGGGTTTAGGGATAGGTTTTAGGGTTTAAGTTTTAAGGGTTAAGGGTTGAGGGATAGGGTTTAGGGTTTAGGGATAAGGGATTAGGGTTTAAGGTATAGTGTTGAGGGTTGAGGGTTTAGGAATAGGGATAGGGTTTAGGGTTTAGGGATGATGGATTAGGGTTGAGGGATTAGGGTTGAGGGTTGAGGGTTGAGGGATTAGGGTTGGGGGTTAGGCGATTAGGGTTTAGGGATAGGGTTTAGGGTTTAGGGATGAGGGATTAGGGTTAATGGTTGAGGGTTGGGGGATTAGGGTTTAGGGTTTAGGGTTAAGGGTTGAGGGATTAGGGTTGAGGGATAAAGTTTAGGGTTTAGGGATGAGGGATTAGGGTTAAGGGTTGAGGGTTGGGGGATTAGGGTTTAGGGATAGGGTTTAGGGTTTAGGGTTGAGGGATTAGGGTTTAAGGTATAGTGTTGAAGGTTTAGGGATATGGTTTAGGGTTAAGGGATTAGGGTTGAGGGTTGGGGGATTAGGGTTGAGGGTTGGGGGATTAGGGTTTAGGGTTTAGGGTTGAGGGACTAGGGTTAAGGGTTGAGGCATTAGGGTTTGACGTTGAGGGTTGAGGTTTGAGGGTTGAGGGTTTAGGGATAGTGTTGAGGGTCGAGGGATTAGGGTTAGAGTAGAGTGTTGAGGGTATAGGGATTAGGGATAGGGTTCAGGGGTGAAGGTTTAAGGATTGAGTGTTGAGGGTTAAGGGTTTAGGGTTTAAGATATAGTGTTGAGGGTCAAGGATTTAAGGATAGGTTTTAGGGTTAAGGGTTGAGGGATAGGGTTTAGGGTTTAGGGATAAGGGATTATGATTTAATGTATAGTGTCAAGGGTTGAGGGTTTAGGAATAGGGATAGAGTTTAGGGTTTAGGGATGAGGGATTAGGGTTGAGGGTTAAGGGTCAAGGGATTAGGGTTTAGGGTTTAGTGATAGGGTGTATGGTTTAGGGTTGACGGATTAGGGTTTATGGTTGAGGGAATAGGGTTTAAGGTAAAGTGTTGAGGGTTTAGGGATAGGGTTTAGGATTTAAGGTTTAAGGGTTAAGGGTTGAGGCTTTAGGGTTTAGGGTTAAGTGAGACCTAGATGGCTAAGGATGGATGGAGAGGTAGACAAGGAGTGAGTAAGAGACATAGAGAGGGGAGAGGTAGAGAGGTGAGGGGGATAGGTAAGTGAGATATAGAGAGGTGAGAGATATTGCAAAGGTGCTATCAAAGGTGAGATAGGCACAAATATTTATGGATCAATCTATAACAGGACAAAACACGAGCACGTTATAACACACTCACATTTTGTCCTACTATACAAATGGTAAAAAGGCTTGGACCCTCGTGATCCAGGCCCACATGCTCTGTTTTCATGCTGTTTATGTGCGTGTTTCGACAAAAAAAAAGTGTTTTCATACTATTGGGAAGTTCACATGCACATTTTGCATATTCTACCACCTTTGCAT
Source organism: Cunninghamia lanceolata (assembly GCA_027924645.1). Classification (NCBI taxonomy): domain Eukaryota; kingdom Viridiplantae; phylum Streptophyta; class Pinopsida; order Cupressales; family Cupressaceae; genus Cunninghamia; species Cunninghamia lanceolata. The sequence goes on along the minus strand of BSBN01000828.1, from coordinate 11,633,170 downwards.
GATCTTTCCACCACCTTTTATGCTTTGCCAACTTGAGATGGAGGAAATAACATAGTTTTCACATCGAATTTGATATATATATCTATTCAAGTTTCAATTTTTGTAGTGTTGCAATGTTAATTGTGATTGAATTTTAGGAATTTAACATTATAGATTGGTTAATAGTATTGTTGTTACTAATTCTATTTGAGCGTTATTCAATTTAACATTGAAAAGGAAGCAAGTGGTGAAAAACTCAAATTGTTGAGGAGTTTGATGCAAGAAGAAAAAACACTACATAATTGGGTACTCTCTCCATTCGAATCTTCATTTTTTAGGTATGTCAAGTCTTTACATGTGTGTTCTTTACATTTTCCTTAATTCTATTTGAATTACTTTATCATGCTTTATCATACATGTTTATATCATTTGTATCCAGTATGCATAATAAAAGACTATGTATACATATTTTGTGTTTATATAATAGACTATGTTTTAAATTAGTTCATGGTATGCATAATAAAAGATATCTCAAAGGTCAACATTAATTAAAATAGACACAATCACGATCAAGAAAGTAGCCTACAACCTCACATGTTGCCATGTATATTTTCTACACTTGGTCTCTTTAATAATTATTTGTAATAATGAATTAAACAAACCTTAACATACCGTGATGTCAAACAATACAAGAATAAATCATTCCAACATGTTCGGATGGGTACGTTTAGGCTAGGCATAGTCCTGTTTCGCACCCAAACATGCCGAAACAGTCTGAGCTACATTGTACCGACGATATCCCTGAAGAGTCCAAAGTGCAAAAAGGTAGCAATCTTTGACGAGCTGTTACTTAGAAACCATGTCACTTAGAGACATTCTGTCTTAGGTAGCATGGTCATGTAGGGTCCCTCTACAATAATCTCTCTCAGTTTTTTATATCTCTGAGGCATTTTCCCGTGGTGAAAGGTTTTTTGCTGCCCCAAAAATCGTCAGAAGGAGGTAGTATAAAGTTGCAAAGGGGTATAACTTTTGTTCTTCTCCTCATGCGGCCAAACTGATAGTTCCAACACATCTAGATGGGTACGTTTAGGCTAGGCATAGTCCTGTTTCACACCCAAACATGTCTAAACAGTCTGAGCTACAAACACTAACTGGTCTTCAATCTTCAAACACTACAAATACCATGATATCCTACATAAAACTGATCAATCCTCATGTAGACATGTAGATATTCCTTCCAAAAACTCATATTAATGACCAAAATCTCCAAACATGTCGTATAGATCTCATTCTAAAATTTACTGGCCCTCTACATCATATTACAAGCCCTAAATGATAAAATTCCTTCATAATTTCTCTGTACTTTCCTTGAAAGACACCATTCAATCATCAATTATTCTTCACTATTATTTTCATGGTGCACATCATCACTTAGGAATAGGGATAGGGTTTAGGGTTTAGGGATGAGGGATTAGGGTTGAGGGTTGAGGGATTAGGGTTGAGGGTTGAGGGTTGAGGGATTAGGGTTTAAGGTATAGGGTCGAGGGTCGAGGGTTTAGGGATAGGGTTTAGGGTTTAGGGTTGAGGGATTAGGGTTTAGGGTTTAGGGTTGAGGGATTAGGGTTTAAGGTATAGTGTTGAGGGTTGAGGGTTAAGGGTTGAGGGTTGAGGGATTAGGGTTGGGGGATTAGGGTTTAGGGATAGGGTTTAGGGTTTAGGGATGAGGGATTAGGGTTAAGGGTTGAGGTATTAGGGTTGAGGGTTGGGGGATTAGGGTTTAGGGATAGGGTTTAGGGTTTAGGGTTAAGGGTTGAGGGATTAGGGTTTAGGGATAAGGTTCAAGGTTTAGGGATGAGGGATTAGGGTTTAGGGATAAGGTTCAAGATTTAGGGATGAGGGATTAGGGTTAAGGGTTAAGGGTTGGGGGATTAGGGTTTAGGGTTTAGGGTTGAGGGATTAGGGTTTAAGGTATAGTGTTGAAGGTTTAGGGATATGGTTTAGGGTTGAGGGATTAGGGTTAAGGGTTGAGGGATTAGGGTTGAGGGTTGGGGGTTTGGGTTTAGGGATAGGGTTTAGGGTTGAGGGATTAGGGTTAAGGGTTGAGGCATTAGGGTTAAGGGTTGAGGCATTAGGGTTTGATGTTGAGGGTTTAGGGATAGTGTTGAGGGTCGAGGGATTAGGGTTAAAGTAGAGTGTCAAGGGTATAGGGATTAGGGATAGGGTTTAGGGGTGAAGGTTTAAGGATTAAGGGTTGAGGGTTAAGGGTTTAGGGTTTAAGATATAGTGTTGAGGGTTGAGGATTTAGGGATAGGTTTTAGGGTTTAAGGTTTTAGGGTTAAGGGTTGAGGGATAGGGTTTAGGGTTTAGGGATAAGGGATTAGGATTTAATGTATAGTGTCGAGGGTTGAGGGTTTAGGAATAGGGATAGCATTTAGGGTTTAGGGATGAGGGATTAGGGTTGAGGGTTGAGGGTCAAGGGATTAGGGTTAAGGTAGAGTGTTAAGGGTTTAGTGATAGGGTGTAGGGTTTAGGGTTGAGGGATTAGGGTTTAGTGATAGGGTGTATGGTTTAGGGTTGAGGGATTAGAGTTTATGGTTGAGGGAATAGGGTTTAAGGTAAAGTGTTGAGGGTTTAGGGATAGGGTTTAGGATTTAAGGTTTAAGGGTTGAGGGTTGAGGCTTTAAGGTTTAGGGTTAAGTGAGACCTAGATGGCTAAGGATGGATGGAGAGGTAGACAAGGAGTGAGTAAGAGACATAGAGAGGGGAGAGGTAGAGAGGTGAGGGGGATATATAAGTGAGATATAGAGAGGTGAGAGAAAGAACATGAGCTAATGGAACTAGAGGTGAGAGATATTGCAAAGGTGCTATCAAAGGTGAGATAGACACAAATATTTATGGATCAATCTATAACAGGACAAAAAATGAGCACATTATAATGTGCTCATATTTTGTCCTACTATACAAATGGTAAAAAGGCTTGGACTCTCGTGATCTAGGCCCACATGCTATGTTTTCATGCTGTTTATGCGCGTGTTTTGACAAAAAAAAAGTGTTTTCATACTATTGAGAAGTTCACATGCACATTTTGCACATTCTACCACCTTTGCATGATCTTTCCACCACCTTTTATGCTTTGCCAACTTGAGATGGAGGAAATAACATAGTTTTCACATCGAATTTGATATATATCTATTCAAGTTTCAATTTTTGTAGGTGTTGCAATGTTAATTGTGATTGAATTTTAGGAATTTAATATTATAGATTGGTTAATAGTATTGTTGTTACTAATTCTATTTGAGTGTTATTCAATTTAATGTTGAAAAGGAAGCAAGTGGTGAAAAACTCAAATTGTTGAGGAGTTTGATGCAAGAAGAAAAAACACTACATAATTGGGTACTCTCTCCATTCGAATCTCTATTTTTTAGGTATGTCAAGTCTTTACATGCATGTTCTTTACATTTTCCTTAATTCTATTTGAATTACTTTATCATGCTTTATCATACATGTTTATATCACTTGTATCCAGTATGCATAATAAAAGACTATGTATACATATTTTGTGTTTATATAATAGACTATGTTTTAAATTAGTTCATGGTATGCATAATAAAAGATATCTCAAAGGTCAGCATTAATTAAAATAAACACAATCACGATCAAGAAAGTAGCCCACAATCTCACATGTTGCCATGTATATTTTCTACACTTGGTCTCTTTAATAATTATGTGTAATAATGAATTAAATAGACCTTAACATACTGTGATGTCAAACTATACAAGAATAAATCATTCCAACATGTTCGGATGGGTACGTTTAGGCTAGGCATGGTCCTGTTTCGCACCCAAACATGCCGAAACAGTCTGAGCTACATTGTATCGGCGATATCCCTAAAGAGTCCAAAGTGCAAAAAGGCAGCAATCTTTGATGAGTTGTTACTTGGAAACCATGTCACTTAGAGACATTCTGTCTAAGGCAACACGATCACGTAGGGTCCCTCTACAATAACCTCTCTCAGTTTTTTATATCTCTGAGGCATTTTCTCGTGGTGAAAGGTTTTCTGCTACCCTAAAAATCATCAGGAGGTAGTGTAAAGTTGCAAAGGGGTGTAACTTTTGTTCTTCTCCTCATGCGGCCAAACCGACAATTCCAACGCATCTGGATGGGTACGTTTAGGCTAGGCATAGTCTTGTTTTGTACCCAAACATGTTGAAACATTCTGAGCTACAAACACTAACTAGTCTTCAATCTTCAAACATTGCAAATACCATGATATCCTACGTAAAACTGATCAATCCTCATGTAGACATGTAGATATTCCTTCCAAAAACTCATATCAATGACCAAAATCTCCAAACATGTCGTATAGATCTCATTCTAAAATTTACTGGCCCTCTGCATCATATTACAAGCCCTAAATGATAAAATTCCTTCACAATTTCTCTGTAATTTCCTTGAAAGACACCATTCAATCATCAATTATTCTTCACTATTCTTTTCATGCTGCAGCATTAACATGAATTGAGAGAACTTATCATGAAAACCATATTCACAACATCATGCACCTCATGACCATCACCTACCTTGAATCACTGTATCACCTTATCAACATCATGGCATCAACCTTGACATCAATGACAAACAACCTTGACCCTTTGACATCAATGACAAACAATCTACAAACTGCTTTATGGAATTAGAGTCAAATTGGTAAATGTGATGACATGATACATATTAACATGGTGAGATGCAAAGTATGCATTTATAATATTAACCACATTCTCAAAGGGATTGTTGATGACTTGTGGAAGCCTATAGCCCTAATGTTATGTTGCATACTCAAATTAGGTAAGACTCAATGTACTCTCATAACCTCACCTTATATGCAAGAGGAATTACATTTAATAACCACAATGGTCATCAGGTGCTCATAAGCATATGATTTTGACTATCTTATTCAAGACAACAAACATACTCTTTGCATCCCAATATAGTATAATAACAAGAAATTAAGAAATATTTTCAATTGAGCAACTCATAAAGAATATGAATATTTTCTATTCAACATGATGATTCATTTTTATTTTAAATACAACTTTTATCTTTTAGTTCCAGAATGAGGTTTAGGTGATACTTGAATAACAATAGTGGCTTATTGGATCAACAAACATCCTATGTAATACAATTGGACTTTAAATATTTGAAGTAACCATCTACAAATATCCATTGAAACGTGGAATTATAATGCAAATATGGACGCCATCAATAAAAAAGATTTGTATTAACCAAATATCCATATAGGCATACATTAATATCTGTCGATATAAGTATAACATATATACAAAATAGCCATATAGGCTAACAAGAATGACATATAGGCATACAATGTCTCCTATATGCAATACAAAATATATGTCCACAAATGCCATATATGCATACAACAAAGGACCCCAATAAGCATTCATTCCCCTTTGTTCGTTGAAGGGAATAGATCACGAGCAACCTTTAATCTTCGAGAGGATGGAGACGTGTATGAGGGTGGTCTACTATGAACCTGAGGGCTGCTCCTCCTATTTAGTTCTTCATGGATCTGTAGCTATTACAATAAAAAGTATAGACATTCATATATAGAAATTACATGTTATAAAAAATGAAACATTTAACAAAATAATCACTTACTGCTACCATATAATCTATCTCCTCATTTGCGTTAGTAGTAGGATTAGGATGTGGTGATGTCATGTCCTATAGAAACCATCCAGATAGAAATTAAACTTCAAATCAATAATCATTTTATTTTTAAAAAATAAACAACTATAACAATGAATGTAATTTGAAATGTATTAATCTGCCTCATACCCCCATCAAAGGCATGGAGCTATGAATCGCAGTGGACACACCATGCTCCATTTCCCTATGAACTTCAAGAGGTGTCTCCACAGCCTGCATCATCTGAAAATAAAACAACATTATTCAATTACAAAACTAGAATAGTGATGCAAGTCATGGCTCCTAACATACACACACATTCACCTAAACATGGAAGTACACACAATAAAGCACACTATGATATTCATTGTCACCAATGCATCACTATGATACAACTAGACACATAATACACACAATCACAGTGAAGATTTTGCTCTCTTGGTGATATACTATAGCTCTTTCTTATTCTTCCTCAAGTCTCCATTGTTGTTGTGCTCTTTTGGTACATGTTTATGTGAGTTCTTGGAGGATTTTGTGCTCTCTTTCATCTCAAAGAATATAGTAATATTAAATGAAGGGTACTCATTGGACTTAGGTGGGTTATATGTAGGATCAGATGTAGGGATGGAAGAAATTGAGCCAATAGGATTGACATAAGTTTGTAGGGGAAAGGGTTAGTGTAGATTTGAAGATTTTGGTTAGGGGTGACTTGTTTCCCCCATAATTAATACCTAAAACCTAGATGATGTTCAAGTCAATCATATGCTATATAAGATGTAATAGGCTGATGCCTCTCTCTGGTGTCATGTCCTAGGGTCTAATTGGTGGTAATTGGATGAGATTATTATAGAGAATTTGTCAAAGAATAGTGTGCAGGGGATCAACAAGCTTTGGTAGACATGTATGGAAAATGTGGTAGCATAAACAAGGCAGTGAGATGTTTGAAAAGATGCCTAAAAGAAAAGTGGTCTTATGGTGATGTCCTTGTCTATGCATCTGCTTCTCATGGCATTCCATGAGAGCACATTTCTTTGAGGCATTTTTTCAAATTTAACTATATTGTAATTGAGTTTTTGTCATCTATCAACATCTAGCTATTAGTTATGCAGTGTCTAATAATGCTTTGAGGTTGAAAGATGTGCAATGCAATGTAATCAATGATATGAATATAAAATACAAAAATCTAGTAAGTACAATTCATTAGTTAAACTATTTTTTTATTACCTCAGTGAAGCTTTGAACTACACCACCACTGACAGGTGTTACCGTAAAATCTCCAAGATTAACCTATTCAACATCCAAAATTAGATATTAGAATACCATTCATATAACAATGCTATTCACATGTAATATTTATAATTATTTACTAGTTACATACCCCAACAATAGATGTCGTAGTGTAAAATGCAGGTGGACTACTGCTGAGAACTGCATCAATGCTATGACCTTGAAATTTCATCAAAATCATCAAACTAAATTAGTTAATCTTGCATTTCAAAAATGAAATTTAATAAATTAAATTCAATGAACTTGCTAACATTTACCTAAGTATCAAGGTTGAAAGTCTCACTCAGGAGGGTATCTGTTATCACCATTTGCTTAGCTGTAGATGTAGCTTACGCACCTGCATCCTGACTATCCATGGAGTCATAACCACAGGCTGACCCACAAGTCTAACAAGTATGGGGTGGAACCCTACTCCTCACACTCTCTCCTGACCCACGTTGTGCTGTAGGACTGGCATGCTCTATGATGCTTTGGGTCAAGACACTAATGGACTGAAGTGTCTTGACCTCAACACTCTCCTTCACAATGGAAGGGATAGACACATGCTCATGGGCTGGTCTGCTGACTACTCGTCTCACTGGCCGCTGTGGGTCAACACGTGCCCCTAGTCTATCTTGTGCTGACCCCCCACCTTTACCCTAAAACTCCTGCATATCAAAATAGTTTGGCACTTTATTGAGGACAAACTCGCAGTAGAGTTTCCTCAAAAAGTATTGCGGGACCTCATTATTGTAACATGGAGGATGGTCAAAAACCATCCACCACCTCTGCCCAAAATTGTCCCTTATCGCTTGGTTGTTGCACCAATGGATAGTGAACCTCTTGTATGAAATGGGTGGAGGTTGATTTGTTCATGGGTTTGTGAAAATGGAACATAAGTCCAATTTTGTAATTTGTAACTTTTTTACTTCTTCATACTATAGCTTGTCTGCATAATACTCTCTAAATTTTCTCCTCTTTTCTGACCAACTAGATATTTGCTTGCTAATTGAATCTACATTTGATAACATAGATTCAAGAGATTGAGCAAGCGTGGATCTATGCAAGGTTGAAGTTGAAGGATCTTTCAACCTTGCAATTATGTCTTCAATTTCTTTTTTATTGTTTTCAATTTGCCCCATTATATTTTCTTGTGTTCTAGGGGCATGTTGAGGAATGGATGGAGGAGTTTGTTGTTCGAGTTGTTCTTCAACAGGTATTTCCTGTTCAGGTGATTCAAGATTTTGTGGATTTTTAGGAGGAGGAGGAGGTGCATTAACATTTCCTGTCAATTAAGGAAATTTACATCAAAAATTAACTTAAATCTACCTATTTAGAAACAAATTCACACAAATAAATAAATAAAACTCACTCCTTTGGCCTGCTCGACGTCGTGGCAACATTTTAGCGATGAATCAATGAGATTTTGGTGTCAAATTTGGTCTTCAAAAATGCGAGTGCGCTCCTTAGGGTTTGCAGGCTGCAGGTCTAGAGAAAACAAAAGGAATGAATGGGAAGAAATGCTCTTTTTTTTATAGAGTTAAACATAACGTGCTTGCGTTATAACGTGAGCGCATTATAACGTGAGCATGTTATGGCTTGGTTTTGCTATGCCTTAGGCTTGTCATCACCAAACTGAGCATGTTATAATGCGCTCGCGTTATGGCTTAATTTTTTTTGAAAAAAAGTTGGCCACTTTTTGGCCCCCCAACATATTTCACCTGCCCTACAAATTTGTCTACTAGTTTGTTAAATGTTTGGATTCTGGGAGGTAAATGTGAGAACCACTCCATGGATTGATCTCCTAGGCTGTGTGGAAAGAGTCATATTAGATAAAGATTCACCTACACTTTTGTCATGTGTAAGTTGATCTTCTATGTCACCTACACTTGGGGGTACCTTGTCTCATCCACCATACCATTTTCAACCTATCTTACCATACCATTTCCTACCATCCTTATCCATTCCACATACATACCTATCATACTGAGTCCATTTATCCCTTCCTCTTTTTATCTTGATAAAGATTGGGGGCAAAAATGTTGAAACATGCCTTGGATATCTCTTGATATACCTCATCCTTTTCATCTAATCCTATCACTATCCTATCATCCTGAGCCTTGTCATGAAAATTCCTAAGCATATTATTAAGAATGGGGTATGTTACTCCTACGCAACATATCTTTTTGAGATCACATCCTTTCTCTTATGCATACATCCATCCACTATAGCCTATCCTTGTATCTATCCATTTATCACGAGTCTTCCATTCCAGGGCCTATCCTCTTACCCATCCATCTATCATGAGCCTTCCATCCCATCCACTATCACCTATCCATTTATCTATCCATCCCACCTACCTCCTTGCATCTAGACTTGGTTTTTCCCCTTGTCATTGGTATCTAGCACAAAGGTTGCACAAATTGTAAATCCATTGACATCTCCAACAACATTCCAAAACCCAAAAAAATTGAAAACTTTCAAAATCCAAAAAATTGAAATATCCTAAACACACAAAAAAATCAAAAAAATTCTAAAAAAAAACAAAAACCAAAACATCCCAAAAAAATACAAAAAAAATTCATAAAAAGTCCTAAAAAAATACAAAAAAAAAATCATAAAAAGTCTTGAAAAAATACAAAAAATTATTATAACATCCAAAATCCAAACACATCATAACATTCCAAACATTCAAGCAATCAATCCAAAGGCATGTCATCTTTAATCCATACCAATCCAATTGAGTAATCTAGCCAATCATCCAAAAACATATTTTGGTTTCGTTCTAACCTTGTTGTCAAACCAATCAATCAATCATTTATCCAATCATCATCAATGGGATATATTGTTCCCTCATCCTTGTGTTGTTCTAGGGATATATCGTTCCCCATAATGACAACACTATCATCATCAATCCAATCAATCCTTGATCAATCGATCACTGGTTTACAACTTGACATGGGCAATATCTTGCTTTTTTTTGAATCATTTGTGCATGCTTGCTTTCTTGCTTGTGTGTGTTATCATATATGTGTCTTTTATCTTGATTTATCTTAAGCTCTCATTTATACAAGGACTCAAAATCTATAGGATCAATGTCCTAGTAGGTGGCGAATAGTAGACAAGGCATTGTCAGTCCATTTCATTTGATGTGTTTGCAGAGTCGTCAGTCCTTACAATGGATACCAAAGCTACTATGGTCCAACATACCTAGTATGCATATATCCATATTTCAAAATAAATGCTCTATGATGATAAAAAACAAGCACAAGATACCAAGCACTATCCATGCCTGTCCATCTCTATCCATCCATCTCTCATCAAACTAACTTTCTTCTTGTTCCTCATCTTTCCTTTTCTTCTTCCTTCACCTCTATCCTATCTTTCTTCTTTCTATCATGAGTTTCCTTTCACAATTTCCTCCTTCTGTTATCTTGTCGTGAGTCAACCCAGCCTTTTCCCGCTAGCCTAGTTTTCCTCACGGGAGGGCATCATCCGCCAGTTTCACTAGGGCATAGCCTATTTACTTAGCACATCATATCTTCTTTGAAACAATGACCTAACAAACATTGTCTCAAAGAGGGGCAAAATGTAGACACTAAAAATTACCCTAGCATCTTTCTTCTAAATTAAATAAATTTTTAATATTTATTTAATTGTTCATCTTTTAATCATTCCTCCTAATCCCACTTATAATTAAATAAACACATAGGACTATTTATTTAATTATCTAACCCGTTTCTTCTATGATTAAATAAATAATTATTATTTATTTAATCATTCATGCCACTAATTGATTAAAATTTTATTTTAATTAATTAAAATAACTTACTATATCCATCTTTCTCTCTTCTCTTTCTCCTTTTGGCATTTCCATTTCCATCTTCTCTCCATGTCCACTTCATAATGGAAACCTTCCCCAACCCACATCACTCAACTTGAGAGGATCTTCCATTTCAAAATGGAAACCTTCCCAACTCCTCTTCCACCAAAAATCTATTTAAACCCCTCTTTTTGCTTTTTCCAACGATCCCACCACGAACAATGCAACGAAACTATGCTGAAATTTCAATGTGAATGTGCTACAAGAAATCTGAGAGCAAAGCTTTATCATGCAAGCCATTTCTCCCAAGGCAAAAGAGAGGAGAGCAATGGAGTTTTCTTAAGATGAATTGGTTTACGTTCTATTGATATTTTTGATTGTCTTTGATTTCATCTTCTTGACTCGATTGTTGTAGCTATTTTGATATATTAATAGGTTTTGAATCATTTTCACAGTTACAAGTATCACTGTGAGCAACTTCTATACATGCAACACTAAATTATCTAATATGGTCACACGGATCACCTTTTCCCCTATATTTGTCAAACTTGGGTACTTCAAAATTAGAAGGGAAAGGTACAATAACCAAGCTTTTATCAAATGGACAAGGAGATATGTCTTCTAATGAATATCGTTTTGTTGAGGATCCAGTTTGTAAATCTACAAATTGTTGTTGCAAAGCTTGGATTTGTTGAGTAAGTGCATCTAATGGATTTGTCATTTTCTTAGCTTCTTTGTTCTTAGGAGCTCCAGTTTCCTTTGTTTGAATTGTTTCTCTCAATTTGGTAATGTCAAAATCAAGAGGTAACTTTTCTCCTTGTTGTGCAAGCATAAGGAAATATTTGTGTGGATCCATTTCTATGACTTTATCCATTAGTTTTTGAAACTTTTGGGTCTTGTAGAGCATTAACAATTTCTTCTTGGGGGATTTCTTCTTCTTCGACATCACTAGAATGACCTTGGCTACCATTGAAGGAACTCATTTCTTCTCGTCTTTTCTTTTGAGACCTAGTCTCAACCATACAAAGTTTATATGAATGCTGTTGGATGAAAGATGTATAGATATAAGTGATGGCTTTGATGAGGTGTAGTTTGGGTGAAAGATGATATGATTAGATTGAATGTGTTTATGGTAAGATTCTCTAAAGTGTTGTTTTTGATCTTGTTTTAAACAATAATCTTGAGCTATGATAAATAGCTATCAAAGTGTAATCCAAAGTAAGTCAAATAGGGATGATGGACATCACTATGATGGAGACTAACCTTGTTTTGTTTGTTTTTGGAAGGCTAAGTATGAGTGGTAAGTGGAATGTTTGAAATAGATGCAAGATATCCTTGTAGGGTTTAAATAATTTTGGAAATAAAATCTATGTGGAAATGGGTATCCAAATCTATTATAGTTGTTTGCTCAAGACCTAGGGAAATGCTCTCTATTATGTATGCATAGGTTCAAATGTGCAGAAATAGTGTTTATATGTGCAACAACATGGTTTATATGCGCAGTAACATAGATTATATGTACAGTAACAATGTTTGTATGTGCAGCAAGATTATATGTGCAGGAACAAAACTTGAATGCGCAGGAACAAAGTGTATATGCGTAGTTCTGTATAAATGACGGTGTCTGATCAATTTTGTTTGTTCTTGGCTCATTTTTATAGGTAACCTATTATTTTTTTGAGATGATTTTTTCTGTTTTAGACAAGAAAACACATTTGATAGTAAAAACATAATGGCTATTTGTAACAATTAGTGTATGTTCGAGGCTCATAAAAAGCCCAAGTTTTTACGGGTATATCACAATTGTATACATATCAAGCACTCTTTATCCCTAAAGACAAGGATTCACTGCGATAATATCAGCTCACAACTTGGAATCTCTGTCGATTCAAATGTCATCATACCTAGTATGGGTGTGTACATTTTTTCGTCTTTGCGAGAGAGGATTGATAGGGACCTCTAGGACTGGAAGGATGACCCAATCACCCTTTCCCCAGAAAGCTACAAGTAGCTTATGCTATGCCAGGGAGTTCTATCTCATCTCAAGGGAGCCTTATGGTGAGTAATCTTGGGGGTGTCATACCCTTGCACTGAATGTTACCGCAGTGTTCGGAGGTGAGTTGGGTGGACACTAACTACAAGGTTTCTAGTTACTTCGGGGGACCAACACCTTGTGAGCATCCGACAAGCTACTAATAGATTTACCCAATTCTACTAAGAGTCTCATATATGTCACACAATGCAAAATTACTTTCACAACGTGTTGGTACGCCTCTTTTTGATTTGGCACCGTAAGGCAATGATAACATTGGTTAAGTCTTGGCTTTCACCTCAACCAATTTATATAGTGATTCGAAGGAAAGATCTGCTTAGAGTCATCCCTTGGGGTGAGTACCTCTTTTCCCACCAAGGTAGGCTCTTCTAAAGGATAAACAAGAAATGAAAAAGAGAGGGGATCTGGTTTTTTGATCACCCAAGTTTGCACAAGGGGAGAGCATATACCTATCACCTCAGAAACATGGAAGACACTTGTTTATTTAACTGTCTAGATTAAGCTAAGTGCGACTAATCTAACAACACAAGATGCCATATTTGTATGATAAAAGAAAAGAAAAGATAGTCAAATTAAGCCCCTAAATTAAGCTATGTTTTGATTGTATGCAAAAATGGATAAAATTACTTCCCCCTACTTAAGCTATGTTTTGATTGTATGCAAGATGTCCAATTAACCCTCCTAAATTAGACTATGTTGTGATTGTATGCAAGATTTGTCAAATTTAACCCTCCTAAATTAGAGTATGTTGTGATTGTATGCAAGATTGTCAAATTAACCTTCCTAAATTAGACTATGTTGTGATTGTAATCAAGATTGGATGTATAAAATTACTCCCTCTACTTTAAACTAGATGCTACTAAATTATCAATGTAAAAAGTAAATGCAACAATGATGTCTTAAATATAAGCCATAAACCTGCAAAAACAATTGTCAGTAGTTTTTAACATATAGTCTTTGACTTTCGACAATAGCTACACCACAAGTTAGTAACTAGATTAGTCAAAAACATAAAACCAAAATGCTAGATACAAATGCGCAGAAACAGAGTATGAATGCGCAAAAAGATGAATTATATGTACAGCAATATCATATGCGTAGGAACAGAGATCAAATGTGCAGAAAGACTGTTTTTGTTCTTGTAGGCTTTGTTTTTGGTACGAATGCACAAGCCTGGAACTCAAATGCGTAGGAAAAACTTGTTACGACTGTAAGCACATAAAAACTCAAATTTTTGATGTTAAATTTGGGGCTATGCCCCATGGTGGGTGCCAAAATGTGTGATGATAATTTGGAAACAATTGTAAAAACCTAATTTAAGCTACCACAATACTCTAGATTTATACTTAAACCAAAATCACCAATGAAACTAACAAAAATACATAATTTGAAATAAACATGATTTATTCCTTCAAACTCCAATTTCTCCTTCGTGTCCCATTGTGTCCTATCTTCTCAAGATCTTGATTTTGCTGATTGTGATGGTGCTTTCAGAATTGCACTTCTTTGTTCAAGATGACTCTAAGATGAATGGACTTGTGGTGGATTTTATACAATGCAAATGATTTCTACAATGCAAGACTATTATAATGATCTTGATGAAACTAATGCAATGCTATTGATAATGATGAGATGAGGATAATGACATGAAATATAAGACACTATGAATCTAAATGGTAATGCAACAATGGAGATTGATTGAGGATAATGATATGAAAATGGGGGCCAAAGGCACGCTTGGATACTTGATATGATTTCTGCAGCATGTAAGTATGATTTCTTTTTGTGATGCAAAATTAGGGTGAGGAGCTTCCTTTTATAGGCAAACGATGGCTTAGATCCAAGTGGCAAGAGATCCATGGTTGAGGAATTGGTCTTGTGACATGTAGGGTCAAGATTGAATTGGTTGGATGAGGGGAGATATAGAAGGAGGGTGTTCCTACTATGTTTATAAGGTGGAAATATATGTGGGACAAGGAGCCACATGGCGAGATGCTCACAAAGACCATGAGAGAAAGATGGAAGAACATGAGAGAAATATGTAAGAAGGAGTCTATGTTTGTTGGGATGTTGGAGGGAATATAGGATTCATGAGACAAGTGTCTCATAGTCAACTTTGACCATGGTGATGTGGAAAAACCAACTTCTACAAATTAGGGATGGTTGAGAGGAAATAGGACATGTGTTGAGGATACATGCTTAATTAAATATTATTAATATTTAATTTATGGTGAAACATGAAGGTGAGGTGTCAAATGATGTGTAAGGTGATGTGGATGAATGATATGGATTTTGGGAATATGACTTTGTCTTAAAAGAATAATTAAATAATTAGGATTATTTAATTAGGGATGACTTTAGAAGAATTAAGATATTTAATGAAATAAATAAATTATTGGAAGAATAGGATGAATGTGAATCAAATAAATAAATTAGTATATTTATTTATTGATAGAGGAATAAGAATAAAATAAGAATAAAATAAATATAAAATATTTATTTAATTTATCTCGAGCCATTTTTAGGTGTATACAATCACAAATAGGTGCTCAACAACAAAAAAATCCAAACATGATATCTAGTGTGCTCTTGCGTTTGGATCAAAATTGATGTTTTTCACATTCAATTCTAGATAACCTTTGTGTTCCATCTAATCTAGGTCTCTGTCTTTTAGGTGTGAGGGATGGTGTGTGCATGATGCAATAACAAAGCTAATAGATGATTGTTTAATATCTTAAATATATTTCACATTTCCATTACTTAGTGGTGGTTGTATTTGGTTATTTCTATGATTGCTAATTTATATTAACAAATTATTTTGGTTTAAATGAAATTTATAGCCTAAACCATCAATATCAAAATTTGTTTTGATCACCAAAAATCCCTACCAATATTATGGGGGATATTGTGTATTACCAGTTAGTGCTAGAAAAAATAGAGTTCTTAGGCTATAAAATGGCATCTATAAAATCCATAATATTAATTGCATTTCTTGTATTTATGTTTTGTTTAGAATGCAATGATATGTTTTTCTCTTGCAAACACATAAATAAGAATATATTTATAATTTAGATCTGTACGCAACTTAAAACTTATTTACTTTCCAAAAATCAAAATAAATAAATTATGTTTAACCTTTTTTTTTAATGTTATTAAGTTTTGAGGTTTTCATCTTTGGAAGTTTGCTAAGTTCCATTCTAGTATGTTCCTTTTTTTCCTTTGATTTTTTATAAGAATTTGCTTTATAGTTGTAAAGGTGAATATTGCATACCGCTGCCAATTTCCTTTTAGTTTTGGGCCCATTTTGATGGAATGACTTACTACAATTATATATATCGACAAGTGGCAACTCTTATGCTAAGTTTGTTTCATGAACCAATGTTTATCCTTATCCATTTCACACTTGTTTACACCTATTTCCATGGATTTGATCTTATTCCATCCCTATTGACACACACTTCCATTTATGAGCTATTTATTCCACCTACATTTGCACCATTTTCCATACATTATGTAGACACCTAAATTTGACTAAATCTTATGACATTACCCTGTGACATATTTTCTTCTAGGTTCCTTTCATGACCCCTTACATCGCTCCTATTAGTTAAATAAATTATATTTATTTAACTAATTCGTCTTATCCATTTATCCTTCTCTTACATCAAATTAAATAAATCTTATTTATTTAATTCCATTTGTCCTTCATTTGCACCAAATTAAATAAATCTTATTTATTTAATCCTATTTTCCTCCATCATCCAATTTAAATAAATCAAATATTTATTTAAATTCTACATGTCTCTCATAATTTAAATAATTTTATTATTTAAATCATTTATCCCCACTCATATCCCTATTTTTAACCTCATTCATTGTGCGTCATAAGCACTTCCTCTCCAAAATCAATTAAAAATTACATTTATTCCCACTCTCCAAATTTTGGTCACCTGTCATCCTCATGGTGCATCATAAGCACAAAATTTAACTTTCAATCTTGACTGTCCACCTCATCCTTCACCCTTCTAATCCTAGCCATCCATTTGATTCCCTCTTCTTCTATAAATTGGACTTCCTTTTCCATTTCAAGCCCTCACACATTTTCGTACGCACGTTCATTTCATATTTTCCATTATTTCCATAGTAGAGTTATGTTGGTTGTGTGAGCAGCCTACAAATTCATCCAAGAGGACCAATCAATGGATCTTGGGTGCACTCCAATTCGTCTTATTTGAGGTTTGATTTTATGCAAGATTTGAAGGTATTGCATTCTTGTTTGATTTGCATGTTTATGCTATTTTTCTTTGCATATTTTCATTGATTTCATTCTGGCACACCTGGTGATCTAACCCCTATTTTTTGCAAGTTTTTGAGGCTCTTTGTTGCAGATTTGAAGGGCTTCTTGGACAAAATATGAGAATCAACTTTTGTAGGAGGTCTGCTACGCCAAATCCACCATCACCATTGAGTCCAGGTGGCCTCATAGGTAAAAAAATGACATATATAATACATAGTATTTTGGGTACTGTAAAATTTATGAATTTTTTTTAGATCGACCCCTCTCTTAGGGCTGTACCGTATGGATCCATACAGCCTTCGGTGCTATCTGCACATGTTTTAATCTTCATAGGTTTCAATAGTTTTTGATCATTGTTTTAATAAGTTTAATAGTTTTTTAAAACTGCACTGCCACTGCTCCGTCTTCTTGCTCCCGTCACCTCCTGCTTATCCTCAGCTCCACCCAACTCCTCCCTCTACCTTCTGCCAAACCCCCTCCACTCTTCCCAACTACCTCCTGTACCCTACCACTCCTCCCTGCCTCTATGCCATCCCTTTCCACCACCGCTCCTACCTCCTCCTCGCTCCCACCACCCTCACCATTCCTCCTCTCGCTGCCCAACCTTCCCTGCCTATCTCCCCCACTGCCCAACCTTCCCCGCCCCTGCTCGTGTATTCTCAAAATCTCAACCTCAGTTTCCTAGGGTTGTTAGGTCAGATTTTAGCATGCACACAGACCCTTCCCTCCTTGCCACAAGGTGATCTGCCATGTCACTCTTTCTCTCATGGAAGTAGCTAGTCGAGAGGAGGCGAGACATGACGGGGTCTGGCTCGTTGGAGAGCTAGACTTCACGGAGAGGGGTCAGCATGCCCTGGGGCCTTTTTTGTTGTGTGCTAAGTTGAATGTTTCATTTGATGACTATTTTTGTTGAGATAACCCTATGACCTGAAGGGTCAGTAGTTACTCTTCGTCTATTAGGGTTTCTACTATTCCACCTATGTGTGGTTAAGCTGCTACTTCCATTCATGGCTTCTCATCTTTCTATTTGTTTAATGATTGCACATTGTAGCTATACTTGTATAAATGCCTCTAGCTATTGTAAGAGAAGCAGATCTTGTTGAGGTCTCAGATGGTTTTCCTCAATCTTGTCGAGGATTGCCCTCACCCACTCACCTCTTAATCTTGGGCACATTTGTGAGCCATGACAAGGGATAGGTTTATGTGGACTAACCTTGACTAGACTTAGGATTTGACCTAGGGTTTAGCTTGACCTAGGGTTTAGTTGTGCGTTTGACTTGTTTTGACCTTGTGATATTATCAAGGGTTTGATTGAACAGTTGACTTTGGTTGACCTTGTGATGATACCAAGGGTTTGCAATGTATTTGTGTGACTAATGTTTTTCGTATTTTCTAGGTTTTTATGCATGCAAAGCTATATGAAATGCAAACTTGTTTTTGTGCTTTTTTGATATCTATGGAAATAAAGATGCTTTTTCTATTCTAGTAATTGAAATATGAAATGCAATCTAATATGACTTTTCCTAATGTAATTTAATCTATGTTTTGGGGGTTTTTGATTGTTTTGAATTAATCTAATCTAGAAAGGGAAATTGCTTCTATAAATAGTCTAGATCTAGGAATTTGAAAATAATTATTCTAACATGCAAGACCTAATCTATCAAGGAAAAAGCAAAGATTTACTATTCCCAAGAGCAATTTTCAATTATCTAATTACTATGAATGGAATAAAGCATAGTGGAACATGAAAATAGAGAAGATTTGTGTGACTCCACTACCCTCAACGATCCTTGATAGCAACCTCGTATCCCCTTGAAGCAGCGGGAAGACCTCTTGATGATAAGACATGTTCACAAAGAAGCAAAAGAAGCTTGTAGAAGCTTGAGAAAGCTTAATGGGAGATTTTGATGAGCACAATGGCATTGGTTGAAGCAACATGATGATGCTTGAAGAGGTTTATGTGAAAGCTTGATGAACAATGAACAAAATAAAAGGCACCTTCATCCTGTGTGAGCATGAGAATGCTGATTGGAGAGCAACAACTTAGCAAGAGCTGTGTGCACAATGAATTTCTCTCCATGGAAGAGCTTTGAAGCTATACAACAATGAAAGATTTGAATCTTTGAAAACTAAAGAAAGAAATGAAGAAAGAGGCCCAAAGGCATGTGAAGAAGCTTGAAAAAGCTTGTGAAGATGAGAAGGGTATTCTCCAACTTGCTCAACTTGGAAAATAATGAAGAGGTGAGGGGTATTTATAGGTTAGAAGAAGGGAATTGATTGAGAAGTTAACTCATTTGATTGAAGAGTTAACAAGGATTGATTAGGGAGCGAACTAGATTGATTACCCAGTAAAATCAGTTAATTAGGGAGTGATAAATCAACAATAGCTTATCACTGAAGAGGAATTGGAGTTGGAAGAATGCATGAGAGAGAATGTGTTGTTATATTTAGATCAAATGGAGTTAATTATGCATATGTGGGTGCATGAAATAGTCAACTCCATATTAGGCATAAAAAATCATGCGAACTGGAAGAAAAATGGGTGAAAATGAAGCTATTTTGAGTGAGAAACTCGAGTTTTTCCACAGCTGGAAATGTGACATGGTCGCCCCTTTTGCTAGTAGGGTCACCTGGGGGGTAACCCTTGGTCACCCATGGGGAGATCCTATAAAAAGAGGGCCACCCGATGGGAGATCCAGAAAAATAGGGGTTTGAAAGGAAATGCATCATGGGAGATGGTAGAGGATATGAAAAGGAGGTGATCTGCCTCTGAAAAGAGGCCAGTCATGTGCAAGAATCCAAATTTCCACTTACACCGCAAGATCTCTCGGGGGGAGATCTGGAAATAATAGGGGGAGATTTGGATTGGTTGAGTGAAACTAAAATTTGAAAGTGGGAGATGGATCCAGGGGACCTCTATAAGCTTCTAGGGGGTGGAGAGGATGAAAAACATAGGGGAAAGGTGAAAACTCACCTACAAGATGCTTACAAGGCTTAGGAGCAGGGTCAAAAGCTCAGAAAATGCAAATCGACAAGTGTCGCAAAAATGTCGAAAAGCATTGATGACAAAGAGAGGGAAATCAACAAAAAAATAAACAACAGAAGACAAGAAAGAAGACATGTCATCAAGAGGTTTTCTGCTTAGAGGATATTATTTCATGCTTACATGTACGTGACAAGGATCAAAATCATCATAGGGGTCCTTGTGGAGGCTGTGCATGATTTTTGTGCTTACATATTTGCCCCCTCGGGAGTGGTAGTCTACATGAAAGGTAGGTACCGTTCTCGAACTAGGCCTTACCTATTGTTAATTTTCTCGCAATTGTACCTGCAATCACTAGTATTAGTCCAACATATGAATATATCAAAATGAATAATGAAAACTGGAATGACAAACTTACCATAGATCGTTCGAGTTTGACTAGTTGTTTGCCTTTGTCAATGAAACTTGTACGAATGCATGCACACAAAACAAACGCACAAGAGATGCATAAAAGAAATTGAACACATGCTAAGCTAGAGAGGAGAACAAGTTCTCCTTTTATTGTAGATTTTGAAGAGCATATTTGATTTTTAGGGATTTTTGATGTTTTACAATTTTTTTAGATTTTTCTAATTTTTATGGTTTTTGTGAAGATTTTGTAAAGATTTGATTTGAGACTCCTTGACATCTTTGGAAGGCCTATATTTATTGAAGGGATCTCTACCCTTTCCCCCTTGCATGGGGAGACTTTTGTACTACATAGTTTTTCTCTTTTGACTTGTTGGAGGAGTGACTTGTGCTCAGACATTGTTTTACACTTATTGTTACAAGACCTAATTTGATGAGATCCATAGATAGCTTTAGTTGACATCTTGTACTTCACTTTCCCTTTTGTGCATATGGTTGGTTAGAGCTTTTATTTTTCTTACGAGAATGCATACCTAAGATGATCACATATGGATGATGCAATTTGTTTTTGTCTTTTCCAAAATATATATATGAATGCAGGTGACAATATGTAGATGCAAGAACACAAGCGATGCTGAACTGAAACATTTTCTTCTATGGAATGCAATGAGTTATGACATTAACTTTATTACTTTGGATCTCTTTTACTAATTTTGGTATGAATGCATCGTGAAACAAACAATATGACTGCTCTTTAATATGATTTTCAACCTAGGGGATTGCGAGTTGTCTTGATATAAGAGACCTATTCAAGGCTGTGAGATAGGAATTTAGAACTCAAGTGGGGAATGAGAATGAAATGGAGTGTTTCTAAATTTGGGCTTTGCTAAAGGCTAAACACTGATCCTTATCTAGATAAGACAATCTGACAAGCTTTCAACTTAGACAAGCAACAAATTTTATTGATGTTGTCTAGACTTAGATCATAGATGGCAAGCAAGATAGACCTGGGGTAAAAGATAAATGGGAAATAACTAGGGTCTCTAGATAGAAGATGATCCTAGAGATTACTAGACTCTCGGATTTGCTCAGCTAGTGCATGTGTGTGCTTTGTACCTTTCTTTCTCTGTTAGAATGTCACCCATGAGGCTTCGAGATTAGACTGATCTCCACCCAAGAGTACGGACATTCAATAATCTTCTCTCTTTCACTCTTTTTTTGTCTCTTTTTTTGAAATTCTAGAATGCCTCACTTGATTTTCTCATTTTTTTGGATTTTGACTTTTTATGAAAATGAATGCTTTTTGGAAATTTTGATATGCAAGCTTGATCTCTCAATTCTCACTTTTCTTGACACTCTTATTTTTGATCACTCATTTTTTTTATTCACTCGGATTTTAGATTGCTTCCTTCAGAGTTTTGATTTTCCTGACGATTTTGGCCAAGAAAGATAAGGGGCTGAGTGCCACCTAAAGTTTTTATAATCTGGTCGGACTTCTCTTCTACTAGGGAAGAAATCTTGGGAAGGTCTACTTGCAAGCTTCCTTTGAACATTGTATGTTTGAATATTGACTTTATTTAGACCTAACATCTTGGCTTATTAAGACTGGGATCAGTGTAAAGCTAAGAGCTAGGCTTTGATTAGAATCACTGGGAATAAAAAGGGGATAATGGTGATTGTGAATAGTGGGGTATCTCTAGGTCCTGAAAGGATGACATATATCTAGGCAACATTAGACTCCTTACTGAAATGAAAATACTACAAGAGCAAGTTAGTAACAGTAATGCAAGATGAATAGAATGATACTGAAATGCAAGAAACAAACTATTTTTGACATTTTTGATTTTTTATGATTTTTTTGTATTTTTATGTTTTATGATTTCTTTGGTTTTTTTAGACAATATTTCTTGAGGTGAAAGGCATTGATTGTTTCGCCAAATTCCTTTCCCTCCATTGTGCACAAGAGATAGGCACCATTTCCAACATCTTCTTTGACCATATAAAGTCCTTTCTAGTCTTCTGAAAAAGCTCTTTTTCATCTTCCTTTCTTATCCTTCATGCCGCCTCTTCTTAGGACAAGCTCCCCTATTATGTAAGGTTTGTCATTTGTTCCTATTGTTTCCAACTCAGTGGTTTCCCTTGGTAGTGTGAGATGAAGTAAGTCTTGGAAGGCTTATTGATGGGAAGGGGTCCAATATAGGACTCCGTCATAATTTAACAACTATGCTAATGGGTCAAACTATTCTTGCATGTAGATTTTCACATCTTGTCTCTCTTGAATTCTTTGCAAAAATTGGAACAACTCAAGGGGAGTTTGTGGTTCCCTTTGTTCATTAGGAGGGACAAAGCTTATACTTGTCCTCCCATTTGGTTCTAGTCTTAAGTCCATAGCATATCTGACATAACTCCCTGGCAACTCAAAGATGACTGGATCATCAGTGCCAACTAACACTCTCATTTTCTACTCTTTGTGAAATGTTCCTTCATTTTCTTCATCTTCGTCGAGAAGTCTTTCAACCATTTTGATTTGTACTAGCAGTACTTCCCCCTCTCCAAGTTTGTTTGATTGAATCGAGGCAAAGGTGGTTAGCTTCTCTTGAGGTTGAGACACCATGAACATCCTAGGTAGCATTCCTATTGCATTAGTTGATTCATTGTCAATAGAATACACCTCCTTCATGGGTGTCAATGGTCGATATGAATCCTCTATTGGTGTGAGAGGCTTGTAAGATTCCATTTCTTCTGGTGTCTCAGGGACATGCAATTCACTTAGGGGTGACAAAGTCCAGTGTAACTCTTAGTTATGTCTTCCTCAGGATTTGAGAAAGCATGCAGATCTGCATTTCTCAAATCTAGCATAGTGGTTTCAAACACCGGTCCCTCAGTTCTATGAGGTTTCTCCCCTATACAAGGGAAGAGCTTGTATGTGGGTTGAAAATTGATCATGAGCACTTCTAGAGGGAATTGGAGAGGTCCGTCTTGCTCTATCCATTCCATGATCTTAATTGTCTTTTCCTTAGGAACAATTTCCTTTAGTTTTGACGGTACCTCATCTTCTAGAGTTTTCATCTCTATGGTGTTTATGGTTTTCTCTAGAGTTTCGATTCGCTTGATGCATATTGACTGCGGTGTAGGACTAGGGATGGTCAATTTGTTAGTAGGGAGTTCATAGTCTATGGGGATGCCTATACGTTTGTTTGATGTGTTCGATTTCAACATGCTAAAGGGTTCTTGATTCCCTTTCGCGATGTATACTTTCCCCAAGTGCAAGAATTGAGCTTCTTGAAATAACGTGGATGGCATTGCTTTCATTCTATGGATCCATGGCTTGCTAAGGAGTAAATTGTATCCTGTGTCCTTGTCAACAACATAGAATGTGGTAGGAATGGTTTTAGGTCCCAACGTCACTAGAAGGGTAATCTTACCTATTGTGGCTACTTTTAGATTATTGTACCCACTCAAAGTAACCCATGAAGTGGTGATATTGGTGTGCCCATAACCTATCCTCTCTAGGAGAGAGAACAAAACTATGTTCATTGCGGCTCCATCATCAATTAAATTTTGTTTAATGCAAGTGTCATAGATCCAAACTTGTAGGTACAACGCAGAGTCTCCCTTCTTGGTTAGCTTGGCGTCAGAAGGCATTTGCTTTAAGTCAAAGAAGAACCCTAGATCTTTGAGTTTGAAGTTTGGTGGGATGATGTCATAGTCCACATGGTTGATCTGTTCACTAGGTGGTGGTGTAATTTGGTTGAGGTATTTTAACCCTATGGCTTTTAGTAATGCTAAGTGATGTAAAGGGGAGTTTCTGAGTAAGTCAATGAATTATATGTGAGGGTATGTTTACTTTAGGTCCTCAATGAGTTCATAAGGTCCGATTGGAGTAGGTATTGGTTCCACTATAGAAACGGTACCTTCATATACTTTAATCTGTTCATTTTCATTCTCGTGATCTTCCTCTTCTTCTTCGTTGTGTAGGATCTTGACTAACCCCATCATCCTAGTTTCACCTTTCTATCCTAGTTGTGGGATGCCAGTGTTGTTTCCTTGGGTTATTTCATTACGATTTGATGTCTTTGTATCCTTGTGCATGGGAAACGAGTCTTGATAGATTTTCATGTTTGCGTTTTGTGGAGCTATTAGGGCTTGAGTTTGTCTTGTGCCCTTGTTATTTGATGTGACTTCCTATGGGTTTAAGAACATTTCTATGAACAACCGCTGTTGGTCCTCTAGTAACCTCGCTATGAACCAGTTATATTCTCTACAAGATTCTGTGCCATGCCCCCTCGTCTTGTGAAAAGAACAAAACTGATTGAACTCATATGGGGGTCTCTCACTTCCATCATTTCTATTTCTGTTTCTGTTGCGATTCCAATTTTGGTAATTGTCTCTAGGGTAGTACCCATTGTTTCTAGGTCAGTCTATTGCATTTACGTTTGGAGGGTAATAGTCTCTCCCATTGTAATTGTCTCTTACTTTCTTGATTGGGGGTTGATCTATCACATCGTCTATGGTTGCGTTTATGTTATTCTTGAGGATTTTGATGATAAGAGTGTTGTTCCCTACGTCTTCTTTCGTCAAATTTCCATTTGACCCATAGACCTTTCTATCACTATCAATGGTGGCTTGATCAATCCTCAAAGAACTTTCTAATGCTTCATCGTAGGATTTGTATGGCAATTTTTGAACATCTTCTCTCATGTCTTTGTTTAATGCATGTAAGAAAAGATCGCATAGTTCACGATGGTCCATATTCGGGGCACTAGTCAAGGAATAGGGGACTTGCCTCCATCTGGTCACAAAATGGGCTATGGATTCATTCAGTTCTTGCTTCATGGTGAGGAATTCTCTGATTCCTATTTTGAAAAGTTTGTTCATGTGAAATTCCATGAAAAAATCTTTGATTAGTTGTCTGAACGAGTGAATTGAAGCCTCTAGAAAGTGATAATACCAATCTAGAGCTATTCCTTCAAGAGTTTTTGGGAAGATTTTGGCAACAACCCTGTCCCAAGGGAGGATTTCGCTTATCACAGTGGTGTAGGCTTTAATATGTGAATTTGGATCTCCCTCTCCTTTGAATTTTGGGAGATTTGGCAATAGTCGAGGCAACTACACATTCTTTATGTTTAGATCAAGAGGTTCTTTTAAATACTCAAGATATGTTTCAAGAAAGGCACTTTGAGATTGCGGAGTCGATAGCAGTAACCCCGTGGGTGGGTTTTGATAATCCATTGTTGGATTTGTTTGATTGTTCTGAACAAGAGGGTTCCCATTCAGACAAGTGTCGTTACTGGTATTTCACAAATAGTAATTGAGGTAGGGGGGATTTTGAGATGCCCCCTAGTCTTGATCATGAGATTTTTGCCTTCTTTTAGGAGCAACTTGTTCTACTTCTAAGATTCTAATCCTTTGCACTAGAGTTGTGATTAAGTTTTTGGGAGTAGCAGCTATAGGTGCTTCCTCGTTTCTAGGATTTTCTCTTCGAGTATTTTCCTAGTGGTATGCTTCTTCTCGTGCAACATTTTCTCTTTGTTCTTTTCATAAGGCAATTCTCAATGCCTCTCGAGCGTCTTTTGCTTCTTACAGATGTTTTTCTAATCGCTTGACTTCCTCATCAAGATGAGTACTTGATGTGCTTGTGGAAGGTTGATCAGTTCGATGTATTTTTGATCTTATCCTTCTAACTTTATGTGGCACATTTGGTTTGGCTGGATTGTTTTCCCAAACTGGGTTGTTGAAAGATAGAGAATGCCTAGATTCTCTTTGATCTTGTTTGTAATCAGAATCTTCGTAGTCATAACAGTTGGTGATTGGTGCATCTGGATGCTGTGACACATACCTATTGAAGGAAGGAGTTTCTAGTTCTCTTGAGGGAATATTCCCTTGACTTAAGTCTAGTTCTGACATATTCGGGGGTGCCATAGACACCACAGAATAAATGGAACGGATGATGGCGAAGGCAATAGAAGTTGAAGCGGTGGAAGTGGCTATGAAGAATAAAGTGAAAATGTTTTGAAATTTTGCCAAATATTTTGAAGCATTTGAAATGGGAACGAAACTACAAAACCAAAAGATTCTATATTTCACGTCAGGTTCACCAAAATATGTACGCTCAAAGTCGCGACCTCGGTTGCCTGGGGCTGTCAGGTCAGATTTTGGCACTCACACGGACCCTTCCCTCCTTGCCATGGGGTGATCTACCACATCACTCTCGCTCTCGTGGAAGTAGCCAGTCGAGAGGAGGTGAGACACGGTGGGGGTCTGGCTCATTGGAGAGCTGGACTTCGCAGAGAGGGGTCAGCACGTCCTGGGGCCTTTGTTGTTTTGTGATAAGTTGAATGTTTCGTTCGATGATTGTTGTTGTTGAGATAACCCTATGAGCCGAAGGGTCACTAGTTACTCTTCGTCTATTAGGGTTTCTACTATTCCACCTATGCGTGGGTAAGCTGTTGCTTCCGTTGATGGATTCTCATCTTTCGATTTGTTAAATGATTGCACATTGTATCTGTAATTGTCTAAATGCCTCTAGCAGTTGTAAGAGAAGTTGATCTTGTTGAGGTCTCAGATGGTTTTCCTCAATCTCATCGAGGATTGCCCTCACCCACTCACCTCTTAATCCTGGGCACATTTGTGAGCCAAGACAAGGGATAGGTGTATGTGGACTAACTTTGACTAGACTTAGGGTTTGACATAGGGTTTAGTTGTGCGTTTGACTTGTGTTGACCTTGTGATATTATCAAGGGTTTGATTAAACAGTTGACTTTGGTTGACCTTGTGATGATACCAAGGGTTTGCAATGTATTTGTGTGACTAATGTTTCTGGTATTTTCTAGGTTTTTATGCATGCAAAGCTATATGAAATGCAACTTGTTTTTGTGTTTTTTTGATATTTATGGAAATAAAGATGCTTTTTCTATTCGAGTAATTGAAATGTGAAATGCAAGCTAATATGACTTTTCCTAATGTAATTTAATCTATGTTTTGGGGTTTTTGATTGTAATGAATTAATCTAATCTAGAAAGGGAAATTGCTTCTACAAATAGTCTAGATCTAGGAATTTGAAAACAATTATTCTAACATGCAAGACCTAATCTATCAAGGAAAAAGAAAAGATTTACTATTCCCAAGAGCAATTTTCAATTATCTAATTACTATGAATGTAACAAAGCATAGAGGAACCTGAAAATAGAGAAGATTTGTGTGACTCCACTACCCTCAGCGATCCTTGATAGCAACCTCATATCCTCTTGAAGCAGTGGGGAGACATCTTGATGACAAGACAACACAAAGAAGCAAAAGAAGCTAGTAAAAGCTTGAGAAAGATTAATGGGAGCTTTTGATGAGCACAATGGCATTGGTTGAAGTAGCGTGATGATGCTTGAAGAGTTTTATGCAAAAGCTTGATGAACAATGAATAATATAAAAGACAATTTCATCATGTGTGAGCATGAGAATGCCGATTAGAGAGCAAAAACTTAGCAAAAGTTGTGTGCACAATGAATTTGGCTCCGTGGAAGAGCTTTGAAGCTATGCAACAATGAAATCTTTGAAGCTTTGAAAACTAAATAAAGAAATGAAGAAAGAGGCTCAAAGGCCTGTGAAGAAGCTTGAAAAATCTTGTGAAAGTGAGAAGGGTATTCTCCAACTTGTTCAACTTGGAAACTAATGCAGAGGTGAGGGATATTTATAGGTTAGAAGAAGGGAATTGATTGAGAAGTTAACTCATTTGATTGAAGAGTTAACAAGGATTGATTAGGGAGTGAACTAGATTGATTACCCAGTAAACTCAGTTACTTAGGGAGTGATAAATCAATAATAGCTTATCACTTAAGAGGAATTGGAGTTGGAAGAATGCATGAGAGAGCATGAGTTGTTAATTTTAGATCAAATGGAGTTAATTATGCATGTGTGGGTGCATGAAATAGTCAACTCCATATTAGGCATAAAAAATCATGCAAACTGGAAAAAAAATAGGCAAAAACAGAGCTATTTTGAGTGAGAAACTTGAGTTTTTCCACAACTGGAAACGTGACATGGTCACCCCTTTTCCCAGTAGGGTCACCCAAGGGGAGATCCTGCAAAAAGAGGGTCGCTTGACGGGAGATTCCAAAAAATAGGGGTTTCAGAGGAAATGCATGATGGGAGATGGTAGAGGAGTTGAAAAGGAGGTGATCTACCTCCAGAAATAGGTTAGTCATGTGCAAGAATCTAAATCTCCACTTGCACCACAGGATCTCTCGGGGGGAGATTTGGAAATAATAGGGGGAGATTTGGATTGGTTGAGTGAAACTAAAATATGAAAGTGGGAGATGGATCCGGGGGACCTATAGAAGGCTTCTAGGGGGTGGAGAGGATGAAAAACATAGGGAAAGGTGAAAACTCACCTACAAAATGCTTACAAGGCTTAGGAGTAGGGTCGAAAGCTCAGAAAACACAAATTGACAAGTGTCACAAAAATGTTGAAAAGCGTCAATGACAAAGAGAGGGAAATTGACAAAAAAAGAAACAACACAAGACAAGAAAGAAGACATGTCATCAAGAGGTCTGCTGCTTAGAGGACATTATTTCACACTTACATGTACATGACAAGGATCAAAATCATCATAGCAGTCCTCGTGGAGGCTGTGCATGATTTTTGTGCTTACAGCTCGCCGCCCAGCCTCCGCCCTATATCATCCCGTTCCCACCATGCTCTGCTATTGCCGTGCCCCTACCATCCATTAATGTTAGAGTTTTTTTTAGTTTAAATGTTAGTTTTTAATTTTAGTTTTAATGTTAGTTTTTATTTTATTTTATTAAGTTTGTTTCTCACTAATGTTTGTTGTTAGCAACCTGTAGCCTCATAAAACTTCCTTAACAACCAACCTAACCTTCACATGTGACCATAGTCAGTAAACTACTGTCATTTTACATTAACTTCCAGACATTCCTTTTTTTCCCTCACATGCTAAAATAGGTCTTTTTTTCAAACTGACGTAACTTGGGCTAGGAGTGTTGGATTTTTGCATTTTTATAGGCTTTGGAAAGCTAGTTTGCCTAGCTTCATAGTAATCTCAACCTCATCAATAGATTTAATCATATTTTTTAGGTATAATTGCTTGAAGTTGAGCTTTGTTTGTGAACTTCTTTTGAGCATATATTTTGCAAAACTTCATGAAATTTGATAATTTTTTTTTGAAATGGCATAGAATATCACGTAGAATCGATTCATCTACCTTATTCTGCCATTTAAATTCACCATTTTCAGATTTGATTAGATTTGGCTTTTTTTGCTTAACATTTAGTTGTAGTCTTTGCATGTCAAAGACCAAAACTATTGAAACCACTCACAAATCTTTTGCAAATTCACTTGTCAAAGATAAAAGCATTGAAACTACTAATGCATTGTGTGTAGATTCATTTCTCAAAGATCAAAATTTAATCACTAATTTAGGCACATAGTTTAATCTAGGGGGATAATAATTGAACATTGTTTGCTTTGTTTTTCAGATTTTGAAAAGGGTGTATGCTCTCACCTCGCACCTTTTGGTGAACTTGGAGATCAAAAACCCCTTAATTATCCCTTTGTATATTTATTCAATCCCAGGGGCATTATCACCTATCATATGATTTGAGCATCCACTGTCAATGACCTAGTCATCCTTTTAACTCCTAGCATGAAAATTAGATATTATAGTGCCTTTAGTGTTAGCATAGGCTTCCAGACTCCTTTTGTTCACACATCTTCCAGAGTTAGCAGAACCGGTTTCATATCTTATGGAAATAAATAAGAATTCATCATCAATATCATCTTCAAAACTTGATTCATCATCAAAAACTCTTGCATAGTAGTTTTTCTTGACCAACCTTCCTCTATTTTCCTTATTCTTAATTCTCAAAGCTCTATCCAAACATCTTGAAGCATAGTGACCTATTTTTCCACAACTAAAAAACTTAAAAGTTAACTTACCACTAAACTTACCAGTACCCTTTTTTCATTCTTCTCACAAAGTTAGCTTCTACTTCATCAAAGTCTTCTAAATCTGATTCAACAACCTTCTCTATTTTTCCAGCTTTAAAGACAGTCTCATCTTTTGTAGTTCCACTTCAATATCACTTCTTGATCATCTATCTTCCCACAAAGTCCTTTTATGCCATTGACAACTTCTTCCACCTTCTGCAAGTAGCTTGTAATGTTTTCATCTTCAGACATTCGCATAGTCTCATCAGTGAGCTTCAAATTCATCTAGTTCTGTAGCTTTGATTTCATCTTTAGTATTTATACCTTCTAGAGTGCATAGTCTGATCCATCAAACAAGAGAATATACTTCTTGTGCGCCATCCTGGATCTACCTCAAGATGGTAAACTTTCTTCAAAGGAACCTTTCTCTGATAGCAACTATTGAAGGCATACGACAATTGAGAGGGGGGGTGTATCAATTGTATCAAAAATTTCAAACCCTCATACACATAATCACATTCCCATTAGTTTACTTAACCCTTAATCTATTATGAAGATTAAACATGGAAATCAAATAATAGAAACTTAAACACATAAACACCATGCACAAGAGAACACCAAATTTTATGTGGGAAACCCTAAAAGGGAAAACACATGGTGAGGATTAGCTCACAATATAAAGTAGTAGCAACACTGAATTACAAGGAGCTCACTACCATACAAAGAATGCTCACTGTAGGGTACTCACTATCCAAGTGTACTCACTGCCCACTAAAAAAGAGAGAAGAAAGAAGAAGAGATTCACTGATATAATTGCATCTTACACATGCATGGGTTCAGTTCCAATGAAGAACAACAATCATCACCTTCACATCTATACCAAAAGATAGTAGACACCTTCTGCTCACTGCATCTAGTCGTCTAACTCATTAAAGCTCTTACAACCCTTTTATCATCTCACATCACAAAATTCATCTTTTCCATTATGCTCTCTCACACACAAAATATTGACACTTATTTATATCACCATCAACCTTGAAACAATCTTTAAGGTTGGCAACACAATCTTCAATCCTTGAAACAGTCTCCAAGGTCGGCAAACACACCAAATTTGAATTGGTTCTGGACCTAAACATTCCATGACACAAGGGAATGAAGGAAAACCACTTTACACCTTAGCTAGAGCCTAAATATATCCAAGCATGCTACCAAACACTAACATAATCATCAAATCAACTCCACAAACATTTAAGGTCGGCCAAACAGTGTTCACATAAGGAATTCTTGATCACATGCTTTCACAATCACAACCATAACTTGTGGACCTTACACATGTCTTAAACACAATCTAGAAACATCCACAAACATATTGGAGTCACCTAAAACCACAAATTTAGCAACAACAACTTTCACTTGAACACAACTTTCACCTGAACACAACAACTTTTCACCTGAACACAACAACACTGTCAAACTCTGTCACACAATAGATTACTTTCCATAGCACCAAATAAAAAACCTTTTGGATGGAATGTAGGTAAGGAACTTATAGGCTTAAATCCAAAACTATGACACTTGAAACCACTCTGCAGAGAAATGCAGAGAAAAATACTTTCTCCTAGACATCTCTGCATAAATCAGAAACACTGTCAAATCCTGTTCTTTAATTGGTGAACATAACTTTCACTTTACAATGATTCGGAGCACCAAATTCTAGATTTAGCATCTTACACCAATCTAAACAATATATCCAAACTGCACACTTAGATACACTACATAGAAGAAGTGTAGAGAAAAAATTCGAGCAATATATTGTAAGCCAAAAGTCTCCTTCAACACACTGTTTTCAGTATTATTCAATTTTTTTCAAAAGCACTTGGAAACCCAACTACATAGGCATATTCTTAATAAATTTAGCATCTATACAAAGTATCCAAACCACCTTTTATCAAATCAACTTAATCAAACAACACTAAACAACAATAACTTCATCAGGAGACACAATTGACACTAATGCCAACACACACATGTTGACATCAATGACAACACCAATTAGCACATACTTGCAAGAAGGACTTGTTGGAGATGTGGAAGAAAAATAAGTGGTATTGAAGGTACTCAAAACTCTTCCTAAAGCTTACAGTCATAAAGTTTCTACTATTGAAGAATTACAAAATCTAATTTAGTTTACAAAAGACCAGTTGCTTGGTACCTTAACTGCTTTTGAAATGAGAATTTGGTACAAGTAGTGCAAAGGATGACACTACCTTCAAGGCTGGAAAATCTGAGAAAACTGTGGAATCAGATCAGGAGGATTCTGATGATTTTGAAATTTGAGAAAAATGAAATTGGGTACTGGTAAGTACAGTGGTAAGTTGCCTTTTAAGTGTTTCAGTTGTGGCAAGATAGGTCATTATGAATCAAGATGTCTAGAAAGAATTTTGAGAACTAAAAATAGGGAGAACAAAAGTAGATTGCCTAAGAAAAGCTACTATGTTAGAGAAGATGCAAGGATATTTGATGATAAATCTGATTATGAAAATAATGAGGATAATGAATGTTTGTTCATAGCTTTAAAAGATGATACTGTTTCTTCTAACTCTAAGAAATGTGTGAAGGAAAGGTCTCCAGAAGTAAGTTTTAATACTAAAGGCACTTTGATATCTACTTTTCATACCAGACATGAAAAGAATTACTGGGTCATTGACAGTGGATGCTTAAATCATATGACCAGTGATAAGAGTAAGTTTGTTAAACTTGAAAATATGATGGAGGACTAGTTAGATTTAGTGATGATACATCTACTAAGATATTTGGAAGAGCTTCAATCAGTTTTGATGGCAAACATAATACTAATGATGTTATTTATGTTAAGGGTTTAAAGTATAATGTCTTGAGTGTTGGACAAATGTGTAGCAAAGGATACAATATTATGTTTCAAGATGGTGGTTGTGAGATCAAGAAAGACTCTAGAACTATGATAGCTATTGGAAGGAGGACATATGTAAATGTTTCTCATCTCAAAGGTGGTGATGGTTATTGCTTCATGACTCAGATCAGTGAGAGTTGGCTATGGCATATAAGATTGTGTCACATCAATTTTAATAGCTTGGTAAGAATAAGTTTAGTTCAAGTTGTGAGAGATCTGCCAAAGATTACAAAGCCTATCAATGCTATCTATAAGGAATGTCAAGTTGGTAAGCAAGAAAGAAGTAGCTTCAAAATCAAGGATCAATCTTCTACTAAAATGTTGGAATTGGTGCATACAGATCTCTGTTGTCCTACTAAGGTAAAGAGTTTTCAAGGTGATAGGTATTTTATGCTATTGATTGATGATTATTCTAGAATGACATGGGTTACTTTTCTCAAAGAAAAATTAGAAGCCCTAGATAAGTTCAAAGCATTCAAAGTCATGGTTGAGAATGAAATGGATATGAGAATCAAATGTTTGAGATCTGACATAGGTGGAGAGTTCACTTCCAATGAGTTTAACATCTTTTGTGAGAATCATGGAATAAAGAGGCATTTATCTACCCCTAAGATTCCTTAGTAGAATGGAGTAGTTGAAAGGAAGAATAAGACTGTTCAAGAAGCTGCAAGGACAATGATAAAAGAAGCAAATCTACTAGAGGTCTACTGGAGAGAAGTAATTCATACTATTGTTTATATATTGAACATAGTGTAGGCAAGGGCAAATAGTAAAAAGAATCCTTATGAGTTATGGTATGGAAGGATTCCTACTGCCAAGTACTTCAGAGTGTTTAGAAGAAAATGTTATATTAAAAGGGATGAAGAAAATCTAGGAAAGTTTGATGCAAGGTCTGATGAAGGTATCTTCCTTAGGTATTCTACTAAAAGAAAAGCTTACTAGTGCTACAACAAGAGGCTAAGAAGGATTTTTGAGTGTAAATTTCAAAGTTGATGAAGATCTACAAAAGAATTCAGAAGTGAATGGATATGAATTAGATGAATCTTCTTGCAGAGAAGAAGAAACTGCTAAGGAAAAGGAAGTGCAAGTTGAAGAGGAAGAAGCTCCGAAAAAGACTCCTAAAACTCCCAAGTATGTGTAGAAGCATCATTCTAAAGATCAGATCATTGGTGATAAGAACAAAGGTGTACTAACAATAAAGAAAGCTATTGAAGAACATGTAAATCTATGTTTACTTTCTAAAGTTGAA
Source organism: Cunninghamia lanceolata (assembly GCA_027924645.1). Taxonomy (NCBI): domain Eukaryota; kingdom Viridiplantae; phylum Streptophyta; class Pinopsida; order Cupressales; family Cupressaceae; genus Cunninghamia; species Cunninghamia lanceolata. The sequence goes on along the minus strand of BSBN01000828.1, from coordinate 11,598,536 downwards.
CCTAAAACAGTAATTGAAGCATGCAGGGATGAATATTGGATCAAGGCTATGGAATAAGAACTGATGTAGATTGAAAAGAATTAGACTTGAGAAGTTGTCCCAAGACGAGTAAACAAAAATATGATTGGAACTAAGTGGGTATTCCAGAACAAACTAAATGAGAATGGAGAAGTAGTAAGAAACAAGGCAATGCTTGTGTGTAAAGGTTACTCTCAAGTAGAAGGAATAGACTTTGAGGAAACTTATGCTCTGGTGGCTAGAATGGAGGCCATCAGGATGTTTTTATCTTTTGCAGCACATAAAGATTTCAAAGTATATCAAATGGATGTAAAGTCTACTTTCTTGAATGGTGAATTGGAAGAAGTATACATAGAACAACTAGATGGATTTCAATTATCAGATAAACTGGATATGGTTTGCAGATTGAAGAAGGCACTGTATGGTTTGAAGCAAGCTCCCAGAGCTTGGTATGTAAGGTTAGACAAGTAATTAATATAGCAAGGATTTAATAAAGTTTCTACAGATAGTAATCTATACATCAAAGTAGGAGAAGATCGAATTCTAATTGTGGAAGTGTATGTAGATGATATAATCTTTGGTGGAAATGGAGGTATCTGTAAGAGTTTTGCAGATGAAATATAAAAAGAACTTGAAATGTCAATGTGTGGGGAAATGAACTTCTTCCTTGGGCTACAGATTAATTAGATAGATAAAGGTATTTTCATCTCACAATCAAAGTATGTCAAGGAGATGTTAAAGAAGTTTGGAATGGAAGACTCTAAACTAGTATGTACCCCTGTGACAACTGGTTGCAAGCTGAGAAAGAATGATGAATCTATTAAGGAATGTTAGAGAAGGTATAATCAATGATTGGAGGATTGCTATATTTAACTGCTACTAGACTAGATATCATGCATGCAGTTTGTCTTGTGGCTAGATTTCAAGATCTTAGAGAGTCACATGTTGTCGTAGTGAAGAGGATATTCAGATATTTAAAGGGCACTCCAGATCATGGATTGTGGTATCCAAAGGATAATGACTTTTCTCTAAGTGCTTATGCAGATGCAGATTGGGTTGGTTGTGTAGATGACAAAAAAATATAAGTGGTGGTGCATTCTTTCTTGGTGGCAGAGTGGTGTCATGGTTAAGTAAGAAGCAAGATTCAGTATCTTTGTCTACTGTAGAGGTAGAATAGATTGCTTCAGCATCTTGCTGCACACAAGTGTTGTGGATGAGGCAAACCTTGAAGGATATCAGAGTTATATATGATGAACCTATTCCTATCTTCTGTGATAATAGAAGTGCTATTAAAATTTCAAAGAATCTGTGATGCACTCAAGAACAAAACATATCTCAATCTGGTATCAATTTCTAAGAGAGAAGGTTGTAGAGAATGAAGTGAAGCTTGAGTATGTGCCTACAAGGATCAGGTTGCTGATATATTCACTAAGACTCTTCCTAAGGATACATTTGAGTGTCTCTAGGAGAAGTTAGGGGTTATTTCCCCTCCTTCCTTGAACTAGATGCATAAGGAGATGCATCAGTCCAATGATTTTCAAGATTCATTCTTTATTTTGGATTGATGTTGGTGGCTACCTCTCAGGGGGAGTAGGTAGTGGTCATGATGGTTGTTGTAGTTAGGGGGAGTAAGTTCTAATGTTGGTTGCTTCTAAGGGGGAATATGCAGAGTAGTAAATGAAATGATGTTGCAAAGCAGTAGTGAGCAAGTACAAGTTTGAGCAGTTGTCTAAAAGTGAGATTGAAAGAGAGATGTGTAGCCCTTTGCCATTGATGTCAAAGGGGGAGAGAGAGCAATGCGAAAAATGAAAGAGTTAGTTGTCGAGAAGAGAGTAGCAAGCTGAGGGGCAGAGAAAGAAAAAGGAAAAGAGTTGGTATGAAGCATAGTATTGAGGATGCTATTGTGTTGATGGTTTTTCACATTATGTGTTGCCATCAATGACAAAGGGGGAGATTGTTGCAAGTATGTGTAGTCGGTGTTGTCATTGATGTCAACAAGCTCATGTTGTCATTGGTGTCAACTGTATGAGTAAGAAATGTTGCAAGAGTATGAGTAGTTGGTGTTGAGTGGATGCTATCTCTAATGATGAGGAAGTGCTAAAGTTGATGATAATATGCTTGGTTTCCAAGTGATTTTGAGAAAATTTGAATAATAAAGGAATCAATGTGTTGTAGAGATGTTTTGTGTTGTAGAGTAGTGATCTAGTTTTGCTTTGCATTTCCTATATATTGAAGATCTGTTCATGCGGTTTGAATATGTTGTTTAGAGGTGTTTATAGATGCTACATTCAAGATTTGATATGCTATATTGTTGTGTAGAGTGAGGTGTGTTCACTAGTATGAAGACTATGGTTTGTAGAGGTTTGCAGAGGTGTCTAGGATAAATGTCTTTGCTCCGCGTTTCTCCACAATGTGGTTTTAGGTCTTGCGGTTCTGGAAATGTGCTTATAAGGTTCATATATTTCTTCTATTGAACTTTTTTGTGGTTTGGTGCTCCAAAAGATGATTTCTAGAGATACAACACATGATAGAGATAGTTAAGTATACTAGATAAACAAGATAAGGCTGTACGACAGGTGAAAGTTGTTGCAGAGAAATTTGTTGGATTTCAAGATGTTTTAGGATGTTCATGGAATAGTATAGATTATGTTAAAGCTTGGCATATGGTCTGCAAAGTTGTATTTTTCTTAAGGAAGCATATACTTTAAAGTACACTGTGTTAATAGAGGTTTGACCGACCTTGAGTGTTTACACTAATTGTGGAGTTGCTTCGGTGATTGTGAAAGCATTGAGTGGCATGCTTGGATGAATTTAGGTTTGAGCTAAGGTGTGTTGTGGTCCACCTTCATTCCTTTCCACCACAGGAATGTTTTAGGTCTGACCTAATTTGAATTTGCCAAGCTAAGGTGATTTTCTGACCTTGGAGAATGCTTTCAAGGTTGAAGATAGTATAAATAAGTATCAAGGGATCATGAAGGGGTGTGCGCACAATGGATGTGATGTGAATAATAATGTGGTGAATGTGTGGTGCAGTACAAGCTCTCATGTGCTAGACTACTGGATGTAGTGAGCAGAAGGTGTCTACAATTTTTAAGTATGATTACGAAGGTGTTGATGGTGTTGTGGTGGAATTCTCTATTGTATTGAGATAGTCTTCTCTTTGTAACAATCTTCTCTATCTTCTTCTCTATTCTGGCAGTGAGCCCTTGGCAGTGAGCCTTTCTTTTGGGTAGTGAGCCCTTTGGAAGTGAGCCTTCTGGTAGTAAGCCTATTGTTTTTTGGTGTTAATATTACTTTATACTGTGAGCTAATCCTCACCGTGGTTTTTCCCTTCTTGGGTTTTCCATGTAAATCTGGTGTTCTCTTGTGTTTGATGTTGATTTGATTCAATTTCTGTTACTTGCTTTCATGCTTCATCATCATAATAGTTCAAGGGTTAATTGAATTGATGTGGATCTAAATGTGTTTGAGGGTTTTGGAATTATAAGTTACAACTGATTCACCCCCCTCTCAGTTATCTTGTGCATTCAATAGTAAATGTTTGGATATCTTAGACATTGTGATAGAACATGTGGTGTATGATTCCTTTTCATCGTAAGGTATCTCTGCGATGCACGATGGGTTGTGTACCTTGTCTTTGTGTGTTGTGTATGCTTCCTTTTCACCATAATATGTCTCCATGATGCAGGTGGGGTTGTGTACTTTGTGCACATGCTTCTTTTTCACCATAAGGCATCTCCGCAATGAAGGTGGGGTTGTATATTTTTGAAAGCCCTTCTACGGAAGGCTGGATTGTGTATTCCCTTGAGTGGTTGCACATCCTTTTAAAAAGTCCTCTATGGAGGTGGGGTTGGATCTTGAGTTATTCGCCCTTAAGCATGTGATGCATGAGCATCTAGTGGTGTAAGGGCAATCTTGCATCACCCAAAAAGAAGTTAATTCAAAATCATTGTAGTTGTTTTCATTTCTTTCCATAATTAGTGTTTCTGGTTCCATAATATCCAGAATAATGATGTAGGACTTTCAGTTTTTCCAAAACTGCTAAAAATAGCAACCTGCCTATTTTGGAAAGTGTACCTGCTATTTTTAGAAAGTTTGCATTTGGGCATGTAATGAAGCAAAAAATTTTAGAAAGTTACATAATGGAAATATAAGACCTTTGGCGAAGGAATCAGGCAAAGATCATTTGTGAGCTGAAAGATATTAAAGTTTTTGTTTTCCAAAAAGCCCTTGAAAATTTCTGGAACGAGATATGAGGCACTAAAACTTCCCATAATGTCTTGAAAAGTTGATAGAAATCCATTTACAGATTTCCAGCATGATAGTTCACATCGTGAGCTTTCCGATGCTTAAAACGGTTCGTCAATCAGACACTTGGATCAAAAGTTATGCTTCCCGGAAGTTGACCTACTTTTGGAGGGAGTTGCAAATTTCAAAATTTAGCTGGAGGCCACCAAAAAGTGCTATTTATGACTATTTTAGGAACTATGAGCAGTAGGAGAGTTAGGGGGCTAGTGTAGAGTCAAGAATAGGTGGGAAAATAGAAACCCTAACTGATTTGGGGTTACAGAAGGCTGAAGATTCTAGAGTCTTGAGGTTGGGAAAGCTATAATGTGTTGCAGCCAGTAGAGGATTCATCCTCTGATTGTAATTGACCTTCTGTAATGTAATGAGCTGCCTAGTTCAATAAAAGAAAGTTCTATTTGCTGTGTTCAATATCTGTTATTGTGTGTTTTGTGATTTACCCCCTTCATCAAGTGGTATCAGAGCGAGGGTTCCTGAGTGTGTAGACAGATCACCGATCGTGAGGCAGTTTGCACCAGGACCTGAGGTTGTGGGTTTGCTACGAAGATGAAGATGCCTCCACGAGGAAATTGTGTTGGGAGGAATGCTTTGATGGAAGAGGGTTTTAGAGCCCTACAAAGGCAAATCGATGCATTGCAAGATGAGCTACGAAGAGGGTTTGAGCCGAGGACAAGAGAAGAAAGTAAAGATGAAGTTGAAGAAGAGCTATCTGAGGAAGAACAAGAAGCTGCCTAAAGATGAAGTTGAAGAAGAGCTATCTGAGGAAGAACAAGAAGCTGCCGAAGATGCTACAGAAGTAAGGTTGTTGAGGGTCATTTTGAAGATCAGAAAGAGGCTCAGGATCGAAGTTTCTACATATTCTCGAGATTTGAATCTAGAACAGCTTATTGATTGGATCAATGACATGGAGGAGTATTTTGAGTATGAAGATGTGGAGGACCCAGATCGGGTTAAGTTTGCAAAAACAAAGTTGAAGGGCTATGCCAATATTTGGTGGAAGGAGGTCCAATTAGAGAGGAATAGAAGAGGAAAAGCAAAGATTACCAGATGGGATCAGATGGTGGAGAAACTGAAGAAGCAGTTCATTCCTGTGGACTATGAGATGGAGTTGCTGAAGAAGCTACAAGGACTAAAGCAAGGTAACAAGTCTGTTAAGGAGTATACAGAAGAGTTTTATAAAATTACTATTAGGATAGGCCATGCAAAGCCCAACAAGGAGAAGGTAGCCTGTTACATTAATGGGTTGAGGCCGAGTATTCAAGAGGAGTTGAGCTTGGTCAGAATGACCACCATAAAAGATGTGTACCAGTTTTCCCTGAAGGTGGAAGAGAAGCTGAACAAAAGATTTGATAGCAAGCAAAGGGGAAGAGGTCAAGGTGGAAGGACTGGTGGAAGACCCTATGAAGGCTGTAATGAAGATCAAAAGAAAAGTGAAGAAGTAGGCACCAGTCGAAATCAAAGAGGGGATAATACCTACCGCCCTCGTGACCATAACAATGGTGAGCAAAGAGGAAGAGGAAGAGGCAGACCTGGGCAAGGACCTGGAAGAGGAGGTTTCAGAGGAACCTATTTCCAATGTGGAGAAGAAGGGCATCAAGCATATGAGTGTTCGCAACATCAAGGAAGGACAAATAGAAGACCTGAAGGTAATGCATGAGTTGCACATGTAGATGAAGATGCACATTCTGAGCATTCTAAAGATGCTGAAAGGGGAGAAACCCTGGTTGTCAGAAGAACCTTGCTGAATGAGGAGAAAGAACCCAATTAGAGGAAGAGTTTATTCCGCACAAGGTGCAAATGTGAGGGTAAGTGTTGTGATATTATTATTAACAGTGGAAGTACTGATAATCTTGTTTCAGAGGAGATGGTTGAGAAGTTGAAGTTGACAAGAAGAAAGCATCCGCATCCATATCGGATTGCATGGTTGCAGAAGGACCATAGAGCTTTGGTCAATTAACAGTGTTTGGTGAAGTTCAAGATTGGTGACTACCATGATGAGGTACTGTGTGATATCATACTGATGGATGCTTGTCATATGCTATTGGGGAGGCCGTGGCAGTATGATAGGAGCGCTATCCATGATGGCTGTGCAAACACATATTCCCTAACAAAGGATGGAGTTTGTCATAAGTTGAAGCCCTTGAAGGAGGTGGAAGAAAAGGTATATAGTACTGCCAGAATTTGTTTGGTAGATGGTAGGAAATTTTTGGAGGGTATGAAGCATGAGCGTCATTGCTTTGCATTGATTTCTAAGATTAGTCAAGAGAAATGTGAAGATGTACCAGCAGAAGTTTCAGATATGTTGGAAGAGTTCCAGGACATTATCTTTGATAATGTACTAGAAGGTTTACCACCAGTAAGGCAGATAAGTCATCAAATGGATTTGATACCAGGAGCCAGTTTGCCAAACAAGGTAGCCCACAGAATGACCCCTGCAGAGAATGAAGAGTTGAACAAACAAGTTCAGGAGTTGTTGAGAAAGGGACTAATAAGGGAGAGCCTAAGTTCATGTGCGGTACCTGCAGTACTAGCACCAAAGAAAGATGGAGAATGGAGGATGTGTACAGACTCTCGAGCCATCAATAGGATAATGATCAAGTATAGATTTCCATTGCCAAGAATGGATGACATCATGGATTGTTTGAGTGGAGCCAAGTACTTCATGAAAATTGACCTGAAGAGTGGGTATCACCAAATCCGTATCAGAGAAGGGGATGAATGGAAGACAGCCTTTAAGACAAAGGAAGGTTTGTATGAGTGGTTAGTCATGCCATTTGGGCTAACCAATGCACTGAGCACATTCATGTGGCTCATGAACGAGGTACTGAAAGAATTTTTGGGAAGTTTTGTTATTGTTTATTTGGATGATATTTTGATTTTTAGTAAGACTTGGGATGAGCATTTGATGCATATCAGAAGAGTTTTAGAGAAGCTGAGGGAGAAGAAGTTGCTGATTAATCTGAAGAAATGCAGTTTTGCATAGAAGGAGTTGGTATACCTGGGATTTGTTGTCTCGGAGGAAGGTCTTAAGATGGACCCAGAAAAAGTAAGGGCTATCATTGAGTGGCCTACACCAAGGAGTGCAACGGAGGTAAGATCTTTTCATGGTTTGGCAAGTTTTTACAGAAAGTTTATCAGGAATTTCAGTAGCATTTGTGCACCCCTAATTGAGACAATGAGAGGGGATAGAAAAGAGTTTAGATGGACTAAAGGAGCAGACAAGAGCTTTGATACATTGAAGCAGAAAGTTGTAGAACAACCTGTTTTGGCACTTCCAGATTTCAATAAGGTATTTCAGGTAGATTGTGATGCTAGTGGTAGTGGTATAGGAGCTGTTTTGAGCCAAGAAGGTAAGCCCATTGCCTATTTTAGTGAGAAGCTTAATGATGCCAAGAAAAAGTATTCTGTTTATGATCAGGAATTTTATGCAATAGTTCAGGCTTTGAAGAAATGGAGACATTATTTGTTGCCAAAAGAGTTTGTTTTATATATTGATCATCAGGCTTTGCAGTATATTAATAGTTAAGGGAAGTTGAACCAAAGGCACTTAAAATGGGTTGAGTTTTTGCAGAGTTATACCTTTGTTTTGAAGCACAAGAGTGGGAAGTCCAATAGAGTTGTAGATGCCTTGAGCAGAAGGCAAAATTTGTTGACAGAAATGAAGATAGAGGTTGTTGGGTTCGATGAGCTCAAAAGTTTGCACCCTGAAGATCCAGATTTTGCAAAGGCTTGGAAAGCTTGTCTGGAGCCTGTTACTTTGGATAGGACAAAATGGTTGGATTTCATAATCCAAGACGACATGTTGTTTAGAGGAAGCCAGTTGTGCATTCCGAGGAGTTCCATGAGAGAGAACCTGATTAAATAGAAGCATAGTGGAGGACTGGCTGGACACTTTGGTCAAGATAAGACCATTGCTATTGTTGGTGAAAATTATTATTGGCCATAGTTGCAGCAAGATGTGAGGAGGTTTGTGCAGAGTTGCAGAGTATGTCAGATGGCAATAGGAACAAGTCAAAATACAGGGTTGTATCAACCATTACCTGTACCAGAGAAGCCATGGGAGGATATTAGTATGGATTTTGTTCTTGGTTTACCAAGGACACAGAGAGGGCATGATTCTATTTTTGTGGTAGTGGACATATTCTCAAAGATGGTACATTTTATTCCTTGTAAGAAGACTAATGATGCTGTTCATATTGCAGAGTTATTTTTCAGGGAAGTGGTGAGACTACATGGTCTACCAAAGAGCATATTTTTAGATCGAGATACCAAGTTTGTTGGTTATTTCTGGAGGACATTGTGGAAGAAGTTGAAGACAGATTTGAAGTTTAGTTCTACACACCATCCACAGACTGATGGACAAACTGAAGTGGTGAATAGGAGTTTGGGTAACTTGCTACAATGCTTAGTAGGAGATAAGCCCAAGGGATGGCATTTGATTTTACCACAGGCAAAATTTGCTTACAACAATTCTGTCAATAGGAGTACTGGTAAATCACCATTCTAGATTGTATATGGCAATAGCCCAAGAAATGCTTCTGAGTTAAGGAAGCTGGACAACGGAGAAAAGATGAGTGCTGAAGCTGAAGACTTTGCAGAACATCTGAAGAATTTGCATGAAGAGGTGAGAAAGCACATTAATAAAATGAATATTCAGTACAAGGCTAAGGTAGATTAGAAGAGGAGATATAAGGAATTCCAGGTAGGAGATGAAGTCATGGTTCACTTGAGAAAAGAAAGGTTCCCAATTGGAACATACAAAAGTTGAAAATGAAGAAATTTGGACCATGCAGAATCCTGAAGAAGCATGATTCAGGAAATGCATATGAGGTAGAGCTGCCAAGTGGGATCAATATTTCTCCTATTTTCAACATTGCTAATTTATCAGAATATCATGAAGGTGGAACATAGGATGGACCAACAGAAGTACAGTGGAGTATTCCGGCATCTACTTCAATGGAGGAGATAGAAGAGATCTTGGATAGCCGTGTGGGAAGTACTCGGAACAAGCAATATGAAGAATATCTGGTAAAATGGAAAGGAAGGCCTGTTGAAGATTATTCTTGGTTGTCTAAGGCAGAGGTTGACCGTTTGGGTTTTCCTCACACAAACATTTGAGATGTGACAGGGTCACTTCTCAAATTACCCTGGGTGTCTGATGCAGGAGCATCTAGTGGTGTAAGGGCAATCTTGCATCACCCAAAAAGAAGTTAATTCAAAATCATTGTAGTTGTTTTCATTTCTTTCCATAATTAGTGTTTCTGGTTCCATAATATCCAGAATAATAATGTAGGACTTTCAGTTTTTCCAAAACTGCTAAAAATAGCAACTTGCCTATTTTGGAAAGTGTACCTGCTATTTTTAGAAAGTTTGCATTTAGGCACGTAATGAAGCAAAAACTTCTAGAAAGTTACATAACAGAAATATAAGACCTTTGGTGAAGGAATCAGGCAAAGATCATTTGTGAGCTGAAAGATATTAAAGTTTTTGTTTTCTGAAAAGCCCCTGAAAATTTTTGGAATGAGATATGAGGAACTAAAACTTCCCATAACATCCTAAAAAGTTGACAAAAATCCATTTATGGATTTTCAGTTGATAGTTCACATCGCAATCTTTCTGGCACTTAAAACGGTTCGTCAATTGGACACCTGGATCAAAAGTTATGCTTCTCGGAAGTTGACCTACTTTTGGAGGGAGTTGCAAATTTTGAAATTTAGCTGGAGGCTGCCAAAAAGTGCTATTTATGACTATTTTAGGAACCCTGAGCAGTAGGAGAGTTAAGGGGGCCAGTGTAGAGTCAAGAATAGGTGGGAAAATAGAAACCCTAACTAATTTGGGGTTACAGAAGGCTGAAGATTCTAGAGTCTTGAGGTTGGGAAAGCTGTAATGTGTTGTAGCCAGTAGAGGATTCATCCTCTGATTGTAATTGAGCTTATGTAATGTAATGAGTTGCCCAGTTCAATAAAAGAAAGTTCTATTTTCTATGTTCAATATCTGTTATTGTGTGTTTTGTGATTTACCCCCTTCATCAGCATGTCTTTGGCGGTTGTGGTAGCGTAGCTCAACCGTCAGGTGTGTTTGGCGTGTCTAAGATGGTGGCACGTAGCGATGAGATCCCCCATTATGTATGTTTTATGTGTTTAATACGTATATTGTGTCGATGACATACTCTATGGAGCTCATGTATTCTATGTGTTTTCTGTGTGTCTTCCTTATATGTCTTGTGTGTTTTAGTGGCGAGGCGTAGCAATGAACTCCCCCCATGTTGTGTGTTTTTGGTGCAGGGGCACCCATAGTGCTTTTATGCCTCCAAGGGGTCAAAAGTTGATATTTTGTTTTTTTTGAGTTTCTTATGTGTAATAAAGTTTTCTAAGACCATTACATGTGTGTTGGAGTCTAAGCTAGGTCATTAGGTGAATGGAAGTGTCTAGTTGCAAAAAGGTGTCAATGTTGCACAATTTTGTCAAATTACACATTGGTGGAATATGAACAGTTGTAATTTGAAAAGTTGGTTGAGAACCATTGGAAAATAGTTGTAAATTTTTTAAAAATGCCTTCTATGGTTGAAAAAAAGGTTGGGGGATGATAAAAGGATGAGAAAAGATTGGGTATTTGAAGTTTTGATAAATAAAACCCTTGTTTTCTGTGCATTTTTTCTATAACAGTCCTATTCTTTCACATGGTACGGATCTGTATAGACTTTGTGTGACCTACATATGGAATGGTTGGAAATATATTTGAGTTACCTTTCTAATTCTTTTGGTTTGGTTGATTTTTGTTGTGTTTTGTGAAAGTTATGATCAAATTAGTGATTGTCATTTCCAAATTTTTACTATTTTTCAGAAAGAAACTTGTTTGGAACGGATTTGTATGAACTTGGACGGAAAAGGGTAGGCATGTGGATGATAGATATATTAAATACATAACTTTTCCTTTTCATTTGGAGTCATTTCATCAAGTTTTGAAAAAGTTAGAGCATTTTTGGTGATAATAGTCCTAAATCCTGCCGAGGGTTCCCAGTTTGGAACAACCTTGTTGTGCCCTATTCTGTACAAAATAACCCTATCTAATTTTGAGATATATTAAATAATGGAAAAATGGCTATCTAGAACTATGTTTACATTTTTGATATCATGTCTGTCCTGAAAGTTATGACCAAAATACTCAATTTGCTGCCCCCATGTTTTAGGCTTTAAGGATTGAAGGCTTGTGAGGAAAAGCCCACCAAATGATGCTTTAGGGTTTCAAAGATTAGTTTATTGAGGTTGTTTTTGAGTTGTCCACCCCTGCTCTACATCAATTTTGCATATTTTGTGGTGGTGCATAGTGATGAGCTCCCCCATGCTATGTATTTTGTGTGCTTTTGATGACGACACGTAGTGATGAGCTCCCCCCATCACCTAGTTAGGGTTATATAATTGTTTAATCATGTCTTCTCTTCATATATGCCTTATGTATTGCATGTTTTCTCTCATACTGTCTCTGTGTATTGCATGCCTCTTTACTGTCTTATTCGTGTATTACGTGCTTCTTCACTATATTCTTTGTGATGTCAAGTGTTTTCTTATGTTTACCTAAGCTTGGGGGCTAGAAATGGTTCTTCCAAACTTAGGGTGTATCTTCGCTCTAGTGTCTGATGTGTTTGATGTGCTTTTACCGTACTTTAATGCATGTACTAATCGTAAGATTATACACACATTAAAGTGGGGGCTAAATCTTATGGAGTAAAAAGTAGCCAAATGTGTATTTACCTCCTTGTTTAGCTCCTAGGTCCCTGTGTTTACATTATACATTCTAATTATTCATACCGATGCAAAATTTCCTGAAACCAATGTAAATTGGGAATAAGTGGCCCATGCTTAACCTTATCCTAGACCTAAAAGGGGCTCAAAGACTTGGGCATCGCTGGCCAAGTCTTCCCTGATTGGTTGGGGCAAATTTAAGTGTATGTTAGCTTGGGAGCTTTCAAAAGGTTTCTCCTTGTCGGCTCTTTTGTTTTTATTTGATGAATGTTAGCAGAAAATCATATATAATTGTGTTTTTGAATTCATTATGAACCTAGATAGAGATAGCTAACTTGAATCATTGGAATAAAGAGCATTCAAAGCATTCATTATGATTCTAGAGTGGATTTGTGTTGTCATTGTGTGTGTGTTGTTATAGGTTTTGAATTTATCATATGTCTCTCCTTATGAGTTGAAGATCCTTCATCCTCCTAAGGGTTTCATCACATAGGTGATATCATTGTTGTTTATCATCATTTGATTCATCATATTATTATTGTGTTTAGGCTTTGCCCTGCAAGGGCACGCTCTCTTTATCTATCAACGATGTTGGGAAGCTTGAATTCTATCTTGGGATTTGATTGAGGCAAGTCCCTAAAAACCATAACCCCCAAACCCCTTCTCTTATTCTTGTGCATAGGTTATAGGAGTGAGATCTGGGAAATATGAAGATATAGGAAGATTGAGCAAGGATCAGGGTTTTAGGATCTGACAACAGTTATGGAATATTCCTCTGTGCAAGACTTGGGCAGTGGCGCCCTAATCTTTCTACTCCTACTAACTCCAATTTGACATTAAGGCAGTCTCTACAACATTTCTCCAGTTTATAGTTCCTACAGATTAAACCATTCAGGACTTGGGCAGTCCCGAAATAGTCCTCTATCACCTCTACTTCTAGGACACAAGTTCTATCATCTTCCTGATCCTCTCTGTGCAATTAGTTTCTAGAGATTTGCTGTACATCTTCTGTTATAATTAGATCTTCATAGAACTAGGGTTTAGTGCATTATTGACCTAGAGTTTGATAAATAGACTTGATTAATATGATATTTCTATAGAACTCCCAGGTACAAGATCTGTAGCACAGTCCACCTCCTTTTGGTAGTGATTTGTCTCAGTCTTGTCCTTGAATGTTATTGTGAAAAAGGGTTTGATCTAGTGTGCATCCTAGTTGTTATCATTCATCTTTTTCACACTTAACAAGCTTATCACTCAAGAAGAAATGGAGTTATAGAATGCATGGGTTGATAAATAAAGATAAAAAGGAGATAAATATGCATGGGTGGGTGCATGAAATAGTTAACTCTATCTTTGGGACAAAATTCCATGCAATCAAGAAGAAAAAAAGGTGAAAACAAAGCTATTTTTGGCCAAAAACTCAAGTTTAATTATGGCTGGAAAAGATGGCAGGGTCATCACCTGGTTGCCCCTTTCACTAGTCAGGGTCACCTAGGGGCAAACCATGGGTGACCCTCAGAGGAGAGGTCCTAGGTGGAAGTGCAAGATGGGAGATGAAAGAGGAGGAGAAAATAAGGTGATTTGCCTTCAAAAACTGGTCAAACAGGGGTCAAAAACCAAATATCCACTTGCAAAAGTAGGATCTCCTGGGGGTGATTTGGAAATAATAGGGGGAGATTTGTACTTGTTGACTCAAACTGAAAACCAAAAGTTGGAGATGGCTTGGGAGGTCCTCTAGAGGGCTCCTAGGGGTGGGAATGGATGGAAAACAATGGGGAGAGGTGAAAACACAACAAATGGATGAATAGAAGGCTTAGGGATGAAGTCACAAGCATAGGAAACACAAATTGACAAGTGTCAAAAAGTGTCGAAAGTAGGGAAAGGGGTAGAATGACAAAGGGGAAACAACAAAAGGAAGAATAAACCACATGCTACTAAGAGAATCACCACTGAGAGGGCATTATTCTACATTTACATGTACGTGACAAGGATTGTGAGTCATCATTGGGGTCCTTGTGGAGGTTGTGCATGATTTTGGTGCTGTTATGGAGTAAAAAGTGTCCACTTGTCTTTTTACCTCCTTGTTTAGCTCCTAGGTCCCCGTGATTACATTATACATTCAAAATGTTTATCCCAACACAAAATTTCTTGACACCAATGTAAAATTGGAATATGTGCTCCATGTTTTATTTGTTGAACACCCAATGTACTGAGAGGGGGGGGTGAATCAGGACTTTATTAAACTTCTTTCTTATTAAACTAGAAATCCATTTACTGCATGCAATAACAAAGAAAATTAAACATAGAAGAAACAACCAAAATCTATCACACATGAATACCAAGATTTTTACGTGGAAAACCCAAAACTGGGAAACACCACGGTGAGTGTTAGCTCACAATATATTATGTAGGAACAATACTGATTTACAATAAAGGCTCATTGCTTTAGGGCTCATTGCCCAAAGAAATGCTCATTGCCAAAATAGGGTCACTACCTAGAGAAAGAAAAGAGAAGCAAGAAGGTGGCTCACTGCCAATTTGAACTGCTCAGATTGCATCTACACATGCATGGATGCAGCTCCAATGAATGCTCAAAATACTCTCTCAAAACTCTTCATCTTGACTGCTCTGTTTTACTGCTCTACTTTTACATTAAGCAAGATCTCTCTTCTTCTGCTCTTGTCACCTACTCTGTACTTCACATATTTTGTACATTCACATCCACATCTCTTCCCCCAAACACCGAATTCAATCCCATATATATATATCCACAACAAACAAAATCTTCATATTAGGTCGGCCTAATAAAGTGTACCGTGTAGTCATGCATTATGTAGCTTGTTGGCCAAAGTCATTTACCAAAATATAGAGTGGATCAAAACAACACTTGAATCATATTTACATATGTCAGCTCCATCCATATAATCACTTAGGATTATATTCCAAACAACAAAACTTACTGCACACACATCATACTATCATGTCGGCCTTAACCACAGACTGCCACTGCTTCGCTTCCTCTGTTAGACAACAACTTTCGGTGCAGACCACAAGATGCTTCCAAAATCATATCAAACACTTTTCACACATCACATATCATACCTTTAGAACCATAAAGCAAAATATTCTCTTGCAGTAGAATGTGGACCACAAGAACACATGCTTTGTCACAGTCAAACTACATCATACCAACTAGTGATACTTAGACATTCATAACTAACTTTTTGGTGGAGCTCAGAACTTGTAACTCTAGATATAGATACTCCATACATGTGGTTACAACACCTCAAAACTGCATAATGAGATATGCAACCGTGTAGGAATGTGGACCAATTCATTTGAGTGTTTTGTTCTGATTTTCACTATTCTCTGCACTGCCAGACTTAGACTTTTTGAAGATAGACTTTCGGTACTCATCAAGAATTGAAATCTTGAACAAATGATCATTTGAGGACTATGAACAACATACCTGAACCACATGATATTATCTTCTACTACTGACCAATACCAACTCACATACTGTCTCCTCGTCACTACTTTAGTATACTACCAACACTTAACCCTAAATGGCTAAGTCTTCTTCTCCAGGCCAAAAACACTGTTCCAATCTTGTTCCTTTTCTTGTTGCCATCAATGACAACATCTTCAGACATCATCACAAGTTGCCAAAAATCTCCCCCTTTGGCATCGATGGCAACAATTGATGTGAAAAATTATTACAACTCCCCCTATCTCTTTATACACCGCTCCCCCTGTCTTCATGATTTATTATTTTCAAATGTTTTTCACATGCTTCATTTCTTCTCCCCCTTCGACATCATTGGCAAAGGTGTATGATACAAAGATATGTACAAGTTGCCAAAATTTCAAAACTAATTTTCTACTTTCCGCATATATACAAGTAAAATCAAAAGTGCTTACTGTTGTTCTGGGAGAATATCTTTATAGATTATTTTCAGTTACACCATTTCTTCATCCCAACCGGTCTTGGCATCGCTCAAAATTAGTATGTGCCCATTAATCTGGGACACCCTATAGTCTGCTTTCTTTACTATATCAGGGGCTTCAGTGATTTGCCTTGTCTTGTCTTTCTCTGCTATTAACTTGGTTAGGGAAGCAATTTTGAAACTTGCTACTTCCTGGAGCTGACTAATTCTATGCTTTATGATATCCCTTTGGGTTTGCAACTTATGTATATTAGAATGAATAGTTTCAACTTGTGCCCTTTGATTACCAATAACATCTTTTGCTGGGTCATAAGTTCTAGATATCTTCATTATCTGGGCTTCCCATCTATCAATTTTATCCTTTATATCCTTAGTCTTAACCGGCCACGTGGGTCATCCCACAATAATGGGTTACACTTTTTGGCCAAACTTGACATTGAAATCAACATTTTGAACTAAATCTTCACTTTTTGACACCTATAGCCGCTAAACTGTTAGGAATTTGAAGATGATGTGAAATAGTGATTTGTGAGATTTTGCTTGTAGATTCTAAATATATATATTTTTAAAAAATATGGAGTTAAATTGTAAAATTTTTGCGTCTCCTTTGATAACTAGTTTTTAATAGTAAACAACATTTTTTTAAAGTGATGTGTATTCTGTAGCACATAAATTTTTATCTATAAAGGATAAAATTCTGATTCTTTTGAATTTAGATTAGTAACACTGATATATAGGGCATGCATTTGGTTTTATAATGTTTTGTTGAATATTTTTTTTAATTAAGTTTTGAAGTCAAACCAATTATAATTTAGACATAGGTGTATTGTGTAAAACATAACTTTTTCTATATGTATCGAAATTCAATTTTTTTTTGTTGAAACAAGGACATCAATACATAGGGCATAGATATTTTTTAGAATTTTTTTTCACTAATTTACTAATTTTCCATGTGTGTAGAACATAGAACTTGATGTTTAGTGAAAACCCTACGTTCACAAGAAATAAAAAATAAATATAATAATCAAATTAAATATATTTGAAATTATACTTTTTGGGAAGCTTATAATAAGGACTACATACTTACAAAACATAAATTTTAAATGAATTCATTTGATCCCCCAAAAGGTAGAAATCAAAAGTGGTTTTTATCAGCATTTTGATAGGTGTAGAGGAGACTCCATTATAGGTATGGTTTAAAACTAGCAGGGTTCTATCCAAGGAGGTTTGAATTTAAGGGGGTTTGATCAAACACTCTTCAATTAAAATCCTTTAAATGGAATATTTCAAGGTTTAAATCATTATATTTTCTAAAATTATGTGATTTCAACAAAATTCAGGATGTCCCAGAAAGTGTAACCCATTATTGTGGCAGCACCCACATAAGACAAAATTGATATAATTCACTGGCTTCTTTAAGGGCTAACTCTACATATTCTATACTTTTATCTAACAAAATTTTGTCTTGAGAAGCTTTATCTTTTATCTCAACTAATCTCTTGTTGTCTATTTCAGCTCTTACTTTTTGTCAACAACTTTTTCAAGAGACTCAAAATGAATATTGATGGATTCCATTAACTTCTTTACTTGTGCAACATGACCCAAGGATGTGTCTCTTCTTATTCTAGGCATTAATTTTTCAAAAAATTTTGATGCATCTTCTAACAACTCGCTATCCTCTATATGAGATTTCAGTAGTTCCTCTTGTGCATTAGTTTGGAGAATTGTTCCAAGTCTTAACTTCTGTAAAGGGGAAATAGAAGCAAGGTTAATAGGCCCTTGCAGAAGCTTAGGAGTAGTCAAAATTTGAGCTTCTTTATGCTTCTCCAAGAAATCTCTTAAGGAGTTAGCAGTGTCTCTCTTCTCTTCACCATGAGACACTTCAACTTCTTGTCTCTTTGGAGGTAGTCCTTGGCTATGTTCTTGTTCATTTCTTTCTGGCTCCAGAATAGGAACATCCATCATTTGTTCATTTTTCTCTTCTCTCTGCTCTTCTTGTTCCTTAGATGCTTTTTCATTAGATGTCATCTTTGTTTCTTCAGATTTCTTCTCTTCTTTAGTTTCTTTCATTTCTTTAACTTGTTTAGAACTTATTGGAGGAACTATTCCACTTTGTTCTGTATTCACTTCCTCTTCACTCCTTGTGCTCATTGGAGGATTATCTGTACCTTGCTCCAAGTTTTGTTTCATATTTATCTCCAAATCTATATTATTACCACCAGTATTTTGTTCATCTTCATCAGTATCAACAATAGATGAAATTGATCAATCCATTGTGCTTGATATCTCCTCTTGTACAAGTGTGTATGTATTGGAGATATTGATCTCATTGACTTTATTACATCTTTTATTTTGGAATAACAATTATATTGCAGATGCTTGAAGATATTGGAACTACTTTCAATGGCTTTCTAGGGTTTTTGCTGCTCTTTTCTCTGATGATGGAGGTTACTGCCCTGGACAGTGCCTGTGGGAACCAGACCTCGACGGGCGGTGATCCTTCTAAGGGATGGAAAGGGGTTTTGACAGGGAAGAAGATCTTCTCCCCTAAAGGAGTGTATGGGGTTACAATTCAAAAGGAATCGGCGAAAGGTATGGATTTGGATATACCTGATGATTTGGTTGAAGAAATAGTGGCAGCCATGGATCTGGCGCTAGTCGGTAAGTTCTTCTCTCTTCGTCCTAATATTGAAATGGTGAGGAAGTGGGTATCTAATCGTTGGAGGATTAAAGGCAATGTGTCGGTCATAGCTATGGCAAGAGGTTTGTTTTTATTTAAATTTACAAATAGGGAGGATATGTTAGCTATTTTGGCGGGTGGGCCATGGCTTTATGGCACCCATTCACTCGACTTGTGTTCATAGAAACCTAGTTTTGATCCCAATATAGATTTGAATTGGACTGCCCCAGTTTGGGTGAGGCTCCTGGGGTTTCCCTTGGAATATTGGGATGAAAAGATATTTTCTGCTATTGGTAATACCTTTGGTCAGTATGTGACGTTGGATAACACCACTCGGGCTAAGTCCTATTGTGTGTATGTTAGATTCTGTGTTAATGTGGAGATCCATCAAACCCTTCCCATGTCCATAGACTTAAACTCTAAGTATGGGATCTGGACCCAACCGATTCTCTATGAAAATGATACTACATTCTATCAGATCTGTAAGAAGAAGGGTCATTTAATGACCCATTGTAAAGTAAAGCAAATGGGAGGTAATGCTGATCTTAACAAAGATGAGGATGATATCTCATCCAAACAAGACATCCCTAATAATCAGGGAATGGGGGGTAATGAGGAAAATGTTATCACAAAAGAATCTACAGAGAAGGTTATGGAGATAGGTTTTTAGAAGTCTGATGTAGAGGATTACTAGCACTTGGCTCAACATAATACTTAGATTGAATAGGGTGAGATTCATTCCCAGTCGGCGAAGGCTACTGTTGAAGGAGAAGAGACCCCGGTTATTGTTGGACAGAATGCCCAAATCCCAGAGCTGATTTGCATTAATAAGGTTGTGACTTCCCAACCATCCTCTAAGCAGCATCCCTCTCCTATTCCAGACATATCCACAGTTGAGTTCACCGAGGAAGGATTCCTTCAGAATCAGGTAGCTATTCCCTCTCGGTCCACTGGAATTGGACTGAGTGGTAGTGGTAATGACCAAGATGATTGGATTACCCCTAAGAAAAAGATTCGTAAGGCTAAAAAGGCTGCTGATGTTGGGACAAACCCTAGACAAGGAAGACTGACTCTAAGAGAAACAAGGCAAAGAGAAATTGCCAGGTAGATTGCCAGTGGTAAGCAAAAAACACTAGAGGTCCAATCTCAAAAACCTCCTAAATGAGAATTCTTTCTTGGAACTTGAGGGGTTTCAATAGCTCCACCAAACAGTTTGAAGTGAAAAACTGTATTATGGAAAATAAGTTAGATATTCTTTTACTTCAGGAAGTTAAGATGAATGAAGAGACCTTTAAGAGGATAGCTGATGAAATATGGCCCAGGGCTGCTTACTGTATTAGCCAGCTACGGGAGCCTCTGGAGGGATTATTACTATGTGGAATGCTGCCAAATTCAATGGATCTCTTGCTGTCTCCAGTAAGCATTTTCTGGTTGTTAACTTCTCTCTGCCTTCTTTAAACTGGTCCCTGATTAATATTTATGCTCCGAACACTAGGGCCATAAGGAAAACTTTGTGGATTGACTTGTGTAATACTCTTTCCACCTCCCCTCATTCTCATTGGAGACTTTAATACTCCCTTATATCCTTCTAAGAAATTGGGGGGTATTCTTGATTATTCTGATAGTATGTTTGATTTTGCAGAATTTATCAATTCCTTTGAGTTGTTGGATGTGGAGTTGCAGAATCAGAACTTTACCTGGTCTAACAAAAGAAGAGGAGCCCAATTGATACAAGTTAAATTGGATAGATTTCTTATTTCTAACAATTGGGATAACCATCAGAACATGAGTCTGAAGGCTTTATCTAGAACTATGTCAGATCATAGTCCTATTCTCTTTAATTGGAAGGAACAACGTAAGTGTGGTCCTATCCCTTTCAGATTTGAAGCTATGTGGATTAAACATAAAGATTTTAGAAATATTGTGGCTCATTGGTGGCAACTTCCAATTTAGGGTACTCCTATGTTTCGGCTGGTTAAAAAGCTCCTTCACATTAAACAAGATGTTCATGGGTGGAACATATATAGTTTTGTCAATGTGTTTATCCAGAAGAAAACTATCTCTGGAAGATTAGCTGACCTTCAATAGTTAATGGATCAAGGAGGTGGTACAAATAATATTACTTAGGAGGAAAGTGATCTGATTTTTGAATGGAAGAATCTTATGAGCAAAGAAGAAATTTTCTGGAAATAGAAGTCTAGGGTTCAGTGGCTCAAAGAAGGGGATAGGAACACTGCTTTTTTTCATCTCTCAGCCATGAAGCATAGGAAAGCTAATTTTATTTCTAAATTATGTTTGGAGGATGGAAATGTCATCACTGAGGACAATGAGATTGGGGATCAAGCTGTGTTCTTTTTTTAGAATTTGCTGTCAGAGCAAGTGGACACTACTGGCAATGGGCGGATTATGGACCAGTTTCTAGATAAAATCCCCTCATTGATTACTGAGGATAACATTGAAATGCTAAAAGAAATTTCTGAGGAGGAGGTCCATGCTGTCTTATTCTCTATGGCTCCCTTCAAAGCTCTAGGCCCTGATGGTTTTCCTCCAATATTCTTTCAAGAATATTGGGATATTGTGGGCTTTGATGTCACTGCTGCTGTTAGGGATTTCTTCAGAACTGGTAAACTTCTCAAATAGATCAATAATACTTTTATTGCGCTTGTCCCTGAAAAACCTAAGCCTATGCATCTCTATGATTTTAGACCCATTAGCTTATGTAATACCATCTATAAGCTGTGTACTAAAATGATTGTCCTGAGGTTTTAGCCTTTTTTGGACAAAATTATTCCCCCTTCTCAGAAAGGCTTTGTCCCTAGGCGACAAATTCTCGATGCTGGTATTTCCACCCATGAAACTATCCATTCTATGGATAAGAGCAGGATCCCTAGTATGGTTCTTAAGTTAGATATCTCCAAGGTATATGATAGAGTTTCATGGAAGTTCTTGTTTAAAGTCATTAATAAATTGGGTTTTAATGATAAAATATCCCTTCTCATTTGAGAGGCTGTTACCACTGCTAAATTCTCTGTTCTGGTCAATGGGGTCCCTAGGGGTTTTTTCTCTTCCTCTAGAGGGCTTAGACAGGGGGATCCTCTTTCACCATATTTGTTTATCATGATGGCAGAGGCCCTAGGGAGATATGTACACTCTAAGATTACCTCTAAGGAAATTGTGGGTATTAAACCTGCTTCTTCTCTCTCCCCTATGTCTATGCAACAGTTTGTGGATGATACCATCCTCTTTGGTATCTCATCTATGGTTGAAGCTCGTAGGTGGAGGAATATTTTAAATGACTATGCCAAAGCTTTTGGTCAATACATAAACTTTCAGAAGAGCAATGTGTATTTTTTTAATACTCCGGCTGATCTCCAGCATAAAATCATTAATATTATTGGCTGTGCTAAGGTTGATCTTCCTGCTATTTATCTTGGCCTCCCCCTCATGGTTAAATAGGTTTCTCAGGGATTTTGGAATGGAATTCTAGAAAGAACTCAGAAGAAGTTGGTTGGCTAGAAGGGGAAGCTACTTAGTAGTGCTGGTAAACTATAGCTTTTACGAGCTTCTTTACAAGGTATTCCTACTTACTTCCTTTCTCTCTTTAAAATGCCTAGGTTTATTGCCAACAAATTGGAGTAGATCCAAAGAAAATTCCTATGGATAGGTGTGGAAGACAAATAGAGAATGTCCTTGGTTAGTTGGGAAAAAGTTTGTCTTCCCAAATCTCATGGAGGTCTTAACATTAGATCTGTCAGGAATATGAATAAAGCCCTCCTTTCCAAAATAAACTAGAATTTGGTCCATAATAATAAAGAGTGGGGGGACATTATGCAAGCCAAGTATCTTCATGGAACTGATAATGTTAGTTTCCTTCATCAGGAGGGGCTTCCTCAGGGCTCTGTTATTTGGAATAAAATGCTCAAGTCTAGAGGTTTACTCAGACATGGACTTAGATGGAAACTGGGGTGTTAGTAATCATTTATGTTTAGGGTTTTAGGCTTGAGACTGGTGGTGCCTGCATAAGTATTTAGGTTTCAAGCATTTAGATATGCAGGCACCTTCCTAAAAATCCAAAAAACTCTAACACTTTCGGCCTCTACAGTTGAAGAAATGTAAAAAATTAGTTAAGGTGCAAGTGACTTTGTATATACAGAGGTGTTTGTATATATATACAGGTCAAAATGTACATTGGCGGGCTTGCAAAAGTCTCCATCGACCTTCAAAAAATGGTGAAAAATGAGTTATATGCATTTTATATGCATATCGGGCTTTGAATGTGCATATACAAAGGGGAATCTTTTGCAGATTCCTGAGAATATTCCCACTTTGTATATCAGGTTGCATGTGGAGATACAAAGGAAAAATGTACAAGGGTGGCAGACATGCTTCTGCTACAGTGCGATGTGCAAGTGGTCTTGTATATCGAGCTACATACAAAGCCGCCAGCATGCATTTCAAACATACAAACAAATATACATCCGGGTGCACATACAAAGAAAAGATGCATTCCTAGAATATTCTATCACATATTCTGCAGTTGTATATGAGGGTTTGTATATGTGTGTTTGTATATTGGCACATACAAGGGTACAAATATACATTTGCTACAGTGCTGCAGGGGAGACACAAGTGATGGGGCCCACCAGTTGTATGTGCATTCGTTTGTATGTTTGCACATACAAGCCATTATACAATGAAGAAATATACATTCCAGACCCGAAGGAGAAATCAAATTTAGTTAATAATATTTCAGATCCGCAGCATGTATGTTGGGTGCTTGTATGGGCCAATGTACATTCAAAAGATACAAGGGTTAAGATGCAAGCCAGATTTTAAAGCAACTTTAGCATGCCTCATTAAAATTTGAAATCCGCCTTGTATGTATGAGGCAAATGTACATGCACATATACAAGGAAATATGCAGGAAAAGAGGATACAAGTCAGACCCGAATTGATTTTTCAATTTTTCCTAAACAGGTTTGGGGTCCGCCTTGTATATCAAACAGTTGTATATGCATTTTGCATATACAAGGGATTTTTGAAGGGTGAACAGTGGCGATTGTATATGAATACATCCTTGCATATACAAGGGTGAAAAGGCAAAATTTAGAGAGCGAAAGGTCAGCGATAGGGGCATGAAGTGCCTACGTGGCACGATATCATTAGCTGGCGGCTCTTCATGCATGTTTTGGGGCCGTGGATCTTAGCGATAGGAGTGGATTGACGGCCTTGTTTTGTACCTGTAGCGATGGTTTTTTCTGAGCATGTGCAACCATTTTTGGGTGGGAAAAACTCCAATGACAAGCCACTGAGGATCTGCGGGTAGCTGACCAATAATGGTGACATTTGTAGGTTTTGGGTTGATGATTGACAGGTCAACCACCCGATTGATGAAGAAAATCCCTGGGCGGTGGTGCAAATCCCGAGTTCACCTGCTCATTCTTCTTTGTCTTTCTGCTGCTTTAACTATTTTGAGCGCCATTTCTCATGCATTGTATCTGGCAGAAATTTTGACCTTGCCTTGTAATTAATTTTGCTAAGTACACAGTCTTGGTATAAAAAACCAAACTGTGTCACTCAGTGTTTGTGGAAGACTTGGGCAATTTTGGGGGAAAAATAACAAAATACAGAGCATTTCCTGTCTGTTTTATCTCTGTGGAGTTTATGTGTTGCACCTAAGTTGTATCTTGCACATATGTTTAGTTTCAGTGTTAATGTTATATGAAAAATGCTTCTTGCATGTGTTTTGCTGTCTGTCTCCACTTGTTGCATGCATTTTCTTCTTTTGAATCTGGTTGCTAAGGGTTTCTTAGATTCTGGGGTATAGTCTTGCTATATCACATACTTGATCTCTAACTTCCATTCAAGGAGTGGATTAAATTGTTTTAGGTTAAGGTATGGAGAAGAATGTATGTCAGCTGGGATATCCATAAATAGAGACAATTAAATACCCATTGTTGGGAGATGTTTGTAAGGCAAGCATCAATCTAACCCCTTGAAACTTGAATGCCAATTGCAAGCCACTCTCATGTATATGTCTATGTGACTCCTTGCCCTGAGATAGGCATCAGTCTGTTCTTGTGAAGTAGTTATGATCCAAAACCCCTATCTTGCATCCATACCATCAAATTCCAACCATTCCATTATTCCAACCTGTTAGTTGTAGGAGTAGGATTAGGAACCCTTGCATACTCTCATACCTAACCAGTCATATATGTCCAAGAAAGTTGCCAAACTTGTGATCTATCATTTAGATCTTGGTCCATGCATGAGAGTATTCTGCCTATTATCACAAAGCTAAATCTTCCTGTCATAGGGCAAGTCAAATGTTACATCTTTAGCTATAGGGATACCCCCCTTGGTGTGGCAGAACCAGAAGTGAAGGGGAGGCTACTCACGCAACCTCCTGTATCTGTTGACTAAATCTGCCCATGCATTGGAACTGGAAAACCCCTGCCGATTCAGGAGGTAACAAATTTTGGCGATTCTACTGGGGACAAGAGTCGAATAATGTGAGATCATCGCTACATATCTGGTTCTTTCATGTGAATGATGGTGCTCTGCTGGCGGTATGAACTTAGAGAAATGTTTGATGAGCTTTCAGCTGTTTGAAATTTTTATCCTCTTTGGGGAGGTGGCGACTCTGCAAAAAAGTTTTGGTGCACATGAAAGATTGATGTATGTTATTGAGATCTAAAAATATTCTGTTCAAAGCTTCAGCATCTGGATGAGAAAAGGTACCTAGCTCCTTCCCATTTATATTTGTTGTTTTATTGCATAAGTTAGATGCCAAGGGGAAGCCTTAGGTCTTAGACAGACATAAGGTGTCTAAGAGTGAAGTTTATATGAATCCAAGTATGTATTCACCCATACTCAGTCAAGAGGGGGATGATGTATTGAGTAAAAAAAATGAAGAGATAAAGAATAGGTTGATATCCTTAGAAGCCCGACAGACTTAGTTAAATAGTAGTAACCCTGTTGTGTCTGCTAGTCAGAATGATAACCCTCTTGTAAGCTCTTTTGATCCTTTGTATGACCAATTAGATTTGTCATGGGTTGATTATCAAGTTGAAAGTATGCCTGCTAAAATTTACAATCAGATGCCTAGATTTAATAGACACAATGTGTGTGATGGGGTGCACATATCCAAAACTTTCACTACTTCATGGAGAGACATTCATTTAGGGATGAGGATATGTGGATGAGGTTTTTTGTTAGATCCTTTGGTGCTAGAGCCAGAGATTGGTATTTGAGCTTTCCAAAGAAATTCTTTGCCTATTGGGATGAACTTGCTGACTGTTTTAGAAAAGAATTTGCAAGAGAACCTGCTGATCTTGTTGCAAGATTAATGGAAATTAGAAGACAAGATAAAGAGCCCGCTATTGGTTTCAATCATAGATTTGCAGTAGCCCTTTCACAAATCCCTAAAGTCTTCAGACCTAATATTTCAGCCTGTGTTGGCATATATTTTGAAGCTTTCGAGGAGGGCTCTAGTGCATTGTTGAGGGAATTCAAGATAACAAGTATGCAGATGGCATACAAGTTTTTAGAAAATATAGAAAAAATTAGAAATCAGCATATGTAGAATTCCCTGTCCACAGGTTTTGGTATGAATAACGGTTATAAGGCTGCAAATGACCAAGTGATTATGGCATCATGTGAAGATAAAAATGAGAATGAAAATGCATCAGTTGAGGATGCCAGTAGAAGGATCAATGATAACCCCCATTGCAAGGTTGAGGTGTTTGGTTCAGAAAATAATGATGAGGTTATGGACAGAAATGAACATCTATTTGAATAGATTTGTGGAGATGATTGTGAGTATTGTGCTTAGGATAGAGAAGAAATAAGCAAATAGAGTAGCAGTTCCATGTGTGAATCAATGCCTTCTTTTCAGACACATGGAAATGATGAAGAGCAATCAGAAATTGAAACAAGTGCTAGAGTCGAGCATGATTGTCCTTTATTTGATTATAGTTTTGTCTATGACACATAGGCTGATACTCCTCCACAAAGAGAATCCATTAGTAATGAAGATGCATGTTCTGCTGCCCATGAACCAGTAGCATACTATAATGAAATTGCAACACTTGGATCAATTTTTTTTGACACATATAGTGAGGAGGATCTGTTTGAGTATGGTGAGAATCTAAGCAGTGCAATTGATATGGGTTTTGATTTTCATCCTGATGAAAGAGCAACCAACATACATCATGAAAACTGCTGCAAAGAGATGCCTGAGCCTAATCTTTTTCAGCTCGATGTAGCTGATGGTTGTGTGCATAATGTGCACAACTGTGAATTTGAAAGCTTTTTCTTTGATATGCCAACTTATGATAAAGTGAGACCTGATGTTCCTAGCTATAGGGTGGACTTTGAGTGCTTTCAGTTTTCAGTCTAGCTAGGAGATCATTTTGCAATGCATAATGCTGATACAGATGAAAACATGTGTTATATTTCATTTGAATATGCATTGTTTGATAAATATGGCATTCACATGTTGCTTGATGTTGATGGTTGTTTGCATAAGGTTGACAAGAGCAAGCTAAATGAGATGTTTGAATATGCAAATGACAAGGTTTGTTTGTGGCCAGATCATGGCAGCTTCTTCAGGCCTGATCCAGTGATATCAGATCAAAACAAGGTATTCGACAAAGGAAGACACATGTTTTTTCTTTCTTGGTGGCCTTAGGCCACCAAGTGCGATTGGTGATGTAGGTTGGTGCAATGTTCGACTCTATTGCCTAATGGATAAGGATTGGTCTGCATCCCAGAGATCTGAGGTTCTCACCATGCTTGCAAGAGCCATGCGTCCCCAGATAGAGCCTATGTTAGTAATCATTTATGTTTAGGGTTTTAGGCTCGAGCTACTGGTGGTGCTTGCATAAGTATTCAGGTTTCAAGCATTTAGATATGCAGGCACCTTCACAAAAATCTAGAAAACTCTAACACTTTCGGCCTCTGCAGTTGAAGAAATACAAAAAATTAGTTAAGGTGCAAGTGTCTTTGTATATACAGAGGTGTTTGTATATACATACAGGTCAAAATGTACATTGGCGGGCTTGCAAAAGTCTCCATCGGCCTTCAAAAAATGGTGAAAAATGAGTTATATGCATTTTATATGCATATTGGGCTTTGAATGTGCATATACAAAGGGGAATCTTTTGTAGATTCCCAGTAATATTCTTGCTTTGTATATCAGGTTACATGTGGAGATACAAATGAAAAATGTACAAGGGTGGTAGACATGCTTCTAGTACAGTGCGATGTACAAGTGCTCTTGTATATCGAGCTAAATATAAAGCCGCCAGCATGCATTTCAAACATACAAACAAATATACATCCGGGTGCACATACAAAGAACAGATACATTCCTTGAATATTCTGTCACATATTCTGTAGTTGTATATGAGGGTTTGTATATTTGTGTTTGTATATTGGCACATACAAGGGTGCAAATATACATTTGCTACAGTGCCGCAGGGGAGACACAAGTGATGGGGCCCACCAGTTGTATGTGCATTTGTTTGTATGTTTGCACATACAAGCCATTATAAAATGAAGAAATATACATTCCAGACCCGAAGGAGAAATCAAATTTAGTTAATAATATTTCGGATCCGTAGGATGTACGTTGGGCACTTGTATGTGCCAATGTACATTCAAAAGATACAAGGGTTAAGATGCAAGCCAGATTTTAAAGCAACTTTAGCATGCCTCATTAAAATTTGAAATCTACCTTGTATGTATGAGGCAAATGTACATGCACATATACAAGGAAATATGCAGGAAAAGAGGATACAAGTTGGACCCGAATTGATCTTCAATTTGTTCTAAATAGGTTTGGGGTCCGCCTTGTATATCAAACAGTTGTATATGCATTTTTCATATACAAGGGATTTTTGAAGGGTGAACAGTGGTGATTATATATGCATCCGTTCTTGCATATACAAGGGTGAAAAGGCAAAATTTAGAGAGCAAAAGGTTAGTGATAGGGGCATGAAGTGCCTATGTGGCATGATATCATTGGCTGGCAGCTCTTCATGCATGTTTTGGGGCCGTGGATCTCAGTGATAGGAGTGGATCGATGGCCTTGTTTTGAACTTGCAGCGATGGTTTTTTTTGAGCGTGTGTAGCCATTTTTGGGCAGGAAAAACTCCAATGACACGCCACTGAGGATCTGCGGGTAGCTGAGCAATAATGGTGACATTTGCAGGTTTTGGGGCGATGATTGACAGGTCAACCACCCGATTGATGAAGAAAATCCCTGGGTGGCGGTGCAAATCCTGAGTTCACCTACTCATTCTTCTTTGTCTTTCTACTGCATTAACTATTTTGAGCACCATTTCTCATGCATTGTATCTGGTGGAAAATTTGACCTTGCCTTGTAATTAATTTTTCTGAGTACACAGTCTTGGTATAAAAAACCAAACTATGTCATTTAGTGTTGGTGGAAGACTTGGGCAATTTTGAGGGAAAAATAACGAAATACAGAGCATTTCCTATTTGTTTTATCTCTGTGGAGTTTATGTGTTGCACCTGAGTTGTATCTTGCACATATGTTTAGTTTCAGTGTTAATGTTATATGAAAAATGCTTCTTGCATGTGTTTTGCTGTCTGTCTCCACTTGTTGCATGCATTTTCTTCTTTTGAATCTGGTTGCTAAGGGTTTCTCAGATTCTAGGGTATAGTCTTGCTATATCACATACTTGATCTCTAACTTCCATTTAAGGAGTGGATTAAATTGTTTTAGGTTAAGGTATGGACAAGAATGTATGTCAGTTGGGATATCCATAAACAGAGACAATTAAATACCCATTCTTGGGAGATGTTTGTAAGGCAAGCATCAATCTAACCCCTTGAAACTTGAATGCCAGTTGCAAGCCACTCTCATGTATACGTCTATGTGACTCCTTGCCCTGAGTTAGGCACCGGTCTATTCTTGTGAAGTAGTTATGATCCAAAACCCCTGTCTTGCATCCAAACCATCAAATTCCAACCATTCCATAATTCCAACCTGTTAGTTGTAGGAGTAGGATTAGGAACCCTTGCATACTCTCATACCTAACTAGTCATATATGTCCAAGAAAGTTGCCAAACTTGTGATCTATCATTTAGATCTTGGTCCATGCATGAGAGTATTCTACTTGTTATCACAAAGTTAAATCTTCCTATCATAGGGCAAGTCAAATGTTACATCTTTAGCTGTAGGTATACCCCCCTTAGTGCGGCAAAACTAGAAGTGAAGGGGAGGCCGTTTACGCAACCTCCCGTATCTGTTGACCGAATCTCCCTGTGCATTGGAACTGGCAAACCCTCTGCTGATTCGGTAGGTAACATGGGGAATGGTAATTCTATCAACTTCTGCGAAGACATTTGGTTGAATGATAAGGCCCTTGATGTTCAAGGTGATTATGGAGTTGTTACTGGCATTGTTAAACAATTTTTGGGGCAAGGTTTGTCATTATATTCACAATAATAATGGTATAAGGGTTTGGAAAAATCTCCTAGATTATTGTGCTCAAAGCCCTGAGCTCACCCCTAAGATGTGGTCTATCCAACATTTGATGCTGGGGGTTAGATTCCCTCTCTTTCCTAGGGAAGATGAGTTGTATTGGTGGCCAGATAAGAAAGGTTGGTTTTCTGTTAAGTCTACTTACCATCTGCTGATCTTCGATGTGCATAAAAATGAGCTTTGGAGGAAATTTTGGAATCATAAACTTATCCCTAAAATTAATATGTTTTGGTGGGCTACTGTTCATAACAAAATCTTAACTCAAGATAATTTACAGAGGAGGGGTTTCACTCTGGTTAATAGGTGTTTTCTGTGTTTTGAGAAGGAGGAAACAGTCTCTCATTTATTCCTCCACTGTGATTTTCCCTGGGAAATCTGGAATTCTATCTTAAGGAATTTTGGCATTCAATGGGTTTGTAATCCTGTTGTTAAGGAAGTCATTGCCAACTGGTGCCCTACTTTCTCTCATCCTTGGCTTGTTGAGCTTTGGAATCAAACTCTACCTTGTCTTGGTTGGACTTTATGGAAGGAGCGTAATAATAGAATTTTTAGGGAGACTTCCAGGGATACCTCTCAAGTCCTTCATTCTTTTTCTAAGATCCATATGGAAAGTGTGATCAATTCCCACATCAAAACTGCAGAAAAACCTTTCTCAAGAAGAAGAGCAAATTGCAACCAATTGGAGAATTCTAAACCAAATTCTAGCTCATGATAATTCCAAATAGTTGCAGAGATTAAATCCCAGATGGATTCCCCCAAAGCCCCATTGGCTCAAATTAAACTTTGATGGGGCATCTAAGGCTGATGGTAAAGCTAGTGGTGGTGGGATTATAAGAGATGACAAAGGATGGCTGGTTGCTGCCTATGCTGGCAGGATAGATTTTCAAAGCAATAATTTTGCTGAAGCTACCACTCTTTTATGGGGTATGAAGTTGGCTATTTCACTCGATATCCAACAATTGTATATTTAGGGGGATTCTAAATTGATTATCGATGCTATTACTAATGCATCAACTTATGGTTGGAAACTGAAAGATATCATAATTGATATCTAGATCCTTATGCAACATATCTCTAGAGTTGATATCTCTCATATATATAGAGAGGGAAATGGGGTTGCTAATGCCCTTGTTGACTATGGCTAGCAATTTTCAAATTGGCGATGTTGGCGCCAAGTTAAAAACATCCCTTTAAACATAAGGGATTTAATTCAAAAGGAGATGACTTGTCAAGGATGACTCATCATACTAAGAGAGACAGTTTGTTCCATCAGTTTTGTTAGAAGATGCTGATGTGTATCTTGAAGTACGTGCTTTTATGTACTTCGTTGCTCAATGTCACTTCAGCATTATTACTCCCTTGTGTTAAGGCGAGTTGCTTATTTGCTAATTATAGCGAATTCCTGATTATTATGTGCGAGCATGGGAAGGGAAGGCTTCAATTGGTTTTTTGAAAGGCGGCTCTAATTAATGATAATTCATGTAACCCTATTATCATAATTCCTTATCAAGATGATACTTTTACCTTTCACATTTACTCTGCGAATTTCTGGTTTTGCGGTTTTTGTGTTACTATTTGGAAAGCTAAAATGGGAGGTGATCAGATTCGAATGGAGCCTATTTCCTGTTACGAATTCAAAGACAATGCTATGGTCTGGCACTACTGCAAAGAAGGTATCATTCCTTTTCTGGAATGACTTAATGGTTATGATGAGAATCTGTCTAAACAATTCGCTCGCACCTGGCAAAATCATAGAGTCACTGTTGGGAGAATTGAATTTGAGATTTTTGAGAAAGTTATTGCTATGGCGACTGGTCTTTCTACTAAGGGGACCAAGCTGCAAAGGAAAGCGAAAGTGGTGGACTATTCTAACCAGAAGTTGTTCCTTGGGGAAGGTGAAGAACTTGTTCCCTACCAGGGAGGGTTTGAAAGGGCCGAGCTGCCAGAGCTGTGGGATGAAATGTGTTTCCTCCTCATGAAATACTTCACCCTGGAGGGTCAGTTTACCAGGTTTTACAATTACCACCTTCCTTTGCTTAATCATTTTAGATGCAACGCTCACATTAGTTTCCCATTCTATTTACTGTCTTCTCTTGAGCATTCGGTCTTTAGGGCTACTGCTAAGTTGGCTAAGAAACCCTCTAAGAAACCCGTGCCCTTGCATCAAGGTCTTATCTCTACTTATACAATTTTCATCTTTCTTTGGAGCCGCCTAAACCTATCCAGACCCATAGTGGTGAAATTTCTGCCAATCGTGATGATACTGCCGTCTCTGAAGAGCCTGAGCCTTGCCCTTCCCCTGCTTCTCATAAATTGAAAGGGGTTTCTTTTTCACTGTCCAATGAGGAAACTACCATGGTGACCGTTACTCACACTCTGACCTCCAAAGGGAGTGTGAAAAGTAAGAAGAGGAAAACTAGGGAGATCGAAGAGGATACTGTGGGGACCCCTATAAATCTTAGCAGTACTCCTGTGGGACCTGGCAGTAAATCTACTCTGTCTGCTAAATATAAGAAGGGGGGTTTATCTTCTAGGGTTAGGAGGTCGGGTAGGATTGCTGGAAAACCTACGCCCAAAGCTAAAATTATTGATTATTCTGAGAGTGCTTCTGATGCCTCCACTTAGGGGAATGATACTAAGGACTTTGAAGTCCAAGAGATCTCTAAAGATGCTGAGGGCAAGAATGTGGATAAACTGACTGATGGTTCGGGAGGTACTGTCGCTGACTCTGAGGACAATGCTTACAAAGGGGGGAAGATGTTTGTGGAGGAAGCTGCTGATGAGACTGAGGAAGGTGATGGCCATGGGCATGACATTGCTATCTTGATGGGTCAGGTGGAGAAGATGGAATAGTTAATTAGCAATGTGCTCAGGTGAACAGTGTTACTTAATCTTTCTGTGTTGCAGGATATTGGGACTACTGCTACTGATGACAAAGAGGAGAATTTCAAAAAGTTGGATGAATTTATTGAAACTTTGGCTAAAAAATGGGAGAATGTTTCTCCCTAGTTCTATTTTATATTATGCTGTCTATTCTTTGCTACTTTATATCTACTGTCTTTAGACTGGTTATGCTGTCTATGCTATTTATGCTGGTTAAGCGGGTTATGCTGTAACTATTTCGAGGCTCTTTTGTTTTGTTGCCTTTGGGGTTTCTTTTTGCTATACTGAAAGGGTTCAGCCCCTTGTTTTAGCCGCCTTATTATATCAAACATAATAGTTGAAATTTGTAGCTCATGTAACACCCTTAGTGTTATTTCCTCAGTTTCCTTGACCAGTTTCTTAGTTTCACCAGACATCAGAGCATTGAATCTCTTCATGGTTTTGAATTCCTCACTGAGCTTCTTAGTGACTTTGGTTCTTTCCTTAGGAGTGATGTCTAGATAGAGTTTTAACAAGACATATTCTTTTATCTCAACATCTTTGGCCATAGCCCCCTCTTTTCTTACTGAAATTATGCTTGCCAAACTATCTGGTAACTCATCTATAACTTCTATCAATGTCTTGCAAAACATATCTAAGTATCTTACAACTGTTGTTTCAATAATTACCTTTTTTGTATCTAATCTTTCATCATACATGTCAATAATAGGTTTTAGGGTGCCATGTTGAGAAAATGCATTGACCATAGCTTCCAAGGATATAATTGCTTCTTCTTATCTACCCTCAGTCTTCTCTTCTTTATTCTTCTTCTTACCCTAGCTTTTCCGAAGGGCTTCTTAGTAGTGGCTTTATTTGTTTTTTCCCTTTTTTCTTTGGCCTCCTCATTTGTTTATGTTTCCTCTTCTTGTTCTCCTTCACCAAGGCTCACATACACTCTTTTGGTAGCCTTTGCTTTCTTTCTTTTCTTCTTCTCTTCTATTTTCTTCTTTGGCTCTTGCTCTTCTATCTTCTTTTTCTCAGGTACAGAGCTGTTGGAGGTAGTTTCTGCAGTGGTGGAAGCTCTTGTTCTTCTTCTAGATCTTGTTACAGACTTTTCTTACTCATATTTTTCCTCTTTCTTCTTTGGAGTCTTTGATGTTTGTCCTTTCAAAGCACTTGATGTCTTTTCTATCAGAGTAGTTGTAGCATTTGATGCCTCTACCTTGGCTCTTGCTTCACTTATTTGTTCATCTGTAAACCCTTGGGCTTTGAAAAACTCAACTACCTTTTTCCTTGTGTTCTTCTTGATTTTTGGTTGCTTTTGTTCTATAAACACTTTGAGAGAAAATTATTCAAATGTTCCAAATCTTCCCTCTTTAGGGTCTTTAGGTTTGCTCAACATCAAATCAACCAATCCAGTCAAAACTTCCTCTATAACTTCATATCCCATGGCTACAACCCATACAGTTCTAGGTTCTATAGCCTCCATGAAACATTTATCCTTGTCTACCATGAATACAATGTCTTTTTCATACTTCTTTACTACCTTTTCAGGGATCCGGGCCCTATCCTGCATTTTCTTTTGAAAATTCTTGAAATATCCCCACAAGGCTGCATTCTGTTTGTTAGCATTTCCCAAACTACTCAGGTGATTTCTAATTTGTGCAGCTACTGGTGCATGATCAAGCCAACAAATATTATGTATACCGAGTAATTCTCTTAGAAAATAGAAGAATAGACAGATGATCAAGGTTCCATACTTGAAGGGATACTTTGTGTCCTTTGTTCTTTTCAGGTTCTCCATCAGTTGTTTCTGGAGCAACTCACATAAATCATAATCAGTGTTATTTCTTAACCATATCATAAGCAATATATATAGCTATTGCAGAAATAGAGTTCTCCCTGTTGGAGAAATAGATCTTGTAACTAATGACCTTTGATGCAAATCTCATATATGGATCCACAATATCATTTACGGTTAATGCTCTTTTATCAAATTTAGCACCTATCAATTGCATTACTGTGTTGTTCTTCATGGACTTCAATTCTGAAACTTTTTTGGTGGAACACATGCCAGTAATTGCTTTGATGGCATCCTTTTTTATCATATAGGGCTCATCAAGCCAAAAGAATTCATCAGGAATTCTACTCAAGACATATCTCACCGAGGCATCATCTGGGACCACAGGAAAATCCAACCAAATATCCAATTTCTTCTCAACTAGGGCACTATACTCTTCTTTCAACTCAAATTTGTCATCAGTTAGTTCCTTTAGATAAATATCCCCTAATTTTCCATGATCATATTCATCTAGGTTTGCATGTATGTAAGCCCTAACATCCTCCATATGCATAACCCCATGCAGAATCTCATAAAATGCCCCATCCAGATTAGTCTCTAATGATTTAAAGGGATGCTTTTTGAATTTAGGGCAAGGCCTTTCAGTTATCTCAATTACTTGAGGAGTATACATTTTTGCAGATTCAACACAAAGAATTTTTGAGAGAGATAATGATAAATACCTTTTGCCTCTGTTAGGCTTTCTTCACTAGATTCTTGTATTTTCCCTAGCTTGCTTCTTAGGTCTCTTTAGTTGCTTGACAACTTGAATGTAAAGTGATTTCTCTTTCAAATAGATCCCTTATATTCTCTTTTCATCATGATTTAATCGCACTAAATGCTTCATTCAAAAAGCTGTCAAACCCTTACTTTGCCACCCACAATCGATCAAGATTGCTCCACAACTTACCACATTAGATTCTTTTTTGCTGGATTCTTCTTCATAAGATCTGTTATTTAATCTTATGACTCATATCTTTGTGCTAGATATCAACACCACATTTCTGGCTGGTGTTACATCCCTAATTTTTATCTTGCTATACTTTTACTTTTTACTTGGGCATAAGTAAATTTGTTATGATGTTTAGATTAATGACAAGGAAAAACATGGATTATATTGAATGTCATTTATGAAAATATGGGAATGATTATGTTATTTTTGATTTAATATTTGCATTATGAGATTTGGTCTGTTATTTGAATAATGATGCGCTGATCATAATTTCTTTGGTAACAAGTTTGTTACAAGATTATATGTTTTTAGATGACTCTTGGAGAAAAGAGAGAGAATATCTTTCCAGGAGAGAGATATAGACCTCGGGTTACAAGTGGTTTATTTTCCAAATAGGGTATAAGTGTTTAATGAAAATGTGAACCAATGTGTCGTAAGAGGTAAGGCTTGTCTTGTCAGTTTACTTCTGAACCTAATCAACAGGTAGTCGATATTGTTTTCAAATCTTTCTAAGTCGTATTAAGTCATCTTAGTCGTTAATAACATTAACGATGTCGTTTGAGTTTGATTGTGACTATTTACATTTAACGTAAATATTACAATATTATTGTCGTAAAATGGTTTTCATATTATTATTAAGACCCTTGAGGTGTTATAAACGATTCTTAATGTTAAGACATTTTTGTCGAGTTAAGAACACGTGATTATTGCTGACGGATTGTGATGGGGAGACAAGCTCAACCCAACCACATTATCTGTAATTCCTTGTTTAAATATTATTTGTATTGATTAAACTGTGATTATCTAATATAGTGGCGATGTTATAAGAAGCATATTTGATGGAATCAAATATATAAATGCCTTAGCATCGTAAGAGGATAATACCTCTTAATGAGTTGATGGTATTGTAGGAGCCATAGGCTAAAATATAGTAGAGCCTTCATTAGTGTAAGTGGTGGATCCAACCACATGTTTTGATCATTAAAAGATCAATTATATATTTTAATAAGTGTCGGCCTCATCCTTATGGGGATGATTGTGTTTTCAAACTGCCCAACCGAATGAACCATATGGCGGCCTTCCACAATCGACATGTGGACTTTTGCTTAGAAATTGATTTTAGTTAAAGACTAAGTCTCCTAGGTTTGTTAAGGTGTCTTTAAGTTTGCAACTGAATCACTATTGAGGTGTGAAATAAGGCAACTCTCTAGGAGTCGTGCATGGGTCATAACTTGGAATGACTCAGTTGAGCCATGGTGTCTATTTATTAACAAAGTTAAAAAATTGAGGGAATGGAAACATAGGCAGGGAGGATTGAATGTATGCAGAGAAGTATAGAGAGAAAATACGCAGTTAAGAGGCATTGACCCTGTGTCTAGTTTGCTCGTCTTTGCCAGCTCAAGTTCATCCATTATTAGGTATTTCTCAGTTCATGTAATCATGAGGAAATCAAATAGTTCTTTTAGATTGAACATTGTTGTATTATGGGCGATTATATGAGCTCGCCAGTAAGGTTAAACCTTCTGTATTTATGGTGTAATAGTCAAAAAAACTATTATGTATCAACATTAGGAAAATATAGATAACATTCTAAGTAAACTATGTTCATTTATCTCCGTAATCGATGAGACAACGAATACAAATTGTATGGCTGATTCTTGGTAATTCAAGTGAGTAGTATGTTATAGTATACTACATTGACCATTTGCTATTTTGTTTATAAATCAATAATCATATCAATGCATAGATTAGAGGATAAAAGACCATCATAGTAAGAGATTGTCATAGATTTTATTAGCTTTGAAAACAATTCTCTTATCAAGAATAAGTTTGTAGCAAGTCAATGAAATGATTGAGTTAACCAAACATTAGGCTCTCGAAAGAGTGAACCTCATTTTCATACTCTCAACTTGAACCATATAGTATTGAGGTTATAATGGTTTAACATATTGTCTTGTATAGGTTTGATATATGCATAATGGATAATGTTATCTATCCAAGAGTACTAGATTCATAAGAATCTTTAGTAAACTATTATATCACATCAAACAAGAATAACTTAGAGATACTATGGTAGCTGAAATAGGATTTTTATGAGAATCCCATTAAAGACTATTTGTCTTTATTACTCACATTATACTTGAAGAGATCCAATGCAATGGAATATCCTAAGTCTATTAGAGAATGACCTTGTAGGGTTATATATTCAGGGTATGTTTTGTTTATAACACATTACCAAAGCTATTCTACGTTCCTTTGTATAGGAGATATTAATTATTTAAGATCTATAGTATTCTTAACCTTGGTTGAGTTAATCAGGGATTATTTGTGAGTCTAGAACTCCTAGATATAAGATATGGTTATATTGTTATATCATATTAACAAAGGATATTAAGAAAACCCTAGAGTCGATTACAAACCAATTGTATGGTTATGTCATATAGACTTATTTAAGTCAAAAGGTATTATTATTATGACTCATAGATTAAACTATTACATGATTAGGGTTGGTAAGAGAATAGACTATGAGAATACGACAATATC
This sequence comes from Cunninghamia lanceolata, assembly GCA_027924645.1. Classification (NCBI taxonomy): domain Eukaryota; kingdom Viridiplantae; phylum Streptophyta; class Pinopsida; order Cupressales; family Cupressaceae; genus Cunninghamia; species Cunninghamia lanceolata. Next base: position 11,560,131 of record BSBN01000828.1, on the reverse strand, counting down.
CAAGTCTAGTAGGGTTGAGTGAACTCAACGACTACGTTCATTTTGAACGATATTGATATTAAAAACTATGGCCAAAGTAATGCATTTGTTTTCTACATGCATTGTTGGTTCACTATATTTAGATTGCTCATCCCATCAAAAATCATACTTAGCTAGAGGGTATCTAGGGTTGTATGGTTGATAGAGTTGAGTAGAATACAACACTATGTACTCAAGAAAGGCAAATTACCACAAGTCACCTAAGGTCTATATTCCTCATGAAGGGTAGGGCCACTTCCTATGTGGAAGATGTGTGGGAGACTGCCGGTCTGTGGATGGAGGTAAATCATTGGAAATATACTCTCTCTCCAAGAAGGAAACATGCCAGGACTTGTGATAAAGATGTGAGATATTCAGAAATAGTATTTATTCCCAAAATTTGTATATTTAATGGATTTACATTTGTAAACATTGTAAATGAGAAAGATGATATGGTTTATTGTATTTTGTAAAAAGAAATCTTGTAATTGTAGTTACTTGATTATATGTTGAATAAGAGAAAATTTTTCTCTATCTTATTTTTACCTTGTTTATTTACTCTATGGTAAATTTATGGTTTTACTATGTTTCTAGAATGTGGATGTTACATATGGTATCAGAGCTACCAAGTTCAGCACTAGGGTTTATGAGACCACTATGCTTGCCTATAGTCAACATTATGCGGTTAGCTAATGTTTGAAAATTTCTATGCCAGGATGGTACATTATAAGAAGACAACAAGAAAATCTGTTAATTCAAGTCAACGTTTCCTTAAAGAAAAAAGAGAACGTGAGGCCGTTATCAAAACCTTTGAGGGAACCAATGATGAGAGTGATATTTGGTTAAGTGATATTGAAACTCTGGTGACTACCTTAACTCGAACCAAGTGAGTGAGAAGGGAAAATAAGGAAAGAGTTAAGATCACTTCCATAATCATAGAGTATATGTCAGATGATGAAACAACTATGGTTAGGCGAGATGCCTGCATACCCCCAACTATTGAGATCATAGAAGTTAGGTCTGATAATGAGTTAGAGGGTTATATACCTCAAGATTATGTATCTAAAAATGAGTCTGAAGGATATAATCCTCTTGAGTATGACTTTTGAAGTCATTTCTTATATAAAAGAAGAATACTCTTTACTTTTGAAATGAAATAAAGAAAAAAAAGAGTTATTTTTGTGCCAAACTATTGTTTAAATTAAGTATTATGTTTAGATTTAATGGGATACATTATAATCTTGAACTAATGGACAACTCAATATTCTCAGGTGTGAGAAATCGATAAACATGGTGCAAACAAGAACTAACCAAGGAGAAAGTGAAGAGGAAAACCACCCGCCAAATAATAAGCTGGACCAAATCATAACCATGCTTGAGGAAACCAAGAAAAGATTGGGAGATTTGGAAAAGAAGGTGGATGATAAAGGGAATACTGAGGGAGGAGGTGAAAAATCTCATGGTGAAAGTAGAGAAAATCATGAAGATCAAAGAGTACCAAACCTCATAAAGAGGTAAGGGATAGATTGACCTTGGAGCTCTCAAAGGATATGAAGAAGGTTACTCCACCAAAATTTGATGGGACAAAGACTGGAGATGCTGTAAAAGCTTGGTTAATAGAGATGGAAAAGTAATTCAAGATAAGAAATTACTCGGAGGTGACCAAGGCAGTATGGGGAGCATACCAACTGGCAGGAGAAGCATCCACTTGGTGGATGAATAAGAAAATGGAATTGAATTTAAGCTCTCTAAGGGTAACTTTGGATGAGTTTGTGGAACTCTTTCACAAGAGATGGTTATCACAACTCTATTTTGATTAGAAACTGACTGATTTTCAGAATCTTTGACAAGGAGATATGACAGTGGTGGAATATGGAGAAAAAATCACTCGACTCCTGAAATATGTTCCATAGTATGAAAATGATGAGAGATTTAGGATTAGAAAATTCATCATGGGCTTAAATTCTCAAATTGGTGGTGAAGTGGATGTGTATGGTCCCACAACAATGGAACAAGTGGAGGAAGGGGTAGAAAACCCTAGTTTATCTTTTGGAGAAAAGTATCCTTTTCTTTAGGAATTTCAGGATGTGTTTCCAGAAGAACTTCAAGGATTGCCTCCCAAGAGGGTTTTTGATTTTGCTATTGACATTAAACCAGGATCTGAACCTATATCAAAAGCACCCTACCATATGACAACAATGGAGTTAATGGAATTGAAAGCACAATTACAAGAATTATTGGCAAAATGTATGATCAGACCCAGTGTTTCACCTTGGGGTGCTCTAGTTATTTTTGTTAGGAAGGATGGAACCCTTCAATTGTGTATAGATTATCGTATGCTTAATAAAGCAATGGTAAATAACAAATATCCTTTGCCATGTATTGATGATCTTTTTGATCAGATGCGTGAAGCTACTGTGTTTTCAAAGATTGATTTGTGATCAGGATATCATCAATTAAGACTGGAGGATGAAGATATTCATAAGACAATTTTTAGAACCAAATATGGACACTATGAGTTCACAGTGTTTCTGTTTGGTTTGACAAATGCACCTGTTGCATTCATGAATCTCATGAATAGTATATTTAGAGATTGTTTGGACAAGTTTGTTTTAGTCTTTCTGGATGATATACTCATTTATTCTAAGAATGAAGAAGAACATCAATGGCACCTGCAAATAGTTTTGTAAAGGTTAAGAGAACATAAGTTATATGGGAAACTATAAAAGTATACATTCTTCCAGAAGGAGATTCAATACTTAAGGCATATTATATCAGCTAATGGAATATCTGTTGATCCTGCAAAAATCACAGCTATTCTGGATTGGCCTATACCAACAAATGTGCATGAGCTGTGTAGTTTCATGGTTTCATGGGCCTAGCAGGCTATTATAGAAAGTTTGTTCTAAATTTCTCCAGTGTTCCTAGTCCAATCACTTCCTACAGAGGAAAGGAAAGAGATTTGAATGGACAGACAAATGTCAGTAAGCATTTGATCTCTTAAAGGAGAAGTTAACTACAACTCCAATCTTGAAAGTTCCTGACCTCGAAGGACAATTTGAGGTAATTACAAATGCCTTGGGAGAAGGATTAGGAGGAGTGCTTATGCAAGATGGAAGAGTTATAGCATATGAGTCAAGGAAATTGAAATCCTATGAGAAAAATTATGCACTGGATGATCTAGAATTGGCAGCAGTAACCTATGCCTTACAGATGTGGAGACATTATTTGTTGGGGAAGATTTTTGTACTTAAATCAGACCATCAAAGTCTTAAGTATATTTTCTCTCAACCACATTTGAATGCTCGACAAAGGAGATGGTTATAATTGATATCTGACTATGACTTTGAGATAAACTACATCAAAGGAAAAGAGAATAGAGTAGTTGATGCTTTGAGTTGTAGAAGACATATAGCTTCTATTATTTCTATTCGTGGAAATTTCAAGGATTTGGTGTTGCAAAATTTGTCTAGTGATGAGTTTTATGAGCAGGTTAAGCAAGCTCTAAAAGATAATCCTGGAGATCCAAGGTATGATGGTTTTCTGTTTGAGTCAGATGGATTATTAAGGTATAAAGATAGAATTTATGTTCTTGATTCAGCTGGATTAATGGATCTAGTATGGAAAGAAGTTCATAGTGCACTGTATTCGGGACAACCAAGAGTGACCAAAATTCTAGCAAATGTTAAACCTCTTTATTTCTGGAAAGGAATGAAGAATGATGCTGCAAGATTTGTAGCAAGATGTTTGGAATGTCAAAGGGTAAAAGTAGAACATCAACACCCTGCAGGATTGTTGTACCCACATGATGTGCTAGTGTGGAAATGGCAAGTTATTAGCATGGATTTTGTTCAAGGTCTTCCTATGTCAAGGAATAGACATGATGCCATTTTAGTGGTGGTTGATAAACTCACAAAGGTAGCACATTTCATACTAGGGAATTTGACTGATGGAGCACATGTGTTATCTCACAAATTTGTATAAGAAGTGTTTAGATTGCATGGCTTCCCTAAAAAGATTATCTCAGATAGAGATGCGTGTGTAACGTCAAGGTTTTGGCAAACTTTGTTTTCTGTGCTAGGGACTAAGCTCAATGTGAGTACAACTTACCATCTTGAAACTGATGGGAAAACTAAGAGAGTTACCAAGTCTTGGAAGACTTGTTACGAATGTATTCCATGGATCAACAATATAAGTGGGAAGAATACTTACCACTTGTGGAATTTGCTTACAACGATTCCTATCATTCCGCTATTAAGATGGCACCATTCGAAGCATTGTATGGAAGAAGATGTCAAACTCCTATAAGCTAGGATAAGCTAGAGGATAGGGTTAGCATCAGGCTAGAAATGCTAGTTGAAATGGAAGAGAAAGTTAAGCTGATTAGAAAAAGATTGGCAGAAGCCAATGATAGGAAAAAGAGATATGCGGATGCAAAACGTGTCCCAAGGCAATTCTCCATTGGAGAAAAAGTCCTTTTAAGGGTCAAACCTCAGAAAAGTTCTATTAAGTTTGGGAAGTGTTCTAAGCTAGCCCCTCGATATGTGGGACCCTTTAAAGTGCTTGAAATAGTCAATCCGGTTGCCTACAAAATTGCTCTACCACTAACCTTATCTAGAATGCACAATGTTTTTCATGTGTCTTATTTGAAGAAATATATTGCAAGTAATAATCATATTTTGACTTGGAATTCTTTACAGATGCAAAACCTAGGGGTGGTCATGATCAAGCCACTCAAGGTGTTAGAAACGTGCAAGCTCCGCTTGTGTAACAAAGAGGTCTTGCAATGCAAGGTCCAATGGGACCAATATGTTGAGGAAAATGCTACATGGGAGGATTACCATGACTTTTATCAAAAGTTTCCTCATTTATTTAATAATGTTACCAGTTGAAAATAATGAACTTACTTTTTAGTTACTTTTAAAATACTTTATATCATCGAGGACAATGAATCTTTAGGGGAAGGATATGTTACATCCCCAATTTTTGTCTTGCTATACTTTTACTTTTTACTTGGGCATAAGTAAATTTATTATGATGTTTAGATTAATGAGAAGGAAAAACATGGATTATATTGAATGTCATTTATGAAATTATAGGAATGATTATGTTATTATCAATTTAATATTTGTATTATGAGATTTGATCTGTTATTTGAATAATGATGCACTGATCATAATTTCTTTGGTAACAAGTTTGATACAAGATTATAAGTTTTCAGATGACTCTTGGAGAAAAGAGAGAGAGAGATATAGACCTTGGGTTATGAGTGCTTTATTTGCCAAATCAGATATAAGTGTTTAACAAAAATGTGAACCAATGTGTCGTAAGAGGTAAGCCTTGTCTTGTCAGTTTACTTCTGGACCTAATCGATAGGTAGTCGACATTGTTTTCAAATCTTTCTAAGTCATATTAAGTCATCTAGGTCGTTAATAATGTTAACGACATTGTTTGAGTTTGATTGTGACTATTTACTTTTGTAACATCAGAAAATGTCCCCTTGGGGGCTTTTCACTCATAAGGTTTAGCTCTCGGGTCTTTAGAGTACATTTAGGAGATTATAGTTCATATTTTGGCATCCCAATGGAATGAGACCTAGGTTCCATGGTAAATTGGTCCTAGGTAGACCCCTTGAGTTTTACCTTGCCCAAAAAAGGGGGGAGGACTTGGGTTCCCGTGCCCTAGTCCTGCCCTATTTTGGGGCAGCCCTAATTTTTGGGTGTCAGTTTATGACCGTTATTTGGTTATTTTGTTGACACAGTAAAGTTTTTTAATATCTTGGCAGGAATGCTTGTAGGTGCATATATAAGCATGTGTAGGCATTCATTTGTAAACTAGATTGCAATTAGATAGCAAGTGTGATATTCAAGTGTTCTCAACGTGATTCAAGGCTTTCTATTGTGTTGGAAGAGCAGACTGTGTTTTGTGTGTTGATATTTATAGATTTGAGCTTCAATCTCCTCATGGCATGAAGAGCATCTTCCTCCATGAGAGCTTCACTACAAGGTGACTTATCATTGTGTTTTTATCATTGATTCCTTTGGTTTTGGCCTCTTCCTCACAAGGGAATGCCCTCTTTATTTGACAATGGTGTTTAGAGACTTAAGTGTCCTCTAGGGTTTGACTGAGGCAAACCTCTAAACACCACAACCCCCAAACCAAGTCTTGTGATTGCAGGTTACAGGTGTCACATCTGGAAAAAGTGGAGTTGCAAGAAGGAGTGACAGGAATCAAGGATTTAAGATCTGAAGAAAAGTTAGACAAAGGAGCACTTCCAGGACTAGGGTGCATGCAAAAGTGTCCTCCAAAGATAGATCTTGGGAAACAGAAGTTACAGGGCTGATCAGTGTCAGAAGGAGGTCTAGATTCCCTAAAAAAGTAGGTACCTTGGACTTGGGCACCCGTACCTTAGTCCCCAATTGTTTTGCCTCGGAACCCTGAAATAGGTATTTTGTAATTTGTTATTTTACTCCCGTCTGTAAGAGCTTTTTTTGTCTTTCATCAATTTGCTGCCGTATTTACATAATTAGGGTTTCAATGGTTAATTAGACATAAGAGAAGGAAAATTAATAATTGAATTCCCTAATCCAAGCTTCCCCTCATTTGCAAGTGACCTAGGGTATGATAGTGCTTGCCACTTGACCCTAGATCCTTCAATGTTAGGGTGAAAGGACCTGATTCAAACATCTAAAGAATAAAAGATTAACAAGATCCAATTTTACCCTAAACATTTTGGTGAAACCGTGTTTTTGGACTTAAATTGCAACTACCTGAGTGTTTGTCTTTAGATTTGGATTTCATTCATTCATTCATTTGGTCATTTATTTTATTAAATTGAGAAAAGTTCAAAAAAAATTGAAAAATTGGAAAAATACAAAAAAATTGCATTGTTTGGCTTACTAAATTGCATCATTTCTTTCTAAATTTTCCTAATTCATGATTTTTGCATCAGATCTGATATAAACTATAGAAAATCTAAAAAATCAAAATTTTTCCTTGCATTTTCATCATTTAATTGCTAGGGTTTTGTGGAATTTTTGATAATTTTATATAACCTAGTAATTCCAAAATCTAGGGTGTGTAGGAAAAATCTTTTATCAGATTTTTCTATTGATTTTAGAGGTGTTGGAGTCTAGGACAACATTGAGAGGGGGGTGAATCAGTGTTGTATGAATTTTACAATTTTTACACCTTTTGACTTAGAGGATAAAGAGAGATAAAGACATTAACATACATATGCACAATTATAATATTGAAGGCATGAAATATATGAACACATGAAGACACACAAGATATGAGACCAAGACACAAAATATTATACGAGAGGAAAACCCTCCTAGGGTAGAAAAACCTCTCAAAATTTCCTCACTGGATTAAGCAAAAACCTCACTGGTTACAATGTTTAGAAGCACCAACTTCAATTATCACCAACCCCTAATACATACAAATAGGTCTCACTAACCATACAAGCCTCATTGGCTACAAGATGTGTCTCACTAACAAATGTAAGGTCTCACTGACCTATAAGCCTCACTGGCATACACAAAGGTCTCATTGACCAATTTAATTGTCCTCATCAAAATAATGTGCAAGACATGATTGCTTCTCAATCTAATTTGCACCATTCATAACCTGTCATCTCTGAGCACACTCAAACCAATTTGTATACTAGTCTCATTATCTCTATTCAATTATTTCACAATTATTCACCTGATTGTCTCTGCATAAAAATTCACCTGATGCAGTCAATTGCATATTGTGATTCAATCTAAAAGTTTGTTGCACGAGGAGATCTTCATCATAGCATTATGGTCCTCACATCAACTCTCTTAGCTCAATTTTCACTCTCCAATAAACATCTGATGACCTTGTCATTCTCTGTATTTACCCCTGCAAAACATGATCTCATACATACAAAAATCATCTGTATCTTCTCAAAGATGTCTTCAATTCACACACATATCTGATTTATCTGTGTTTTCTTTTCAAAAATATCCTGTAAAAAATGTCTTCATTACTGTATGTTTTTCCACACACACACTCTATCTGGAACCTGTAAAAATAAATGATATAAAACTTCTACAAAAACCTTCATATTCCTCACCTCATAAAATACAAAACCTTTCATCTTCTCATAAGACAAATCTTCTCCATTATACATCTTTCTCAAAATGCCTATTCACCTGCAAATAACCTTTGATTTTCTTCAATAAAATTCTTCAATAAAATATTGTTAATCTTCCTCACAAAAAATATTATCTTGGATCACAAAAAAAAATTCTTCAAGTTTCATAACGATCTCTCCTCAAAAAATTATCTTCATGAAAACCTTTCATATTCCTTCAATCTTTTCTCTGCCTGCAAATTCCTTCTCAAAAAAAATATATCAAATAAATCTCCTCTCTTTGCTTTTAATGCCTCAAAAAATAGGAGTTCTTAAAAAAAAAGAAGGAAATCTTAAAAAAATAGAAGAAAATCTACCTTTTAAAATTCCAAAAAGATTCCTTGAAAAATATCCTTAAAAAAAAACTCTAAGACTTCATTCTATTTGATCTCATATGGAGATGCCTTTTAAAAGGCAAAAAACTAGGAGTTCAAAAAATTACTAAACTTAAGGAAAAAGCCATTTATGGCTTAGTCATGATCCCCTTAAAAAAAATATTCAAAACTTAAAACAAATACAATCTCTTCAAATACCATCTCTTCTTTATAGAAGGTATTGGGCTCCCCTTAGAATAATTCGATGCTCCAAAAAAAATTTGAACCAAATAAACATTTAAACTTAGCCTTTTAATGGCACTCTTTTAGTGCACAAAAAGGAGACCGGGAGGATCGGTCTAGCAGGGTGAAGGAGCCGGTTGCCCCATGGTCTTAAACCCTCCACTAGGTCACTTAAGTAGCAGTGACCTTTGATAGGAAGTCAACTTCTTTTTATAAAATAAAGTGCTTATCAATAGTGACAGTTAGAATAAAATTAAAAATAGCTTTTTAAACAAAGCTCTTAAAGATCTTGAGATAGAATTTTCTCAATGCCAATGATATCAAGACACTAAATAAGCTCATTGTTATTACAAACTAAGTAGATCACGATAATAACAATGATACTATCATTGTTATGCCAAGACTGAAACCAATGATATCATAATTAATGATCACCTTTGTCAGTATAACCATTACCTTTAACCTAGCAAACATGTGTTAACTGAGAGAACCATGAAGCATGTGTCAACAACCGTAGACTCACTCAAAGGACATGAAGTCTTGAATATGATGAAGTAACATATCAACATTGAACACCTATGTCAACTTTCATCATGTATCTTAAATTTAACACCTCATTACAGAGCTTAAATCTTTGCCATATGCCAACCTTCTGCTACACAATGAATGTGTCATGAAGCATATAGAAGACATCCTAATGAAGGTACAATGAAGGCATCTTGACAACACTCATTCCTCCTATCATCACACATTATAGACACCAAGACACATATCATAACTTGAACCATCTCCTGAACCTTCTGCCATGAGTATGAAAAACTTCCTGACATTATATATGAAGATGTTTCCATTGTCAACTTTGAGAACCCAAGAATACCATGAAGGCATTATTATCATTATTTGAGATGAAAACAATACAATAAAGAAACATTGTGAAATACATTATGTCACCATGAAGAATGATAACAGAGATCCATGATAAACCAATCCTGAACCACCTGAGATCTTCTTTGAGGTCTCCATGAACAACATCCTGATAATATGAACAACTCCTGCTAATATCATCACCTTTTTGACATCAATGACAATCTAATTTCATCAAGAGGCTCATTCAAATTTGCATTTTAGTGTGAATTTGAATTTAGATTTAAAATATTTGCATTTTTACATAGAAAATTTCAACAAAAACTAGCAATTTTGGTGCATTTTCATTAAATTTGCATGGGCATTTTGCATGTTAAGGCTTAAAAATTATTTTAAAATATGAGATTAATTAAATTTAATCATAAATCAGATTTCAAATCATTTGCATAGTATTTTGTGTCAAGATTTCAAACCTAGGACTTCAAAAACAACAATTTTCACTAAAATCGGCCTTATCAACTCTCTAAACTCGCATTATAGGTATGTTGTGAAGGATATTTTTGTATTAATTTTCTGTTATCAGGGTAATCATTTTTTTCCCCTCATAAAAAGTTTCACAACCCCCTTTTAACGGGCTCTTGTAGTGAAAATTCAGTGAAAAACTACACATTTTGGCTATTTTTGCCCTAGGGTTTGGCCTAAGTTTGCACTCCAAGCATGTTTTGATCAATTTTATGGATTGAGATGACTTATATTATTTATATTATTCACTGTACCTCCTAAAATTCCTTACAATAGCCCTTTTTCTAGGTCTTGGAGTTGAAAAATCGTGAAAAATTGCATATTTTGCTAAGGTTTTACCTTAAGTGGCACTACAATCGTGTTGTGTTGTGTATTTTTGCATCAAGTGGCTGTTATTGCTAATATTATTTTCTTTCCATCATCATTTTCCTCAAAACATAGTATATTATGCTCTTTTGCATTGAATTTTGGTGAAAAAAGTGCTCATTTTGACATATTTTCACTATATTTTGACTTGGCATTATCTTGGATTTGCATCAAGAGCGTGTTGAGAGTGATTAGATTGCTTTTTTGGACTGATAGCAGACATATAATTTTCTGTCCTCGATCAGAATCCTTACAACATCCTTTGTTTCATTCATTGGCATTGAAAAAGTATCAAAAAAATCAAGCATTTTAGGCTATTTTTACTCTCATCTTTTGCACCAATTTTGAAAAACTGTCAAAATCTGATTTTACATTCATTTGGAGACATATATCATGCCTACTTCTTTGGAAGAATTGTTTGCATACATCATAGACATGGATCCTTTCTCTAAATTCACTGATAAATATCCTCAAGTTCTAGAACAAATAGCACACATTCATGATGTTGATCTCTCTATGTGCTCCACATATGAAATTCTTTGCCATATAGGTGACTTTGATAGTTTCAAAAATCTCATGGGAATATACCCTTCGATATTGGATGATCTCACTAAATTCATGATCAATAATACATATACTAGTGATGATCTTAAAATGTTAGATGAAGCCTTGGATGATTTTATGGGAAATTCTACTATGACACCTATTGGTAAAACATGTGACGATAACTATGGTTTACCTTATGATCCCTCTCCAAAGGTTATTACCCCTCATGAGGACACTTTTATGCAAGAGGATGATTTCATTGACACATCTATTAACATCACATCATCAAGTCTTCATTCTAATGCTCACTCTAGCCAAGATGAAGCATTAGCAAATGAAGAGCCATCATCAATTTGCCATTCCAATGCTCTCCCTGACCAAGAGGAAGAATTAGTGAATGAAGAAATCCCTTCAACAAAGAGCATTCCATGGGTAGACGAGGAGATTTCATCTAACATCAATAAAAACTCTATAACAATGCATGAAGCCTTTATAGATCATCTTACCAATCTTGTTCCTTTAGTTGATTTTTCATATACCTTGGATATTGCTAAGGAAGAGAAGACGTTTAATGTCCCTCCTTTGATTGTATATTCAAGTCATTTGGACATCACTAAGGATGTAACCCTAGTGGATGAGGAGAAGTCTCTCACATTAAATCCCTCAAGGATGGATGTTGAGATCACTCAAAATAATCTTCTTCTCCCACCACCTAAGAGGATAGTGAATATGTGTACTAATGAACTTCAACAAGAAAACATTCCACCTAACATTGAGTCAAACCAAGAAGTATTTAAGAATGAACAAAAGAATAATTACAAAGACTTGGCGATAGTACCTTATGTTTGCAATTGGAAAGAGAATGATTTACTTGTTGATGACTTCTAGCATGAAGATCCTATAGGTAAGTATCTCTAACCCTTTATCTCTCTTGTGATGTGCTTCCCCTGTGATGTGTTACATGTTGTTTAGGCCTCCCGGGATGACCTCAGATTCTCCTATAAGGTTCGGCATACCAGGAGACCACCTCTTTTGTGACCCTTCTTCTATTTGTATCATCATTCTTCTAAATTTCTCTCTGATTTCATTGTTGTGTGTTGTGTCTTATGGACATAGCATTGTGGTTGGTGACTTGGGGGCACTGTCCTACGTGACGTTCCCTAAGACACTTGTTTCTCTTCTCTTATTTATTGTTTCCCTTCCTCTAGTGTTTCCATCTAGTGAGCGGATGATGACAAACATTTATATTGATGCGGACCTAGTGTCCCTTTCGAGAGCAATAAAAAAATGGACTTAGTTCCTAATATGATGATGGGGTTGTATATCTTATCCAACGCTTGGCTAGTGGAAGCACTCGTGCTTTCCGCGTAGTGAATTTTATGATGTTTTTGTTGCATTTACAAACTTTAATAATACTGCTACTCCGTGCACCTTTGTTTGCCTTTGAATCTAGCCTTGGCGGTACTCGATTCAGAGAGCTTCGTGATATAGCCCCTAGTTATCCTCGAACTCTGAATTCATTGTATAACCTTGGCTCTTTGTGTGGGTAATCATAAGCATTGATGTTGTTGTTTATCATGATGTTGTAGACACAAACATGTTTCTTGAAGGGATGTGTTTGTGGGAACATTTGGCAATCGTAAAGTACATGTCACCTCTAGGGGGGCATGAGCTTTGCAAAAGTTGGTGTTCCCTTGTGTGTTTTCTTCCTATGCTTGATATCGATAACTGATATCAACCACCTTAAGGTGGGGGCATATAAGGTAAGCTATTTGTTATAGATGCTAGCAATGTGTTTGACCTCAGATGCAAAAAAATTCACTCCAGAGTAGTGCATCGTGCATTCTGAGTTTGTTTGCAATTAATCAATCAATCATGTAAGCCCTCTATGGAGGCAGGATATTGAGCATATCCTTTTTCTTAATCCCTTTGCAGAGGCGGGGATGGTGTATTTCTCAGAGCAGATTGTATCATCCTGTCATTTTCAAAAGTCCTTTGTGGAGACAGGGAGCGGTTCTGTGACTAACTCAACCCTTAAGCATGTTTTCAGCGATTGTTGTGGTGAAGTGCAATCGTCGGTGTGTTCCTGTAATGTGCCTGAGATGGTGATGAACCTAGAAATAGGGAACACACCATCGCTTGTCTACAGTGTTTTCTCCGTGTCTTCAAGTGTGTGTGTTTTGGCATGCTTGTTTTGATTAGCATGTTTGTTGGCCCATATGCAAAGACCAACGCCTTTGAGTAGTGCTTCATGCATTTTGGGAGGTTTTGCATGTATTGCATGTGTGTTGCCTCATATGCAGAGACTAGCACCATTGAGTAGTGCTTCCTGCATTTTTGAGAGGTTTGTTTATTTTTTAGTACTTGCATTTGCATTTCCTATATATGAGAAAAAGAAAAGAAAAGATATCATTTCTATTTTCCATGCATTAATGTGTCTTCTATGCATTGACGGTTTGCTCCATGTTTTGCATGACTGTAGTTGTCTTCTCCATGTTTTGCGTGCCTGTTACTGTCTTCTATGTGATTGGTGTGTCTTCTCCATGCTTGGTGTATTTGCTGTGTTTGTGACCTTACTTTAATGCATGTATTGGCCTTGTGTTTATACATACATTAAAGTGGGGGCTAAATGCAACGTCAGAAAATGTCCCCTTGGGGGCTTTTCCCTCATAAGGTTTAGCTCCCGAGTCTTTAGAGTGCATTTAGGACATTTTAGTTCATATTTTGGCATCCCAATGGAATGAGACCTAGGTTCCATGACAAATTGGACCTAGGTGGACCCCTTGAGCTGTACCTTGCCCAAAATAGGGGGGAGGACTTAGGTGCCCGTGCCCTAGTCTTGCCCTATTTTGGGGCAGCCCTAATTTCTGGGTGTCAGTTTATGACTGTTATTTGGTTATTTTTCTGACACGGTAAAGTTTGATTTTTAATATCTTGGTAGGAATGCTTGTAGGTGCATATATAAGCATGTGTAAGCATTCATTTGTAAACTAGATTGCAATTAGATAGCAAGTGTGATGTTCAAGTGTTCTCAAGGTGATTCAAGGCTTTCTATTGTGTTGCAAGAGTAGACTTGTGTGTTTTGTGTGGTGATATTTATAGATTTGAGCTTCAATCTCCTCATGGCATGAAGATCATCTTCCTCCATGAGAGCTTCACTACAAGGTGACTTATAATTATGTTTTTATCATTGATTCCTTTGGTTTTGGCCTCTGCCTCACAAGGGCACACCCTCTTTATCTGACAACGGTGTTTTGAGACTTAAGTGTCCTCCAGGGTTTGACTGAGGCAAACCTCTAAACACCACAACCCCCAAACCAAGTCTTGTGATTGCAGGTTACAGGTGTCACATTTGGAAAAGGTGAAGTTGTAGGAAGGAGTGGCAGGCATCAAGGATTCAAGATCTGAAGAAAAGTTAGACAAAGGAGCACTTCCAGGACTAGGGTGCCTGCAAAAGTGTCCTCTACAGATAGATCTCAGGAAACAGAAGTTACATGGCTGATCAGTCTCGGAAGGAAGTCCAGATTCCCCAAAAAAGTAGGTACCTTGGACTTGGATGCCCTCACCTTAGTCCCTGATTGTTCCACCTCGGAAACCTGAAAATAGGTATTTTATAATTTGTTATTTTACTCACGTTTGTAAGAGCTTTTTCCATCTTTTGTCAATTTATTGCCGTATTTGCATAATTAGGGTTTTAATGGTTAATTAGACACAAGAGAAGGAAAATTAATAATTGAATTCCCTAATCCAAGCTTTCCATCATTTGCAAGTGAACTAGGGTATGATAGTGCTCGCCACTTGACCCTAGATCCTTTAATGTTAGGGTGAAAGGAGGATTCAAACATCTAAAGAACAAAAGATTAACAAGATCCAATTTTACCCTAAACAAATTTTGACGTAAATATTACGGCGTTATTGTCGTAAAATGGTTGTCATATTATTATTAAGACCCTTGAGGTGTTATAAACAATTCTTAATGTTGAGACGTTTTCGTCGAGTTAAGAACACATGATTATTGCTGACGGATTGTGATGGGGAGACAAGCTCAACCCAACCACATTATCTATAATTCCTTGTTTAAATATTATTTGTATTGATTAAACTGTGATTATCTAATATAGTGGCGATGTTATAAGAAGCATATTTGATGGAATCAAATATATAAATGCCTTAATATCATAAGAGGATAATACCTCTTAATGAATTGATGGTATTGTAGGAGCCATAGGCTAAAATATAGTAGAGCCTTCATTAGTGTAAGTGGTGGATCGAACCACATGTTTTGATCATTAAAAGATCAGTTATATATTTTAATAAGTGCCAGCCTCATCCTTATGGGGATGACTGTGTTTTCAAAATGCCCAACTGAATGAACCATATGGTGGCCTTCCACAATTGACATGTGGAATTTTTCTTAGAAATTGATTTCAGTTAAAGATTAAGTCACCTAGGTTTGTTAAGATGTCATTAAGTTTGCAACTGAATCACTGTTGAGGTGCAAAATAACGCAACTCTCTAGGAGTCATGCCTAGGTCATAACTTGGAACGACTCAATTGGAGGGAATGGAAAGATAGGCATAGAGGATCGAATGTATGCAGCAAAGTATAGAGAGGAAATATGCAGTCAAGAGGTGTCGACCTTGTGTCTAGTTTGCACGTCTTTGCCAACTCAAGTTCATCCATTGTCAGGTATTTCTTAGTTCATGTAATCATGAGGAAATCGAATAGTTCTTTTAGATTGAACATCGTTGTATTATGGGTGATTATATGAGCTCGCCAGTAAGGTTAAACCTTCTGTATTTATGGTGTAACAGTCAAAAAAACTATTATGTGTCAACATTAGGAAAATGCAAATAACATTCTAAGTAAACTATGTTGATCTATCTCCATAATCGATGAGACAATGAACGCAAATTGTATGGTTGATTCTTGGTAATTCAAGTGAGTAGTATGTTATAGTATACTACATCGACCATTTGCTATTTCATTTATAAATCGATAATCATATCAATGAATAGATTAGAGTATAAAAGACCATCATGGTAAGAGATTGTCATAGCTGTTATTAGCTTTGAAAATAGTTCTCTTATCGAATAAGTTTGTAGCAAGTCAATGGAATGATTGTGAGTTAACCAAACATTAGGCTCTCGAAAGAGTGAACCTTGTTTTCATACTCTTAACTTGGACGGTATAATATCGAGTTTATAATGGTTTAACATATTGTCTTGTATAGGTTTTATATATGCATAACGGATAATGTTATCTATCCAAGAGTACTAGATTCATAAGAATCTTTAGTAAACTATTGTATCACATCAAACGAGAATAACTTAGAGATACTATGGTAGCTGAAATAGGATTTTTATGAGAATCCCATTACAGACTATTTGTCTTTATTATTCACGTTATCCTTGAAGAGATCCAATGCAATGGAATAGGCTAAGTCTATTAGAGAATGACATTGTAGGGTTATATATTCAGGGTATGTTTTGTTTATAACACATTACCAAAGCTATTCTACATTCCTTTGTATAGGAGATATTAATTATTTAAGATCTATAGTATTCTTAACCTTGGTTGAGTTAATTAGGGGTTATTTGTGAGTCTAGAACTCCTAGATATAAGACATGGTTATATTGTTATATCATATTAACAAAGGATATTAAGAAAACCCTAGAGTCGATTACAAACCAATTGTATGGTTATGTCATATAGACTTATTTAAGTCAAAAGGTATTATTATTATGACTCATAGATTAAACTATTACATGATTAGGGTTGGTAAGAGAATTAAACTGCGAGAATACGACAGTATCCAAGTCGAGTAGGGGTGGGTGAACTCAACGACTACGTTCATTATGAAAGATATTGATATTAAAAACTTTGGCCAAAGTAATGCATTTGTTTTCTGCATGCATTGTTGGTTCACTATATTCAGATTGCTCATCCTATCAAAAATCATACTTAGCTAGAGGGTATCTGGGGTTGTATGGTTGATAGAGTTGAGTAGAATACATCACTATGTACTTGGGAAAGGCAAATTACCACTGGCCACCTAAGTTCTATATTCCTCGTGAAGGGTAGGGCCGCTTCCTATGTGGAAGATGTGTGGGAGACCACCAGTCTGTGGATGGAGGTAATCACTGGAAAGATACTCTCTCTCCAAGAAGGAAACATGCTAGGACTTGAGATAAAGATGTCAGACAGTCAGAAGTAGTATTTATTCCCAAAATTTGTATATGTAATGGATTTACATTTGTAAACATTGTAAATGAGAAAGATAATATGGTATATTGTATTTTGTAAAAAGAAATCTTGTAATTGTAGTTACTTGATTATATGTTGAATAAGAGAAAAATTTTCTCTATCTTATTTTTACCTTGTTTATTTACTCTATGCTAAATTTATGGTTTTACTATGTTTTTGGAATGAGGATGTTACAGCTGGGGAAAGGGATTTTGCATTAAGCTCCCCCTAAGCCAGAGCTCTCAATTTACTTCCTAGAGGAAGTACCAGCACCAGAGTCTGGTGCGGACTCATCCTTGACTTCCTGCACTCCCTTCTTGACCCACATTTGATTCATCTCTTTCTTGATCTCTGGTAGATCTATCTTTTGTACCAGTTCTTTCTTTTTTGTCTGATTATTCCTTTTTATGTTCTTACTTCTACAGAATCTTGCAATATGTCTCGACCTGTTGCAATTGAAACATACAACATTTCTCTGTCTATTGTTCCTTTCATTCATCCTTGATCTGCATTGTTTAGCCTTGTGCCCAAATTTATTGTATGTAAAACAATTCCCATTGAAGGATTGAATATTCCTTCCATTATTATAGTTTTTTCTTATCTGACTCCTACATTCACTAGCTCTATGACCAAACCTCTTGCAATTAAAGAAGTTACCTTTCAAAGTTTGAACATTCCTTCCATTGTTGTAATTATTCCTTATCCGACTTCTACATTCATTAGCTTTGTGACCTACTTTGTTGCAAGTGAAACACTGACCAGAGAATGATGGAGCAATTTGATTTACTCTGCTCCTACATTGAGTAGCCTTATGACCAAATTTATTGCATGCATTACAATAACTATTGAAAGAAGGGTACCTTTGAGCATTTGGTTCCCTGACCAGTGGTCTTCTAGGTCTGTTCCTTTCATTCTAAATTTGTTTGCCTTTGTCCTTCTTGATTCCAACATTATTTTCTTGACTAGTTTTGGAACTTTCACCTTTCTCAAATCACAAGCCTTCTTTATCATTAGGGCTCTTCTGACTAGCAAGTATTTTATCAAGTTGGGCAACACTTACTCTAAATTTTTCTTCCTGACTCCATGCATGTTTCAGATAAGCTTTCAGATCTACAACTTCTTGTTCAAGCTTTGTGCAGTCTTCAGTTTTGCTTTTTACCAACTGATTTAGGTCATCTTCTACTTTTGCTCTTTTTACAACTTCCACTTTCAGATTACTCAAGGTGTCATTTGCAGATATCAATTGTTCACTAACCTCCTTATATTTTTCTTTGAACTTCCTGACTTGCTCCCTCAATTTTTTAATGCACTCATCTACTTCCTTGACATTATCTTTCAAATCCATGTTTTCTATTTCAGCCTTTTCAAGATCTATAAGTGCAAGATTGAGTTCTTCTTCATTGACAAGTGTGCATTCTTCTTCAGTTTTAGTTGCATCAATTTCTTCAAGTGGAGTAGGACATTTTTTACCTGCCATGTGTTCTGTCTCCAAGATCTTCCTCAAGCTATTATACTTCTTTCAAGGAACCAGGCTCTGATACCAATTGTTGAACACCCAATGTACTGAGGGGGGGTGAATCAGTACTTTATTAAACTTCTTTCTTATTAAATTAGAAATCCATTTACCACATGAAATAAGAAAGAAAATTAAACATAGAAGAAACAACCAAAATTCATCACACATGAACACCAAGATTTTTATGTGGAAAACCCAAAAATGGGAAAAACCATGGTGAGTGTTAGCTCACAATATATTATGTAGGAATAATACCAAATTACAATAGAGGTTCACTACCTTAGGGCTCATTGCCAAAATAGGCTCACTGCCTAGAGAAAGAAAAGAGAAGGAAGAAGGGTGGCTCACTACTAATTTGAACTACTTAGATTGCATCTACAGATGTATGGATGCAACTCCAATGAATGCTCAAAATACTGTCTCAAAACTCTTCATCTTGACTGCTCTATTTTACTACTGTACTTTTACATTAAGCAAGATCTCTCTTCTTCTGCTCTTGTCGCCTTCTTTGTACTTCACATATTTCACACATTCACATCTTCATCTCTTCCCCCAAACACCAAATTCAATCCCATATATATATCTACAACAAACAAAATCTTCATATTAGGTTGGCCTATTAAAGCATATTGTGTAGTCATGCATTATGTAGCTTGTCAGCCAAAATCATTTACCAAAATATACAACAGATAAAAAAACAATTGAATCATATTTACATATGTTGGCTCCATCCTTATAATCACTTAGGATAAGATTCTAAACAACAAAACTTACTGCACACACATCATACTGTCATGTTGGCCTTAACCACAGACTGCCACTACTTCAATTCCTCTGCCATACAACAACTTTCGCTGCGGACCACAAGATGCTTCCAAAATCATATTAAACACTCTTCATACATCACATATCATACCTTCAGAATCACAAAGAAAAATATTCTCTTGCAGTAGAATGCAGACTACAAGAACACATGCTCTGTCATAGTCAAACTACATGATACCAAGTAGTGATACTTAGACATTCATAACTGAATTTTTTGGTGGAGCTCAGAACTTGTAACTCTAGATATAGATACTCCATACATGTGGTTACAACACCTCAAAAACACATAACAAGATATGCAACAACAGAGGAATGCAAACCAATTCAGTTGAGTGTTCTGTTATGATTGTCACTGTTCTCTACACTTCCAAACTTAGACTTTTTGAAGATAGACTTCTGGTACTTATCAAGAACTAAAATCTTGAACAAATGATCATTTGAGGACTATGAACATCATACCTGAACCACATGATATGATCTTCTATTGCTGACCAATACCAGCTCACATACTGTTTCCTTGTCGCTACTTTAGTATACTATTAACACTTAACCCTAAATGGCTAAGTCTTCTTCTCTAGACCAAAAACACTGTTCCAATCTTGTTCCTTTTCTTGTTTCCATCAATGACAACATATTCAAACATCATGCACAAGTTGCCAACATTATCTTATCCCAGACTTAAATGGGGCTGATGGACCTGGGTAGTACTGCCCATGTCCCCCCTTTTAGGTCTGGCCTAATTTAATGTTATGTTGGCCTGGAACCTTTCAAAAGGTTTCTACTTTTCAGCTCTTTTGGTTTAATTTCATGATTATGAGTGGGAAAGCATATATAAGTGTGTTTATGAGTTCATTTGTAACTAAGATAGAGATAGCCAACTTGAGACATTGAAGGAAAGCAAGTAAGAGCATTCATTGTGATTCTAGAGCAAATTTCTGTGTTGTTATTATGTGTTTGTTGTAGGCATGAAGTTATCATCAATCCACCTTAGGAGTTGAAGGATCTTCATCCTTTTGAGGGTTTCATCACATAGGTGATATCATTGTTGTTTATCTTCATTTGGATCATCATTATTATCATTTGATTTCAACCTCTACGTCGATGAGGTCACACACTCTCTATCAATCAATGGTGTTGGGAAGCTTTTATGCTATCCTAGGATTTGACTGAGGCAAGTCCCTAAACACCATAACCCCCAAAACCCTCTCTTTTCATCTTGTGTGTAGATTATAGGAATGAGATCTAGAGAATGTGAAGATACAAGAAGACTGAGTGAAGATCAGGGTTTTTGGATTCGACAATAGTCACTGAATATTCATGTATCCAAGACTTGGGAGGTGGTTCCCTAGTCTTTCTACCCTTTTTAACTTTAGATCTGGCATCATGGCAGAATTTGCAACATATTTCAAATTTACAATTTTAGTAGATTCCTTCAATTAGGACTTGGGCGGTCCTGAATTAGTCCTTCGATACCTCTTCTTTAAGGAGACAGGCTCTATCATCTTCCTGATCATCCCTATGCAATTGGTTTCTATATTTCTATTATACTTTCTCTATTATATGTTGATCATTATAGAACTAGGGTTTTATGTATTGTTAACCTAGGGTTTGATAAAAAGACTAAATTAAATCTAATCCATCAATAACATACCTAAGTATAAGATCTGTAGCTAAGTCCTCTTTCATTTGGTAGTGATTTGGATCAGTCTTGTCCTTGAATATTATATGGAAAAGGGTTTGATCTAGTGTGCATTTTAGTTGTCATCATTCTCCTTTTTCATACCTGACATTTTGGTTGACACATCTTTAATCAAACTGTATAAACTTAACATTGGTGGCTTTGATAACATTGGTGGACAATCACTAGGTACCATAAATTTACCCATAAAGGTTGGATCTATGACATTATCTACCCTTATCCATGTCATGCCCATTGCGCTTTCATATAACATCATTCTTAGTAGATCGTGGATTTATGCCATGAGGACAGTTTTTCCTACCCTTCATCGATCAATAAACTTTATTTATACAAATAAACTTCAAACCATTGAAGCTAACCTAGATCTAGAAAGTTATTTACAAGTTGAGAAACAAAAACTAAGTTGTCAATCAAAAGCTTCTCAATAACTTAAAAGTTGATTCATTAATACCTCTTGCCATAGATAATGCTGCATGCAAGATTCCAAATCACTATTGAATGCACTTCTTGGTGATGATTGGGGTTCATTAGATTTTACTCCTTCCTTTATGGGGGAATATAAACTTATTAACCCTAATCCTAAAACATCAAAAGTTGCCTCAATCTCATCCAAGCAATCTTTGGAAATACCTAAGGAACATAATGTTTCTTTAGTAGAAAACAAAGACAACAATCTTACTTACACTACAAAATATGAGACTTATGAGGTGCCGCCTTCTTCTAAAGAGATGGAGTCTCTATATGGTGATGGATTTCAAATCCTTTACAAAAATTGTAACTACGTAGGTAATCATTGTAGCATAAAACAATAGGGAATCAAAATACCCTTAGAATATGTTACACATAGCTCTTTGGTTGGTATTGGATACCATCCTTTAAAGCCCACCAAAGCTTACCATTGTCCTACTCTCAAGGTTAACACAATATCAACAAGTCCAACCCTCAATTTGATATATCCTGATATGATAGACATAGATTGTCTGCCAGGAAATGTCATGTTAGAAACTTTTTTGATAGATGAAGCATCAACCAAATTCAAACATACAAAATCTTGTGAATAAAGCACCACATGACTATTGTGAAAATTCTAATAGGTATGAATCTCTCATCTGTTCTGCCACACTTGATAGAGCACATCTCCAAGATGCCCACAAGCTTGGCCTCTTCTTATATATATATATATGTTTGTGTGTGTGTGTGTGTTTTGTGTTGTGTTCCCCCGTGTAGTGTTAATTGTTCGTTTAGGTCTCCTTGGATGACCCTTGATACTCTTGTAAGGCCAAGGATACAAGGAGACCGCCTCTGTTCTAAAATTTCTTCTATTTTTTTCTCTATTCTTCTACCTTCTTGTCTTGTTGCAATTGTTGTGTGTGGTGCCTTGGGGGCATAATGTTGTGGAGGATATCTTGGGGGCATCTTCCCACATTGTGACCCTAAGTCACTTTTGTCTCCTCTCTCATTTTTGTGCTTTCATTTTTCCATTGTACTTGTGTCTCTACTAGTCGATAGATGACAACAACATATATACACTTCTAATAGGGACCATGTGTCCCTAAACAAGGAAATAAAAATAGACCCAGTCCATATATGAAGACAGGAGTAATTTGTTACTGGCATTTAACTAGTAGAATCACTTTGTGTTGTGATCTGATCATATATCGTGTTGTGAAATTGTTATACCAAACCTTTGCAATAATCCAAATATGCTTCTATGCACCTTTGAATTGCTTTTGTCTCACCTTGTAGCTACATTCAGTTATAAGATACCTGAAGTATAACCTCACAACTATACTCAGTTCTGAACCCATAAGTATATCCTTGGTTTGTTTGAATGAAATGTTTCCTAAAATAATTTGGTTGTTATCTTAGAATAGATTTTCTAACCAAAGCTTATTATTGGTCAATGGTTGTTGGGAAAATGATATTGATGTGCTTCTATTGTGATTGTTGGGAATAATTTGGCGATTGTAAGCACGTGTCACTTTGGAGCATGGGCTTTGCAAAAGCTTTTATTCCCTTGTGTGTTTTCAATCTTACCTTAAACGTGATTGCTACCAACAAGAAAGAGCAACCACTTTAAGGTGGGGGCATATATTGTGGTAAATGCTTGGATATCTTTGACATTGTGATAATTATGTTTGCATATACTTCCTTTTCACCATAAGGCATTTGTGTGATGCAAGTGGGGTTGTATACTATGTTTTGTGTGTTTGCGTATACTTGATTTTCATCGTAAGGCATCTCCGCGATGCAGGTGGGGTTGTATACTTTGTGCGCATGCTTCCTTTTCACCGTAAGGCATCTCCATGATACAGGTGGTCTGTATGTTTTTGAAATTCCTTCTATGGAAGGTGGGATTGTGTCTTCCCTTGATTTGGTTGCACATCCTTTTGAAAAAGTGGGAGGCGAGGTTGGGTGTCTTGAGTTACTCAACCTTATGCATTTTTTGGGGGTTGTGGTAGCATAGCACAACTGCTAGGTCTGTTTGGCATGTTTTAGATGGTGGAGTGTAGCGATGATCTCCTCCCCATTGCTCATGTTTTCTTTGTAAAAGACGTATAGTGGGTTGACGACACACTCTATGGTGCTCATTTATTCTATGTGTTCTTTGTGTGTCTTGCATGTTTTGTGGAGGTGTGTAGCGATGAGCTCCCCCCATGTTGTGTTTTGCATGCTTTGATGGTGGTGCGTAGCGATGAGATACCCATCTCCCATTAGTATAGTATAATTGTTTAATCATGTCTTCTCTCTGTGTATACTTTATGTATTGCATGACTGTGTTCATGTCTTCTCCATGTATTGCATGTTTTTTTACTGTCTTCCTTGTGTTTATGTGTTTATCATGTGTTTTCTTATGCTTTCCTAAGCTTGGTGGCTAGAAATGTTCCTCCAAACTTAGGGTGTGTTTTTTCTCTAATGTTTGATGTGTTTTTGACCGTACTTTATTGCATGTACTGATCGTAAGATCATACACACATTAAAGTGGGGGCTAAATGTTATGGAGTAAAAAATGTCCACTTGTCTTTTTACCTCCTTGTTTAGCTCTTAGGTCCTCATGATTAAATTATACATTCAAAATGTTTGTCCCGACACAAAATTGCTTGACACCAATGTAAAATTGGAATGTGAACCCCATGTTTTATCTTATCTCAGACTTAAATGGGGCTGATGGACCTGGGTGGTACTACCCATCTCCCCCCTTTTAGGTTTAGCCTAATTTAATGTTATGTCAGCCTGGGACCTTTCAAAATGTTTCTCCTTGTCACTTTTGGTTTAATTTCACGATTATGAGCAAGAAAGCATATACCAGTGTGTTTATGAGTTCATTTGTAACTAAGATAGAGATAGCCAACTTGAGACATTGAAGGAAAGTAAGCAAGAGCATTCATTGTGATTCTAGAGAAGATTTGTGTGTTTGTTGCATGAATGAAGATATCACCTATCCACCTTAGGAGTTGAAGGATCTTCATCCTCTTGAGGGTTTCATTACATAGGTGATATTGTTGTTGTTTATCATCATTTGGATCATCATTTATATTATCATTTTATTTCAACCTCTGCCCCCACAAGGTACGCACTCTCTATCAATCAATGGTGTTGGGAAGCTTGAATGCTATCATGGGATTTGAAAGTCCCTAAACACCATAAACCCCAAACCCTCTCTTGTTGTCTTGTGTGTAGGTTATAGTAGCGAGATCTAGAGAATGTGAAGATACAGGAAGACTTACTTGGATTCTGTCCGTAAACCCTAGTTTTCACCAGAACGTAGCAGAGAGCTCAAATCACCTAGAAATTCTTTACATGGTAGAAAGTGATTATTACAATGACTAAATTCACTATTTATTAGCCTCTGATGAATTTGATTGATATAAGTCATGTTTGCCATTACTATTCGCTTGCTCAAATAAGACAAGTCATTTGTAATGAACAAATTCAGATTTCAAATGTAGTCCGTTGATTTCAAATTGACCGTAGCAAGATCAATGGCTTAAAATATCCTAGGAAGATTTGAAAAATCTACCCTATACATTAAAAAGTCTTCATCTAATCATATTACGTCAAAAGAGAAAACTTTTTTCTTTAGTAATAACTCATGCTGCACCCTCTGTGGGGTCCCATATTTATGACACTATGGGCTTGCACTTGATCAATGTGTAGAATGCACTATCCTTTGGGCTCCTAATGTATTTGGTAGGTCCAGGACATGTGGCATCATTTCATAGTAGTGTGGTACTAACTGACATATGACAATATGTACTCTATGGTAATGCGTAAAAACTGCATAGTTGAATGTCCTTTAGTTCAATCTTGACAAAGGCTCGGGCCCACCTGACAAATGACATCATTTTGTAGTAGCACAACCTTGACAAAGTACAAGTCTTTGAAGCTTGTGAGTGCATGCTAAGTTGCCAAGTGTTGTTCTCACATTTTACTAGGCCCCACTTGACAAATGACATCATTTCACAACAGCGCAACCCTGACAAAGTACAAGTCTTTGAAGCTTGTGGGCACATGGTAAGCTACCAAGTATCATTCTCACATTTCATTAATCACGACCACAGACTAGAAAAATATTATGGGTCCACTTGACAAATGGCATCATTTCATAGCAGCGCAGTCCTGACAAAGTACAAGTCTTTGAATTTTCCAGGTGCGTGCTAAGCTGCCAAGTGTTGTTCTCACATTTCATCGATCATGACCACATACTTAGAAAAATATTATGGGCCTACTTGACAAATGGCATCATTTTGCAGCAGTGCAACCTTGACAAAGTACAAGTCTCTAAAGCTTGCAAGCACACACTAAGCTACCAAGTGTCATTCTTACATTTCACCGATCTTGACCACAGACTTAAAAAATATTATTCATGTTACTTTCCATTAACTAACTCAATTGGCATTGGCTAATCTAGCCAATTTGTCACTTTAAGAATCAAAGTAAGTGTCGTCAGTCCTATCAAATTATCAATCGTACGACTCTAATTAATGATAAAGGTACTGCAAGTATAGTCAGTCCTATCAATCATGCAACATTGTTTCGAATCAATCCCAATTGAGATCACAATAAACCCACCATAAATGGAAATATCAAATTATCAATTGTATAACTCTAATTAATGATAAAGGTACTACAAGTGCAGTCAGTCCTATCAATCGTGTGACACTATTTCAAATCAATCCCAATTGAGATCACAATTAACCCACTATAAATAGAAATAAATGTTGGCGCTAGGTGTGACTGTTATGTGGCATGCCACATGGTTATTGTACATTTTCACACATGACACAATAAATATAGCCCTAAGCCTCTTCTATAAGTTTATTAGGCATCTTCCTTCTTTTTTGGTTATTTCTATTTTCACAATTTCCTGGCGAATTGCTATAATTGAGATTCAAGATGTGTCATTTGATCACTCGCCATGTTTCTCTCTTTCCTTGCAAGTGGGAAGTAGATGATTTGGATAGATTTGATGAGAAAAAACTAGGGAAGGTGTTGAAAGTATGTGTAGTCAGTGTTGTCATTGATGTCAACAAGCTTGTGTTGTCATTGATGTCAATCATATGAGTAAGAGATGTTGCAAGAGTATGAGAAGGTGGTGTTAAATGGATGCTATCTTTAATGATGAGGAAGTGTTGAAGATGGTGATAATATGTTTCTAGTGCTTGGTTTCTAAGTGCTTTTGAGAAAATTTGAATAAAACAATGTGTGACAGTGGTATTCTATGTTGCAGAGTAGTGTTCTAGTTTTGCTTTGCATTTCCCTTATATTGAAGATCTCTTTATGCAATTTGGATATGTTTTTTAGAGGTTTTTAGAGGTGCTCCATTCATAATTTGGTATGCTAGATCATTGTGCAGAGGAAGATGTGTTCACTAGTGTGTGAACTGTGTATTACAGAGGTGTCTGGGAGAAATGTTTTTGCTCTGCATTTCTCCGCAAAGTGGTTTCAGCTCTTGCAGTTCTAGAAGTGTGCTTATAAGGTTAATATCTATCTTCACTCAAATTTGTTCATGGTTTGGTGCTTCAAAAGATGATTTCTTGAGTTGTAGTGCATGACAGAGACTTTTGAGCATGTTGGGTAAACAAGATAAGGTTGTACAACAGGTGAAAGTTGTTGTGGAAGAATTTGTTGGTTTTCAGGATGTTTGTGGGATATTCTAGATTGTGCTCAAGAATGGCATGTGGTCTGTGAGTCATATTTGGGTTTGAGGAAGTGTGTACATAATGTTTTATGGTGTTAACACTGGTTCGACTGACCTTAGGTGTTTACACTAATTGTCGAGTTGCTTCGATGATCGTGGAAGCGTGGTGTAATGTGTATGAATAGATTTAGGTCCAAGCTAAGGTGTGTTTTGGTCCACCTTCATTCCTTTCCATTGCATGAATGTTTTGGGTCTGACCTAATTTGAATTTATGAAATTAAAGAGCCTTACCAACCTTGGAGAATGTTTTCAAGATTGAAGATGATATAAATAAGTGTCGAGTCGATGAAGAATGAAAGATGCGTGATTTGAGTTATGTGACAAGTGCTTGTGAATGTGAATTGAGAAAATGTAGAGAAGAGCAGTGTAATATTTCAAATCAATGTGAAGAGTCTTGATTATGTAATTCGAGCTTCATTGGAACTGTATTTCATGCATAAGTTAGATGCAATTGTAACAGTTCAATTCTGGCAGTGAGCCACAACTCTTCTTCTATCTCTTTATTTTAGGATAGTGAGTCCTTTGGTAGTGAGCCACTTGCAGTGAGCATTCTTGGATAGTGAGTCTACCAATTGTATCAATCCTTAATTGGTTGCTTTATTATAATATATTGTAAGCTAATACTCACCATGGTTTTTCCCATTTTGGGTTTTCCACGTAAAAATCCTAGTGTTCATGTGGTTTGAATTGTTTCTGAATGCTTCATGCTTTATTTCAATTGCTACAATTAAATATGTTAAATGGATTGGATGTTCAATGTTTAAATAGTTTAAAGGAATACTGATTCACCCCTCCTCTCAGTATTCTAGGTGTTCAACAATTGGTATCAGAGCCAAGTCCTTTGGAGGAAGCCTAACCATTGAAGGAAGATCTTGGAGATTAAACACATGGATGCTAGAAGATTACCTATTCCTTTGAAAGAGATTCTTGATGTTAATTTCACTGAAGAAAATTGTATGCTTGACAAAGTAGGAGAACTCAATGTTGCTCTTGATGATCTTGAAAGAACTAAAGGTGAAATCAAAGATTTGAAGGAATATGTCAAGGAAGCAAATGAATACATAAAAAAATTTAAAGAGCAAATCAAGAAGTTTAGAGAAAGGTATAAGGAATTCAATGAACAATTGAAGCAAGCAAATGAAACCATTACTGGTCTAAAGGTACAAGTTGAGGAAAAGAAAATAAGTGAGGAATGTCTTAATGCAGCGTTGAAAAGCAAATCTGAAGAATGTACAAGGCTTGAACAAGAAGTTGTGAATCTGAAATTTGATCTGGAGAAAGTAAGGAGTCATGAAGAAAAATTCAAGATGATTACTACAAAGCTTGATGAAACGATTCTAAATCAGAAAGGTCCTAATGATAAAGAGGGTTTTAGATTTGAAAAGGGTGAAAGTTCAAAATTAGGCTAGACATCAAATGCTAAAAATAAGAAGAAGAATGGAAAACAACTCTAGTATCAAGGAAATGAAACTAAAAGACCACCGGTCAGACAACCAAATGCACAAAGGTACCCATCTTTCAATCATTTTTGTCATTCTTGCAATAAATTTGGACACAAGGTAATAGAATGTAGAAGAAGACTGAATCAGAATGTTCCATCTTTCTCTGGTTAATGTTTTACATGCATAAGACTTGGTCATAGAGCTAGTGAATGCATAAGTCAAATGATGAATGGCTATAACAATGGTAGAATGGTTCAATCTTTCAAAGGCTAATGTTATACATGCAATGGATTTGGGCATAAAGATAATCAATGCAGATCTAGAATGAATGAAAGGAATATTGGTCTGAAGAATGTTATATGCTACAATTGTAGTAGGCCTGGACACATTTCTAAGTTTTACAGAAGCATAAACATGAAGAAGGACAATCCGATAGAGAAGAATGAACCAGTGCAAAAGATTGATCTTGCAGAAACAAAGAAGGAAATGGAAAAGATCTAGAGAAAGAAGGAAGAAATAGAGGTTAAGGATGTATATGTAATTACATCTGGTGCATAAGTGTCCTCCGGAAACTAAGTTGAGAGATTTGGCTCAGGGGAACTTTAATGAAAATATTTCATCCCCTGCCAAAAAAAGGTGTTGATGCTTCAACATGAGGATATATGGTGTAGGTCAATATTTTGTTAAACTTGAAAAATATGATGGAGGACTAGTTAGATTTGGTGATGATACATCTGCTAAGATATGTAGAAGAGGATCAATCAATTTTGATGGCAAGCATAATACTAATGTGGATAGGTAAAAATTAGGTCAATAAGATCAAGCATGTAAATCAAAACCTAATCCTACCACCATTAAAGAATCGTATCCAAGTGAAATCAAATGCATGCAATTCAAGAACAAGATCTCCTAGATTGTATGATTCATTGTTTGTGATGTGGATTTCTTCTCAATAATGAACACTCATGAAGATCAAAGTTGCCATGATAGATAGATGATAGTGATAATATGCTCAATAGATGCAATGGAAGCTCAAATGCTCAGGATGATAATGTAGATGCTATATGATGAGATATGAAAAATAAGAATGAGTGGGTGTATATATAACACTCAACCAAAATCAATCAACGGTAGAGATTTGGTGGCTATGTGAATGGTTGAGATGAATTGACAATCATAGGTGAATGTGTAGATGACAAGTGGAAAGAAAAGAATAAGGCACATGTGTGATTGTGTACACAAAAACCCTTATTTAATAAATTTAAGTGTGATAGTGTACATAAAAAGTACTACCACACATGTTTCAAATAAAAGATGCACACATGTCAGCATATGATGAAAGATGAAGATAAATGCTAAAATAGATAAGGGAAATTAATTAAATAAATAAAATTTATTTAATTAATTGGAAAGATGATTAGGATAGGATTGGGATATGATGTAGAACTTAATTAAATAAATAAAAATTATTTAATTAATTGGAAAGTGGGATAGAAATAGGATTTAGATGGAATTTTAATTAAATAAATAGAATTTATTTAATTAAAATAGATAGAATAGAAAGATAATTAAATAATAAAAGATTATTTAATTATAGATTAGAGAAAATAGAAGAAAATAGATAATGAATTAATTAAATAAATATGAATTTATTTAATTAATAGAAGAAATAAGTGATTTAGAGAAAATAGAGAAATTACTCAAATGTGTTAGGCAAATGCAGATGATAGATAATGCGATATTTTGATACTAATGATAATTAGGTCAATTTTGGGTGTCTACATTTTGCCCCTCTTTGATACAATGTTTGTTAGAACATTGTGTCAAAGAAGATACGATGATTTACTCAATAAGCAAGGTTATGCCCCAGTGTAACTGGTAGGTGTTACGCTCGATTGTGTTTTGGGGGAAACATTCGTCGGTGTAACACAACTGCACCTGTTGTTTGTGGCTTTTGACACAAACACTTTTTTTTATATAGCGGCTTGGAAGAGATTGGCTTTAGCTTGTTACTGCTTGGGTCATACCCCTTCTCACACTAGGAAGGCAAGCCCTCTAAAGATAATAACAAGTTCTCATGCACCCAAGATCCATTTCATAGGCAAGGGGAGAGGATACTTTTGTTATTAAATTTGGGTTACACACATACACAACAAGCAATTCAAGAAATGTAAAACAAGCACGAAGCAAACAATAGTTACTTTTAAGCACCAAGTCCAAATGTTCATAGATTAGTGATAAAAATGACATATCTTTGACCGATTGAAGCTGCAACAGATATGTTAGTAGTTTCAAAGCCTCATTTTCTTGGACAAAAGATAAGATGTTGCACAAATAGATGATTAGTAGCCAAGAAAATCAAACTGTAAATAATAGAACCGGAAGTGACACACAGTTACCAGAAGCAATCAACTGTTGATCATAAGCGATGTGAATTCTACTAGAAGCGACTAGATGTCAGTCAAAAGTGACGCAAAAATATCAGATGCGACCAGTTATTGCTCAGAAGCAATGCAAAGCTACCAGATGCGTGAAAAATCTCTATTTCTGCAAAACTAGGGTTAGGATCATGAAAGAAATGATTATCAGAGATTGTAAACCCTAGATATGAAATGTAGTGGATAAAATTGGCTCAGATAAGCACCCTGCAACCATAGATTGATCAATTGGAAACCCTAGAATGGCAAATTGATGAAATCTTGCAAAATCAAGGGTGTTAGCTCAATAAAATCAAAAAACCCTAATCAAATTTATTAGCAGATGATAATATGATGATCAGGGACATGCAAAACATAAATTAGAAGCCTTGATTAATTAGTAAAAATCTAGCACAACAACCTACAAAATAAAATATCAACAGAAAACCCTAGATTGCCAAAAGCGACTGGAACAGTCGGATGCGATCAGTTTCTGATCAAATGGGATTAACTGTCAACCAGAAGTGACTACTGTTCGTTCAAAAGTGACGCCAAAATGCTAAAAATGATTGGTTTTCTCTCAAAAGTGATGCAGAAATGCCAGAAACAACAGGTTGTTGCTCAGATGCGACTGTAAGTTGTCGTAAGCGCTCCAAAAAATCTAAACTTGACAAAAACAACTTCAAAATGCAAAATTAATCAAGAACGTGGGTCCCACCGAGCGTGCCAGAATGTGGATAGGTAAAAATTAGGTCAATAAGATCAAGCATGTAAATCAAAACCTAATCCTACCACCATCAAAGAATCAAATCCAAGTGAAATCAAATGCATACAATTCAAGAACAAGATCACCTAGATTGTATGATTCCTTGTTTGTGATGTGGATTGTGTCTCAACAATGAACAATCATGAAGATCAAAGCTACCATGATGGATGGATGATAGTGATAATATGTTCAATGGATGCAATGGAAGCTCAAATGCGCAGGATGATAATGTAGACGCTATATGATGAGATATGAAAAATAAGAATGAGTGGGTGTATATATAATACTCAACCAAAATCAATCAACGGTAGAGATTTGGTGGCTATGTGAATAGTTGAGATGAATTGATAATCATAGGTGAATGTGTAGATGACAAGTGGAAAGAAAAGAATAAGGCGCATGTCTGATTATGTACACAAAAACCCTTATTTAATAAATTTAAGTGTGATAGTGTACATAAAAAGTACTACCACACATGTTTCAAATAAAAGATGCATACATGTCGGCATATGATGAAAGATGAAGATAAATGATAAAATAGATAAGGGAAATTAATTAAATAAATAAAATTTATTTAATTAATTGGAAAGATGATTAGGATAGGATTGAGATATGATGTGGAAATTAATTAAATAAATAGAATTTATTTAATTAATTGGAAAGTGGGATAGAAATAGGATTTAGATGGAATTTTAATTAAATAAATAGAATTTATTTAATTAAAATAGATAGAATAGAAAGATAATTAAATAATTAAAGATTAGAGAAAATAGATAATGAATTAATTAAATAAATATGAATTTATTTAATTAATAGAAGAAATAGGTGATTTAGAGAAAATAGAGAAATTACTCAAATGTGTTAGGCAAATGCAGATGATAGATAATGCGATATTTTGATACTAATGATAATTAGGTCAATTTTGGGTGTCTACAACTGATGATGTTCTTTATATTAAGGGTTTAAAACATAACCTCTTGAATGTTGGACAAATGTGTAGCAAAGGATACAATCATGTGTTTCAGGATGGTGGCTGTGAGATCAAAAAAGATTTTAGAACTACGATAGCTACTAGAAAGAGGATAGATGGAAATGTTTATCAGCTCAAAGGTGGTGATAGTTATTATTTCATGACTTAGATTAGTGCTTTGCCATAGAAGATTATGTCACATCAATTTTTATAGCTTGGTAAAAATAAGTTCTATTCAATATGTGAGAGATCTACCAGAGATTACCAAGCCTATCAATGCTATCTGTAAGGGATGTCAAGTTGGAAATCAAGCAGAAGGAGTTTCAAAGTCAAGGATCAATCTTCTACTAGACTGTTGGAATTGGTGGATATAGATCTTTGTAGTCCTACCAAGAAAAATCAGAAGCCCTAGATAAGTTTAAAGAATTCAAAGCAATTGTTGAGAGTGCAAATGTCAAGGTAGATGAAGACCTATAGATGATTTCATAGGTGAATGGATATGGATTAGATGAGTCTTCTTATAGTGAAGAAGAAAAAGATAAAGAAAAGGAAGTACAAATTGTAGAGGAAGAAGCTCTGGAAAAGATTCCAAAAACACCCAAGTATGTGCAGAAGCATCATTCTAAAGACTAGATCATTGGTGATAAGAGAAAAGGTGTACTGACAAGAAGGAAAGTTGTTGAAGAATAGGTAAATCTATGTTTACTTTCTGAAGTTGAACCTAAAATAGTGATTGAAGCATGCAAGGATGAGTATTGGATCAAGGCTATGGAAGAATAACTAATGCATATTGAAAAGAACCAGACTTGGGAACTTGTCCCAAGACCAACAAACAAAAATGTGATTGGAACTAAGTGGGTATTCCAAAACAAGCTGAATGAGAATAGATATGTGGTAAGAAACAAGGAAAGGCTTGTGTGTAAAGGCTACTCACAAGTAGAAGGAATAGAATAAATGTTATGGAGTAAAAAGTGGTAAGAATGGAGGCCATCAGGATGTTTTTGGCTTTTGCAGCTCACAAGGACTTCAAAGTATATCAAATGGATGTGAATTCTACTTTCTTGAATGGTGAATTAGAAGAAGATGTATACATAGAACAACTGGATGGATTTCAGTTATCAGATAAACTGGATATGGTTTGCAGATTGAAGAAGGGCACTCTAGATCATGGCTTGTGGTATCCAAAGGATACTGACTTTACTCTAAGTGCTTATACATATGCAGATTGGGCTGCTTGTGTAGATGATAGGAAAAGTACAAGTCGTGGTGCATTTTTTCTTGGAGGCAGAGTGGTGTCATGGCTAAGTAAGAAGCAAGATTCAGTATCTTTGTCCACTACAGAGGCAAAATACATTGCATCAGCATCTTGTTGCACACAAGTGTTGTGGATGAGGCAAACCTTGAAGGATATCAGACTTGTATATGATGAACCTATTCCTATCTTCTATGACAATGCAAGTGCTATTAACATTTTAAAGAATTCGGTGATGCACTCAAGGACAAAACGTATCTCAATCTGGTATGACTTTTTGAGAGAGAAGGTTACAGAGAATGAAATGGAGCTTGAGTATGTGCCTACAAAGGATTAGGTTGCTGACATATTCACTAAGGCTCTTCCTAAGGATACTTTTGAGTATCTTTAGGAGACGTTAGGGGTTATTTCCCATCCTTCTTTGAACTTGACGTATAAGGAGATGCATCAGTCCAGTAGATTTCAAGATTCATTCTTTATTCTGGACTAATGTTGGAGGCTACCTCTTAGAGAGAGTAGGTAGTGATCATGTTGGTTGTTGCAGTTAGGGGGAGTAAGTACTAATGCAGATTGTTTCTAAGGGGGAGTATGTAGAGAAGTAAAAGAAAAGATGTTACAAAACAGTTGTGAGTAGGTACAAGTATGAGTAATGTCAAAAGAGGAAAGTGAGAGAAATGTGTCACCCTTTGCCATTGATGTTAAAGGGGTAGAGAGAGCAATGTGAAAAAGGAAAGAGTCAATTGTCAAGAAGAGAATAATAAGATGAGGGGGAGAGAAAGAGAAAGGAAAAGAGTTGGTATGAAGCATAATATTGAGGATGTTGTTGTACTGATGGTTTTTCACATTATGTGTTTCCATCAATGACAAAGAGGGAGATTGTTGCAAGTATGTGCAGTCAGTGTTGTCATTGACGTCAACAAGCTTGTGTTGTCATTGTTGTCAACTGTATGAGTAAGAGATGTTGCAAGAGTATGAGAAGGTGGTGTTGAATGGATGCTATCTATGATGATGAAGAAGTGCTGAAGATGGTGATAATATGTTTCTAGTGCTTGGTTTCCAAGTGCTTTTAAAAAAATTAAATAAAATAAGAAAACAATGTGTGGCAATGGTATTATGTGTTGCAGAGTAGTGTTCTGGTTTTTCTCCGCATTTCCCTTATATTGAAGTTTTTTTATACGGTTTGGGTATGTTGTTTAGAGGTGTTCAGAGGTGCTTTATTGAGAATTTGGCATGCTAGATCATTGTCCAGAGAAAGATGTGTTCACCAATGTGTGAAGTATGTATTGCAGAGATGTCTGAGAGAAATGTTTTTGCTCAGCATTTCTCTGTTAAGTGGTTTCAGGTCTTGTGGTTTTGGAAGTGTGCTTATAAGGTTAATATCTATCTTCAGTTGAAGTTGTTCATGGTTCGGTGCTCTAGAAGATGATTTCTTGAGTTGCAGTGCATGACAGAGACTTTTGAGTATGTTGGGTAAACATGATAAGGTTGTGTGGTAGGTGAAAGTTGTTGTAGAGGAATTTGTTGGTTTTTAGGATGTTTGTGGGATATTGTAGATTTTGCTCAAGCATGGTGTGTGGTCCACAAGTCATCTTGGGGTTTGAGGAAGCGTGTACATAATTGTTTATGGTACTAACACCGGTTCAACCGACCTTGGGTGTTTACACTAATTGCGGAGTTGCTTCGATGATTGTGGAAGCGTGATGTAACATGTATGAATGGATTTATGTCCAAGCTAAGGTGTGTTATGGTCTACCTTCATTCCTTTACACTGTGGGAATGTTTTGGGTCTGACCTAATTTGAATTTGTGAAATTTAGGAGCCTTACCGACCTTGGAGAATGTTTTCAAGATTGAAGATGGTATAAATAAGTGTTGAGTCGATGAAGAATGAAATATGTGTGATCCAAGTTATGTGAAAAGTGCTTGTGAATGCAAATTAAGTAAATGCATAGCAGAGTAGTGTGATATTTCAGATTAGTGTGAAGATTCTTGATTATTTAATTTGAGGTTCATTGGAACTGTATTTCATGCATAAGTTAGATGCAATTGTAATAGTTCAATTCTGGCAGTGAGCCACAACTCTTCTTCTATCTCTTTATTTCAGGATAGTGAGTCCTTTGGCAATGAGTCACTTGTAGTGAACATTCTTGGACAATGAGTCCACCAATTGTTTCAATCTTAACCGGTTGTTTTATTATAATATATTGTGAGCTAATACTCACCGTGGTTTTCTTGTTTTGGGTTTTCCATGTAAAAATCTTGGTGTTCATGTGGTTTAAATTATTTCTGAATGCTTCATTCTTTATTTCAATTATTACAATTAAATATGTTAAATGGATTGGATATTCAATGTTTGAATGGTTTAAAGGAATACTGATTCACCCCCCTTCTTATTATTCTGGGTGTTCAACAAAAGGTGTTTTTGATTGACTCCCCCTGGTTGACGATATTGTTCAGGACATTATTGGTCGTGATATTCTTTCAGAATATCCTCAAAATAATTTATTTAGTGACATCATCTATGCATTTCTATTGAATTTAATGGAACTACTTGATGATTTAAGTCTGTTGAAGATGATCAGAAAGACAATGATTCAATAATCACTTATCCCTGGGAATAAGCTTGATTTAGCTTTAAATGATTACGATTGTGATGTCAGACAATGGAATAAGGCTGGAATTGTTCCTTTACATTGTTAGAGTGCTTGGCTGTAGCTAAACACATTCTCAAGGAGGTAAGGAGTGCAATTATTAGAGGCTCATTGGAGCACTTTAACATGACCCTTATTATACATAATGATTTATCTAACTCTTACTTAAGAAGGGAAAGGTCTATTGTCTATGCTACATATTTTCTTCTTCACGTGGTGGTCATTAGAAGACAAATCAATGGTGGCCACTAACAACTTTATTTTTAGTTTTTGAAAATTTAAACTATTTTAAATTTTCCCTTTTCTGCATACGCCTTTATCCAAGGTTTGTGTTAGGGTACCTTGGATTAGGGCTATGTAAAAAATCCTCTATAGACTATAAACTAAAACTCTTTTGTTTAATATAATAATATAATATGGGTTATTGATGTAGATTACAATTGTTGTCAACATTTTAATTTTTGTCTTATTATCTATTATTTTTTGTTAATAACATAATTTTGGAACTTTTATTATTTATGGTTAGATCCGTTGGTTGATTCTAGAAGTATTATAATTCAAAATATATGTAAAAATTAAGTTTAATCTAAATCATTCCTTGAATCCCTCATTGACACTTGTCTCTATAATTATATAGTATATTATAGTTACATTGCTAATTTAAAGTTTCTGAAGTGTATATTAATATTAAGAACTTCTTTTCAATAACAAATATATATTAATATTGGACCAACATGCATCTCTCATTTTATTGAGTCAAAAAACAACTGTAACTATTACAGAAAATTGCTAGCTGATAGAGAAAATTTCCACAAAAGCCACCAATGACAATAGAGTTCTGAGTTATGCCTCGTATTTTCCTCACTCAACACAAAAATGAGTCATTACATCCCTTTATAATAAATGTTACATGGTGAAAGAAGAATCCCTTGGCCCCTTGCTAGATGAATATTCCCAGTTGACAGAGAACTAAACATTGTGTATTTCCCTCGTATTTTCCTTACAACACAATGAAGAAGAAGCCTTTGCTTGAGCCTTGGCCCCTGGACTAGGAGGAATATGTGAATGAAATTGGGAATTATGTTGTGGCTTTCATCCAAATTTAAGAAGAAAGGCTAACATGTTGAAAGAAAAAGCCTTCTATAGTCTAGACTATCTGGAAGGAAGCCAGAACAATCATCATACTAATCTAGAAGCTAGACACATGAACCAATGGATTGGGAGAGACCACTATCCACAATCCATCACTAGGCTACCAGACACATGCATGAATGGATTGGGAGAGAACACTAACCACAAGCCATCAGATAGATGCAAGACCATCTATCATACAATGCTACCAGATCTATTTGTCTGTGGAGCCAAGGCACTTTCCAACTACAGTCAAAGAAGAAAGTTGCCAGAAGGCACCATTCTCCTTCCACTTTATTGTCCAAATAGTTGGTTGTTATCTTACTAGATCCTCCCATGTCATACATGGAGTTCCCATGACTCTTTTTTTCATCTTACAAGAACTAGATCCTTCAAGGTAAGAATAACAACCCAACTGTGTAACCATTTGTTGGTTCCCATAATTTTTGAACATTGAACCCTAAAGGTGTGCCATGTCTTATGCTCAGATTCAAAGAGAGATTTGGCCAAGAAATGGGAGAATGATCTCACAATTTCCTCCCCTGCTCAGGCTCTGTGAAACCTAGGTGGGTCTCCCTATATGGTACTAAATATGGATATGAAATAAGGTTTTATTTCAGTACCTAGCAGATAAACTTCATGCTAATAACAAGGGTTATGCAAAATGGAAGGCACTATCCTTGTTGTCATTAAAACCCAGGTATGAAGTATGCAAATAATTTAGGAATAAATATTGCAGAAAGTAAATCATGGTTTTATATTTGAAATGTGTCTCTGAGTTTGAAGGAAAACCATTCAAAATAAACTAGTGCCTATCTAGGGCTACAGAGTCACAATACTTGTACACATCTTTCATTACATGCTAAACATATCTTGATGATCACTCATCCATTAACACCTTATGTTAATGAGATCAACTAAGCACTAATAGTGCAACCTCTACTTAATAATCCAACCTACAACATAATATTCTCATTATTTTCATTGAAAGAAATTACATTGCTCCTTGAGCAAACACTAACCCTGAAAATAATCCAAGTGCAACAAATGTGCATGGAAAGTTTTACAACCCTTGATTGTATTACTGAAAGAAATACTTCATTACAGATTGGAGACAAGAGACACTGAGAACATGTACAAACATGTATTCATTTATGTTGCAATCAAGATATACAATGCAACTACAGGAACATTTACAAAGCATTTGCCTCTATTTCCCTGCACAAACCTAAAAGCCTACCCCCTACAACTTCTTCAAAATCCTAGAACCCTTTACAATGAAACCAATTTATTTTACTTAAGAGTGTTTAGGAGAAAATTAGATTTGTTAATATTCTAGTGTTTAGATGTTTAAATCATCCTTTCCACCTTACATTCAAGGATCTAGGGTTGAGTGACAAGCACTATCATACCTTAGGCTACTTGCAGATGTAGAGAAACTTGGATTAGGGAATTAATTATCAATTTTTCCTTCTCCTATGTCTAATTGACCACTAAAACCTTAATTAAGCAACTACGGCAACAAATTGATGAAAGATGGAAAAAGCTCTTGCAGACAGGAATAAAATACCAAATCACAGAATCGCTGTTTTCAGGGTTTCGAAGCAGAATAGTCGGGGACACTGGAGCAGGTGCCCAAGTCCAAGGTACCTATTTTTTTGGGGAATCTGGACCTCCTTCTGACACTGATCAGCCCTGTAACTTCTATTTCCTGAGATCTATCTGCAGAGGACACTGGAGCGAGCGCCCAAGTCCTGGAAGTGCTCCTTTGTCTGACTTTTCTTCAGATCCCAAATCCCTGATGCTTGCCAAGCCTTCCTGCAACTCCACTTTTCCTAGATGCAACACCTATAACCTGTAATCAAAAGACTTGGTTTGGGGCTTGTGGTGTTTAGAGGTTTGCCTTAGTCAAACCCTAGAGGACACTTAAGTCTCCAAACACCATTGTCAGATAAAGAGGGCGTGCCCTTGTGAGGCAGAGGCCAAAAACCAAAGGAATCAATGATAAAAACACAATGATATGTCACCTTGTAGTGAAGCTCTCATGGAGGAAGATGCTCTTCATGCCATGAGAAGATTGATGCTCAAATATGCAAATATCAACACACAAAACACACAAGTCTGCTCTTGCAACACAATGGAAGCCTTGAATCACCTTGGGAACACTTGAACATCACCCTTACTATCTAATTGCCATCTAGTTTACAAATGAATGCCTAAGTTTGCTTATATATGCAACTACAAGCACTCCCGCCAAGAAATTAAAATTTAAACTTTACCGTGTCGGCAAAATAACCAAATAATGGTCATAAACCAACACCCAGACATTAGGGCTGCCCCAAAATAGGGTAGGACTAGGGCACGGGTGCCCAAGTCCTCCCCCCTATTTTGGGCAGGGTATAGTTCAAGGGGTCCACCTAGGTCCAATTTGCCATGGAACCTAGGTCTCATTCCATCAGGATGCCAAAATATGAACTAAAATGTCCTAAATGCACTCTAAAGACCAGGGAGTTAAACCTTATGAGTGAAAAGCCCCCAAAGGGACATTTTCTGATGTTACAAAGAGAAAGGAGAAAATAGTAAAGAAGACCTAGAAATAAATCCATGGTGAACATGGCACACCTTTGCACCCTTGATCCGCAATTGATTTGCATTTAGAATATGATTCTCCCTCTTTATTTTCCCTCCTCTTTTTTGCAAATGAAGTTGATTTGGCCCAAATCTGATTTGCATTCCTATGAAAACCTTTTACCTACCTATAAAAACATGTTTACCAGTACTATTTTCACTTTGCAAGTGAAAAATATCACCCCTGGGTAAAAACCCACTTACTAGCTGTTAAAACTTTCATTTAACTTGCATTTTGATTGTGGAGACTCCTTAGAAAATCATAATTTCTTTTGCCTTTTTTAATTTGACATTTTGTCAAATATTTGTCCTGTAGCCACCATCTCTGCTCATTTTTCATCACAAGCTGAATACTTCACACCATTTCCTGGGTGTATGTTTTTCTTCTTCAATCCTCCGGCATAATAAATTCCCAACTCACTTCCCCACTCACATCTGCTGCCACATTTTTGCAGTTGCTCTCATGTTTTTCCCACTGCTGGGCATTTTAAAATGTTCAAAACATGGCTGAAATTGCCCTCTGGCTATGAGAAATGCCCCAGGCATTGTTTTGGACATGAGAAAATTCATTTTCAGCTTGTAGAAGGCCTCAAAAAACAACTTTAAATAAAAAAATGTGACACAACACACAACCAACACTTCCAGCACTGCTCCTCAACTCTTTCCGCCATTCCGCACTCAAGTTTGTGCGTTTACTCTATGTTCTCATCTTGCCTTCCGCAGAATGGCAGAATGCAACAAATAATAAAATAAAGCTTTGCACTTTAATTTTTCATTGCCAAGGTTTTAAAATATTTTATCTTCTCCCTTCCAGCCAATCTATTTGGTGATTATTTTATTTCATCCGCGGAATTGCAGAAAGTGAATGTTAATATGTTAATACTTTATCAAAACATTAAAATATTTTAATCATTTCTTTACCTCACACTTTTTACCTTGCCAAACATTTAAAATATTTGAAATGCCTTTTCAAACTCTTTCCGCGATTCCGCATTGCTCACTTGCATTCTCTTTTTGCCTTCCATGGAATGGTGGAATTCGCACACGGCAAAGCAAATATTTAATAAGGTTAGACTTTGTAAAGTGTTGCAGATATTTAATTTTCCCTAATATTTCTTTTCATTTGTCTTCTAAAATTATTTAAAATATATAAAATATTTTAAACATTTACAATTTAAACATTAGGAAATAATGAGATTTTAATTTCGCCTGCCGATCAAACTAGGAAAATTCACTGCGCGCATACCATAACCCCTAGAGCCAAGATTTTTTGCAAGCGGCCACAATTAATTATTTAAAACATGGGTTTTAAATCAGATTTTTCTTAGCAATTAGAATTTAGGTACCTCTGTAAACGGGCCCGCCAAACGTGTTCGCCGCAACCAAAACACATTAAAATAATGCATCATATGAACTTAATTTTTTATGAAAATAGAACTGGAGATGTTTTAGACCAAAACAAGAAATGGGTTGCCTTCAAAATTGTGAAATTTGCAACTTTCCAGAACACCAAATTTAGCCTAGTCGCAGTTAGAAAAGAATTAAATAGCCCATCAAAACTCATCTTGGAAGTGCGAGACTGAACAGGCGCACTACCATATGTACTAAGAAACATTGTACCACACGAATTTGCAAGATGATGTCTGAGTTGCAAAATTTGAATCAGTGAAGATGGGCTTTGGGATAGATTTAGCAGTATGTTGACCTAGCCTTTGTCAACACATTGAAAGGAGATAGGGACCTCAAATTTGCAAAATTTGAAGGTTCCATCAGTGGCTCATGTTCAGGAATGTATGCCCCTTGCGGGCATGGCAATATTCAAGATCTTTGGGATGTAGACCAAGTGCCAAATCCATTAGGCAGCTCTGTAACTGGTCCTTTATTCAAAATTTTAAACCTCATTTGATGCCCCTAGGCCACTAAATGAAAACAAGAACCAATGTTTGCCTCTGTCAAACACTAGCTTGTTGAAAGAACTAATTTCCCTCAACCCACATTTACCTCTACCACACCACTACAACAAGTATAGCCCTCTTCTTACAAGCATAAATATGTGATTACCACTGAACAAGTGAATACTTGCTCCACGTTTGACCCTGTTGTTGCATGGAAACCACATAACATAGGCCACCATATTGTCATGTAGAAAATTTTTCATTTTTGTATTAGGTGGTGGAAAAACTTGAAACCTCAAGTCAACACCATATGGAAACATGGAAGATTCATAGCTGTTGACCTCCTCAAACGAATCAAAGCAAAAAGAAAATGCCTCCAATTCACATGGAAAACAAAAATATGCCCCTTCATTATGTTGACTTGGAGAGGGAAACTCATCCTCTAACATGTCAAACTTAAAACCTTGAAGTTTAGGCATATAAGAAACATGAGTAGCCAGAAAATTACCAACCTGGAGAACTTGTTGCTGCTCATCATCACTGCAAGATGTATGCTGGATCGAAGTGAAGTGCTCAAATTCAGGAACAGTGGGATACACATTGTGAGAAACTAAATCTTCATCACAAAGGAACACATCATACTCAACTTCACTTAAAATAGGGACCATAGATGACCAACATATCTTGGGGTCATTTATGCTGATGCAAACCTCATCAACACTTCCATCCATATCACCACTTGCTCTAGTGTCTTGTAAATGCAACTTATCTATATCATCATCATCCCATAATTGCACAAATGCACACATTTTTGGTTCAATGACATAATCTGATTCAACTTTAAAATCATCACTCATATCCATGTACACAACTTCATAAGAAGGCTCAGACAAGTCTGAAAATATCCCATCATGAAGACTAGTATGAAGCTTTGAGTTTTCATCAACATTAGCATTTTTAACCTTATCATTTTCCATGCTCATTTGATGGACACCATCACAATTGTCCCAGAATCCATGATAATCAATATCAATTTTCACTTCATCCTCTAATTTTTCCACACACATGTCTGAGATTTCTGCCATATTAACATAATCAACATCCTTATCATCTCTAACATTGTGCTTAGGATTAGGAAACTGAACACACAAGTTTTTATCTTCAAATTCATCATCATTCACAGAGTTAGTATGCTCCATTGATAGCAAACCTGAATTACATTCCAGGGTTTC
The DNA here is from genome assembly GCA_027924645.1 of Cunninghamia lanceolata. Taxonomy (NCBI): domain Eukaryota; kingdom Viridiplantae; phylum Streptophyta; class Pinopsida; order Cupressales; family Cupressaceae; genus Cunninghamia; species Cunninghamia lanceolata. The sequence continues at coordinate 11,516,223 of BSBN01000828.1, read as the reverse complement.
ATCAAATGAAATTTGTTCATTTACTTGTGAACAAGTAACTTCATTAACATTCAAATCATTGCATCCTTTATGTGAAGAAAACACCTCTAGATCATCCTCATAAAAGCATTCATAATCCATAGAAAAATAATCAGGTTCACTGTTATCATGATTCTTATCACAAGAAAATTCATCACTACATAAACTATGCTCATTTACACAAGATGGACCTTCATTTTCTAATATACTCTTTTCAGTTATGTGCATCATGTTCTAATTTTTCTCAATAGGACAACTTCTATCTACATTTTGAGACACCACACCTCTTGTATAATCACATCGGGCTCCTTCAACAATCTTTATCCAATCAAGTATTTGATCAAAACCATGAAGTTTCAATTCTTTTGGCAAGGTACTCAGCTCTGACTCATAGATTTCACAAAACAAATCAATGCACATAGGATCCTGAGGTCTGAAATTTTTGGGGACCTTCAATAAGGCATCCAAAAACCTTGCAAACAAATCATATGACAATTCTCCCTTGTGCTCTTCATGTCAGACAATTCTTGAACAAAGGACATAGGATCAACACTACTCAAATTTTGTTCATGCCAGCTTGGAGTTCACTATGATTTGCATGTTGTAATAATGGACAAATTGGAATAACTATGATTTGATATAACTATCTTGACAATAGTTTTCATCTTCTTCCTTGGATTCGATGTATGCATAAAATGTTCTAGGACAACCAACACTTGCTGACATATGTCCTCTCATCATTGAATACTTTGAGTTATTTTCAATATCCATGGCAATTTGATATGCCTGATGAAGTGTTGCAGGTTCTTTATCCCTTAAGAGATAGCTCATTTGTTCATCAAATGTACCTAGGTATACAAACAAGCATAATGTATTATTTGGTCTTATACTTTCAGGAATATCCTTTATTGCCTTTGAAAATTTGAGATTGAATGCAAGAACCAACTCATCTTCTTCTTTCTCAATGCTCATAAACTTGCTAATCACTAAACTTGGGCCAATTCTCTCACCAAACTGCTCTATGAATGCTGTCATAAACCCACTCCACAAAGAGATATAACACGTTGACAAATATGAAAACCAATCTCTGGCATCTTCCTTTAGAGATTGAACAAAGAACTTCATGACCCATCTCATAATCTCCCATCAAGTCCATAAATTTTTGCAAATGTTTACATGCTGATTCTAAGCTTTGCCCTTTGAATTCTAGCAAGTGTTCCCTAACTTCATTAGGAACAAGGTTTGAGAAACCGTGAATACCGCCAAAATTTATGGCTCTATATCTTTCAATAGAGAAATTTATTTGATGACATGATTGTGTTTCAGGCATGGCACTAAAGCTTGTAGATGGAGAACCAGAACATTCATACATATTTGCAAATGAGTTAATCCCTTCTACAACTATCTACTTCTTGATGCTTCTTACAGAATATCCTGCTTCTCATTTCCCTTTTTCTACTAGTACCTTAGAGTACTAGATAAGGGACAATATTTACTAGAACCTTTGTTACAAACCTTCATACAAAAATGTTGCAATAGAAAAATACTTGAGAACTGCTGCAACCAACTCTTCTGATGATGTGGAATATTATGTAGATCTAGAACTTCTTTGTATCCTTTATCAGGTTCTTAAAACAGAGTCACCACCTCTCTCAAAGAGGAAAAGATCTTCAAGGAACAGAAAGATTCTTCCAAGATATAGGTATTTCTGAGTTCTCTCCACCAGCAGAGCACCAGACTTCAAGAATACACCAGAAACATTGCAACAATCTCCTTCTTCAAGTATGCAGGTCCTTGGATCATCTGACCCAAAACTTCAGATCAACAAACTTATTGACTCTTTTCAAATTGATAATACTGGAGCTCCCTAATAGAGTCACCAATCTATTGGTGACTCAAATGTGAAAACCTTCACCAGAGACTCCAAGGTATGATTTGAAAATATTTTCACTTTAAACTCCCCAACGGAGTCGCCAAACTGTTGGTTCCCCAAATTTTTGAACATTGAACCCTAAAGGTGTGCCATGTCTTATGCTCAGATTCAAAGAGAGATTTGGCCAATGAATGGGAGAATGATCTCACAATTTTCTCCCTTGCATTTTAGGCTCTATGAAACCTAGGTGGGTCTCCCTATATGGTACTGAATATGGATATGAAATAAGGTTTTATTTCAGTACCTAGCAGATAAACTTCATACTAATAAAAGGGTTCATATATATGTAAAGATGAAGGCACTATCTTTGTTGTCATTAAAACCCAGGTATGGAGTATGCAAATAATTTAGGAATAAATATTGCAAAAAGTAAATCATGGTTTTATATTTGAAATGTGTTTCTGAGTTTGAAGGAAAAACATCCAAAATAAACTAGTGCCTATCCAGGGATACAAAGTCACAATGCTTGTACACATATTTCATTACATGCTAAACATATCTTGATGATCACTCATCCATTAACACCTTATGTTAATGAGATCAACTAAGCACTAACAGTGCAACCTCTACTTAATAATCCAACCTGCAACAGAATATTCTCATTATTTTCATTGAAAGAATTTGCATTGCTCCTTGAGCAAACACTAACCTTGAAAAATAATCCAAGTGTAGCAAATGTGCATGGAAAGTTTTACAACCCTTGATTGTATTACTGAAAGAAATACTTCATTACAGATTGGAGACAAGAGACACTGAGAACATGTACAAACATGTATTTATTTATGTTGCAATCAAGATATACAATGCAACTACAAGAACATTTACAAAGCATTTGCTTCTATTTCCCCACACAAACCTAAAAGCCTACCCCCTACAATTTCTTCAAAATCCCAGAACCCTTTAAAATGAAACCATTTTCTTTTACTTAAGAGAAAGGAGAAAATAGTAAAGAAAACCTAGAAATAAATCCATGGTGACACATGGCACACCTCTGCACCCTTGATCTATAACTGATTTGCATTTAGAAGATGCTTCTCCCTCTTCATTTTCCCTCCTCTTTTTTGCAATTGAAGTTGATTTGGCCCAAATCGGATTTGCATTCTCGTGAAAACCTTTTACCTACCTATAAAAACATGTTTACCAGTTCTATTTTCACTTTGCAAGTGAAAAATATCACCCCTGTGGAAAAACCCACTTACTGGTAGTTAAAACTTTCATTTAACTTGCATTTTGATTGAGCAGACACCTCAGAAAATCACAATTTCTTCTGCCTTTTTTAATTTGACATTTTGTCAAATATTTGTCCTGTAGCCACTGTTGGTGCCTGCATGAGTAGTCAGTTTTCAAGCATATAAACATGCAGGTACCTTCCCAAAAAATCCAAAAAAGGTTCTAAGTCCTTGGACCTCCTCAGCATGTTTCAGCATCAGCATCATATTTTCTTTGGAGGAGGTCATCATCATCATATTTCTGGTTGTCACCCTGATGTTGCTTGCGAGGGTCATCATCATATTCTGCCAACCTGATTTTTCACTCGGGGTGATATTTTAATATTGGCTGATCTTAGTTAAGACCACCCTGATATTGGTGTTGCGAAGTTTCTAAGTATGACCCGATCTCCTGAGTGGTCATCATATTTGAATATCGGGTGATCTTTGTTAAGATCACCCCGATGTTATTTTATCACCTTATGTTTGTTCCAGCATCATGATGATGCTAACGTCAGGGAGATATCCGCTTGTCGGCTTCACGCATTGTCCAGTGGGGGGTGATCATTTCAAATATCTGTCATATCCATATATCACCCCGATCTTATAGTGGAGCTACAGTACAGCATGATATTTGTGCATCAGGATGATATTTCCAAATATCCAGTTATCTTCTGAATATCATCCTGATGCCGACATGATGGTGACGTCATCTGGATATGAGGAGGTGTACGGTATACAGATGTGATGATGACGTCATTAGGACATTTGCGGATATGACGATGAGGTTTGTTATTTGGGTGATATCTTTTATCAGGTGGTGCGAATTATCCGGATGAGCTCGGCAGGATGTTTGCTGACGTCAGGATGATTTTTGAACATCCGGAGGATGTTTGCATATGCAGGCATCGGCGTAACACTCTTCATCAGCTGGGGAGATTTTGGTTGTTCCGACAGTGTATGTCACACCGACGGAGGTGGTGAGCCGATGTGTTATCGGCAGGAGTTGTTCTATCGGCAGAGGGGTTTCTTGCTAGGCTGATGGTTTGTCTCTGGCCGATGGAGTGGAGTGTAGTGTGGCTGTTGGTGAGACAAATGAGGTTGGCGGGAGAATTGTGGGGTGTGCCGATGGCTTGGGTCTTGGCGATAGGCTTTGTGCGAAGGATCGTGGGTTGAGCGTGGCAAAAGCGCTCGACACTTATTATGCATGTGGCTGCGTGTATAAAGTGGTAGGGGGCTCTTCGCACCGTGCATGTGGGATTAATCTCCCTATATTATTTTGAAACTGCGGTGAAGTGCGTTTTGGCGGGAAGCTCCATTTTGATTGCAGCGATGGTTTCCAAGTAGGCCGCGGGTGGTTGAGCCATCAATGGCGGTTGTTGCAGAGGTATGGGCGATGGTGTGGACAGATCTGGTACCTGATTGGAGTTGTAAATCCACAGGTGGTGGCGCAAGGCTCGAGATCCCTTCCTGTCTCCTCCCCTACCTGCTGTATTCAATGCGAGTTGGGCGCCATTTTCTCAATGTACTATATCTGGCGAATTTTGACTTTTGCCATGTAATTAATGCTGAGAACCCTCCTTGCTATTTAAGTAGGGTTGTGTTGCTCATTTTAAGGTTGTTGAAAACTAGACATTTTGGCTCTGTAATAAGATACAACTGGTTTTGGTTTCTCTGTGTAGCAAAACTTGCGAGTTTATGTATCTCCTGTTGTACGTTTGTGCATGAATCCACTGATTTCGTGGTCAATTTTATATGAATAATGCTATGTTTGCATGTGTTATGCTGATTCTGTCTCCAGTTTTGCATGTATCTTTCTTCTGAGTCTAGGTATTCAAGGAATGTCTGAGATTCTAGAACATAGAATTCCTGTGTTGAATGTTCAATCTTTTAACTTCTGCTTAAGGGGTAGATTAAACTATTTTTAGATTGAATATTGGGAAGGGTTACTGCAATAGGGATGCCATAAGTATCGACAGCTTAACACTCTATATTGGGAGATATCTGTAAGGCAGGTATCATATGTGTCCCCCTGAAATCCAATTTTAGTTGTTCATGCATATCATTCACAGGTGTATGTCTACTGACTCCAAGCCCTGGATAGGCACCAATCTAGCTCTGTGTTGAGGTTATACACTAGGTCCAGGTTTGCATCCAAACATCAAATCAGACCTTTTCATCCTTCCACCTGTTAGTTGTAGGATTAGGATTAGGAACCCCTGCATGCTCTCATACCTAACCAGACATTATGTCCAAGAATGTTGCCAACCTTGTGATCTATCATGCAGATCTTGGTCCATACATGAGAGTATTCTCCCTGTTGTTGTCAAGTTAGATCTTTCTATCTTTGAGCTAGTCAAGGTTATATCTTGAGTTATAGGGACACCCCCCTTGGTGCGGCAGAACCAGAAGTGAAGGGGAGGAGCTCACGCAACCTCCTGTATTAGTTGGCTGAATCTGCATGTGCATAGGAACTGGCAAACCCTGATGCTAATTCAGAAGAAAAACCAACAAAATGGCGACTCTACTGGGGAGAGAGAGAGTCAAGTAACCTGAGGGCTGGAAAATCTAGTTTCCAGTGAAGTTGTTGCAGCACAAAGGAACCATGTGGTGCTCTGCTGGGGTGATGAATCTAAAAAACAAAAGTGCCTTGCTGACATTCTGTCCTCTCTCTGAGAGGTGGCGACTCTGTTGAAAGAACCTATCAGTGCTGCAACATATATCCAGGTATTCATCTTTGATTCCAAAATGTTGAGTTTAGAATAGCAAGCTGGTCGTGCTCTTAGAGAAGACCATTCTTTATTGAAAGATATAAAGCCCTAAATTTCACAGGGATATATGGTTACCCAAATATTATTCCCAATAAAATTAGAAGATGTTTGCCAAAATATAGTGGATCAGATTCTGAATCGGCAAACAAACATTTGCAAAGATTTTATAATTTAATAGAAGATTATGAGGTAGAGGATGAAGATGTAGTAATGAGACTCTTTGTTCAGTCATTGGAAGATGATGCTAGGATATGGTTTTCAGACCCGCCTGTTTGTTCAGTTTCTTCATGGATGGATTTAGAAGTTGCATTCCTAGGGCAGTTTGGTGAAAGGTTTGATGTGGCCTCATTGATCATACAGTTTATGAATATCCAAAGGGAAGATGAGGAACTGGTTCCAGCCTTTAATCTTAGGTTTATTAAATTGCTCAGGCAAATCCCTGAATTAATGAGACCTAATAATGCATTGTGCTTGACAATTTATTTGGCTGCATTTGATGAAGAAATGAGTTATCTGTTGAGAGATAAAGAACCAGTCACACTTCACCAGGCTTTCCAATTTGCTATGGACATAGAAAACAATGAGAAATATGGAATGCCAGTAGGTTTCATGGCCGCAAGTTGTCAAAGTAGTTATCAAAGTGAATATATTTCAGCTCTCCCAGTATGTGCATTAAAAGATGATTGTGTAGAGGGAAATATATTTCAGAATAATGTGTGTAGCCATGATGTCATGCATGAAGAAAATGTTGCTGAAAATGTAGGCACATCCTATAATGATGTGGACAAAGATTATTGTCTACCTCTAGAAGAAAAGCCTGCAGACACAAGGTGCCCTCCAATTGATCAAATGAGAGACATACATGAAGTTGTGTCTTGCAGCAGTGTGCATATCCCAGTTATGCCTGATTATTTATATGAAGTGGATATGTAGAGCTTCACTCTAAATATAGAAAACATTGATTCAAGGGATGGCAGTGCATATGCTAGTGATTGTCAGCATTCAGATGCATATGTGAGCCTTTCAGATGATGAAATATATTTGGATGTTGATTATGAATGTTTCCTTGAAGATTTTGGCCACCTTCATAGTGCAGAGGTTGAAAACTTTGCTTTTGATTATCAGGGCACTGGTGAAGATAAAAAACAAGGTCACTATTCAGAGGTGGATGGGAAAATTGCAGATGTGTGTGCTCATACAGTTGGGGATAGTGTTGATTGCAGGGGTGACTATGAAGCTTTCAGTGTAGGGCTACATTTTGAGTTATTTCTGCCTTCTCTTGAGACATTTCAGGTGGACATTAATGACAAAACTGCCGTGCATGATGATGATGGATATCTATATGTTCATCAAGATAAATTTGATTATGAGATGTTGCTTGTGCCTGAATATTGCATGTTTGATACAAAGGAGCTCTTATTTTTTGAGGAAGGGCAAAATTCTGATGTGGATTCATTTGTTTCATGTGAGTCTGTTATTTTTCCAAGCAACATCAGTGACTCATATGATGATGACATTCTACAACTGATAATTATATATGTTGATGAAGCTAGTTGTAGATTTGTTGAAGAAAAAGAAATGAGCAGCAGCACAAATAATTGCCAAGGGGCTTGCTGCAGACAGTTAAATGCTTTTAGGCTTCATTTGAAGAAATCAAAAGAAAATTAGGTGTTTGACAAAGGAAAAGTCTGGTTTTCCCTTTTTGGTGGCCCTGGGCCACCATGTTTATTTTGAAATAATGTGTTTGATGATGTAGATTGGTGCAAGTTTGACTCTGTGCCCAATGGATAAGGCACTGGTCTGCATCCCAGAGATCTTGGGTTCTCGCTGCAGTCTTGCACCTGCATGTCCCCAGACAGAGCCATTGTTGGTGCCTGCATGAGCAGTTAGTTTTCAAGCATATAAACATGCAGGCACCTTCCCAAAAAATCCAAAAAAGGTTCTAAGTCCTTGGACCTCCTTAGCATGTTTCAGCATCAGCATCATATTTTCTTTGGAGGAGGTCATCATCATCATATTTCTGGTTGTCACCCTGATGTTGCTTGCGAGGGTTATCATCATATTCTGCCAGCCTGATTTTTCACCCGGGGTGATATTTTAATATTGGGTGATCTTAGTTAAGATCACCCCGATATTGGTGTTGTGAAGTTTCTAAGTATGACTCGATCTCCTGAGCGGTCATCATATTTGAATATCGGGTGATCTTTGTTAAGATCACCCTGATGTTATTTTATCACCTTATGTTTGTTCCAGCATCATGATGATGCTGACGTTAGGGAGATATCCGCTTGTCGGCTTCACGCATTGTCCAGTGGGGGGTGATCATTTCAAATATCCGTCATATCCATATATCACCCCGATCTTATAGTGGAGCTACAGTGCAGCATGACATTTGTGCATCAGGATGATATTTCCAAATATCTGGTTATCTTCTGAATATCATCCTGATGCCGACATGATGGTGACGTCATCCGGATATGAGGAGGTGCGCGGTATACAGATGTGATGATAACATCATCAGGACATTTGCGGATATGACGATGAGGTTTGTTATTTGGGTGATATCTTTTATTAGGTGGTGTGAATTATCCAGATGAGCTTGGCAGGATGTTTTCTGACGTCAGGATGATTTTTGAACATCTAGAGGATGTTTGCATATGCAGGCATCGGCATAACACTCTTCATCGGCTAGGGAGATTTTGGTTGTTCCGATGGTGTATGTCACATCGACGGAGGTGGCGAGCCGATGTGTTATCGGCAGGAGTTGTTCTATCGGCAGAGGGGTTTCTTGCTAGGCCGATGGTCTGTCTCTGGCCAATGGAGTGGAGTGTAGTGTGGCTGTTGGTGAGACAAATGAGGTCGGCGGGAGAATTGTGGGGTGTGCCGATGGCTTGGGTCTTGGCGATAGGCTTTGTGCGAAGGATCGTGGGTCGAGCGTGGCAAAAGCGCTCGATGCTTATTATGCATGTGGCCGCGTGTATAAAGTGGTAGGGGGCTCTCCGCACCGTGCATGTGGGATTAATCTCCCTGTATTATTTTGAAACTGCGGTGAAGTGCGTTTTGGCGGGAAGCTCCATTTTGATCGCAGCAATGGTTTCCAAGTAGGCCGCGGGTGGTTGAGCCATCAATGGCAGTTGTTGCAGAGGTATGGGCGATGGTGTGGACAGATCTGGTACCCGATTGGAGTTGTAAATCCATAGGCGGCGGCACAAGGCTCGAGATCCCTTCTTGTCTCCTCCCCTACCTGTTGTATTCAATGCGAGTTGGGCGCCATTTTCTCAATGTACTATATCTGGCAAATTTTGACTTTTGCCATGTAATTAATGCTGAGAACCCTCCTTGTTGTTTAAGTAGGGTTGTGTTGCTCATTTTAAGGTTGTTGAAAACTGGACATTTTGGCTCGTAATAAGATACAACTGGTTTTGGTTGCTCTGTGCAGCAAAACTTGCGAGTTTATGTTTCTCCTGTTGTACGTTTGTGCATGAATCCACTGATTTCGTGGTCAATTTTATATGAATAATGCTATGTTTGCATGTGTTATGCTGATTCTGTCTCCAGTTTTGCATGTATCTTTCTTCTGAGTCCAGGTATTCAAGGAATGTCTGAGATTCTAGAACATAGAATTCTTGTGTTGAATGTTCAATCTTTTAACTTCTGCTCAAGGGGTAGATTAAACTATTTTCAGATTGAATATTGGGAAGGGTATACTGCAATAGGGATGCCATAAGTATCGACAGCTTAACACTCTATATTGGGAGATATCTGTAAGGCAGGTATCATATGTGTCCCCCTGAAATCTAGTTTTAGTTGTTCATGCATATCATTCACAGGTGTATGTCTACTGACTCCAAGCCCTGGATAGGCACCAATCTAGCTCTGTGTTGAGGTTATACACCAGGTCCAGGTTTGCATCCAAACATCAAATCAAACCTTTTCATCCTTCCACCTATTAGTTGTAGGATTAGGATTATGAACCCCTGCATGCTCTCATACCTAACCAGACATTATGTCCAAGAATGTTGCCAACCTTGTGATCTATCATGCAGATCTTGGTCCATACATGAGAGTATTCTACCTGTTGTTGTCAAGTTAGATCTTTCTATCTTTGAGCTAGTCAAGGTTATATCTTGAGTTATAGGGACACCCCCCTTGGTGCGGCAGAACTAGAAGTGAAGGGGAGGAGCTCACGCAACCTCCTGTATTAGTTGGCTGAATCTGCATGTGCATAGGAACTGGCAAACCCTGATGCTGATTCAGAAGAAAAACCAACAGCCACCATCTCTGCTCATTTTTCATCACAAGTTGAATACTTTGCACCATTTCTTGGGTGTATGTTTGTCTTCTTCAATCCTCTGGCATAACAAATTCCCAACTCACTTCCCCACTCGCATCTACTGCCACGTTTTTGTAGTTGCTCTCACGTTTTTCCCACTGCTGGAGAATTTAAAATGTTCAGAACATGGCCGAAATTGCCCTCTGGTTATGAGAAATGCCCTGGGCATTGTTTTGGACATGAGAAAACTCATTTTTAGCTTGTAGAAGGCCTCAAAAAATAACTTCAAATAAAAAAAAAACGTGACACAACACACAACCAACACTTCCAACACTGCTCTTGAACTCTTTGTGCCATTTCGGACTCAAGTTTGTGCATTTATTCTCTGTTCTCTTGCCTTTCATAGAATGGCAGAATGCAACAAATAATAAAATAAAGCTTTGCACTTGTATTTTTCATTGCCAAGGTTTTAAAATATTTTATCTTCTCCCTTCCCACTTCCTCCAATCTATTTGGTGATTATTTTATTTCATTCGCAGAATTGCAGAAAGTGAATGTTAATATGTTAATGCTTTATCAAAACATTAAAATATTTTAATCATTTCTTTACCTCACACTTTTTACGTTGCCAAACATTTAAAATATTTAAAATGTCGTTTCAAACTCTTTTCGCGATTCCACACTGCTCACTTTTTTTTTAAAGAAAAAGGTGGCTAGCCAACCATACCATAGTATTGAAAAAAATAAAGGAGTTTTTACAGAGCAGGAGAAAAACATCCAATAAACACAATCGAAAGGGCCCTCAAATGGTCAGATAGTCTAGGAAGGCTCATAGCAAAACCAGAAATGAGAGCCAACAAATAACATAGCCCTAAAGACGGCCAGATAACCCATAAGGGCTCATATCAAAAACAAAAATGAGAGCCAACAGAAAAACATAGGACAATAGAACCCAACCCAATAAGGAGCATCATCCGGAACCAGTGCCAACTCAGCTGCACCTAGAAGCACTATCTCCACCAGGGGATCGAAGTCAACACCATCCTCGCCCATTAGCTCCTCCTCGACCTTCGGATTGTCGAAGAAGTCTCGGGGCAAGTGAGGAGCCCAATCGAGAGAGAGATACACCAATAATAATGGCAAGGAAACGTGCATAGTTTCCTTCACTCCCATGAAATGACCAGCAGAGATATTTTAAGATTCATACATGTAGATCATTAATGATGAAAAGCCATTGAGAGCAGAGGTGGCCATAGTAATGCCCAGATCAACTAAACCCACTTCACTGATAATAAATGCACTGTCCTTTGAGGAGATAAGCACCAAGCAAGAGGTGATTGAAAAGACACCAACATAATGGAGAAGATCAATTAACAAAAAGCTAACCATTTGACGATTAAGAGGGAAGATTGGATTCTTTAGCAGTAAAAAGGCCGAACGAAGCCGTTCCCCAATATGATAGAGCCATAAAACCATTACCTCGAGCAATTAAAGGTGTGGCGTCGTCCTTCATCCAAAAGAACCAACTAAACTCACGAAGCCAAGAATACTGTGCTTCCACCCGTTAGAAGGAATAAGAAAACCATCAACACATCACACCAACCAAGTTTCCTGGCTTACTTGGAAGGCCAGCCCTCCACGTCACACTTAATCCACATCAGCAGGGTTGGCAGGACATTCTCATTGCCTGGAAAGAAAATGTCCATATCTTTAACCTAGTCTATTACTAGATTGGTAAGCCCATCTGCCACTTTGTTACCTTCATGGAAGCAATGAGACAGTAGAAAGGAACTAAAAAGATGCAACCGACCAAAAGCTTATTCAAGGATATAGTTCAATTTCCAATTATCTAATTTTTTGGATTTCAGGGCATTGATGATTATGAGGGAGTCACCTTCTATCCATAATTTCTATATGCCTTGGCTGAGAGCTAACTGGAGGCCATGGACTAGCTCCCAAGCTTCTGTCTTGTTGTTTGAACCCCATGAAATTTTGGACGCTTTGGCTGCAATGAGATGTCCACCAGCATTCCTTAAGACACAACCAGATCTTGAGACATTTGGATTGCCCTGACATGCACCATTGAAGTTGAGCTTAATAAACTCTTGGTTTGCAGGAGACCATCTAACCTGCTCCCTCTTCTTAGCCTTACCACCAAAATCACCTATTAATTTACGATCTACTGACTTTAGGAGAGGCCAATAATTAGCCATACTATCATCCCATGAAGACCAAAACAAAGAACCTTCCTTCAGACTCTGAAATTTAGCTAGAACAACTTTTGAAATAGCCTCCTCCAACATGCCACACACTTGAACACATGATTTAGCTTCCTTTCTAAAAACTCTAAAATTTCTCTCTCCATAAGAACCAGATGATCATAGATGGTCCCACATCCCATAGCCGGGCGAATGTGGAATTTGGGAAGGGCTTAGGTGTAGTGCCCCTCATTTTTCTTTCTGTTAGACTGATAGTTGTTCTTTTAGGACTATACACTATGACATTTTGCTTGATGATGGATTCACTCTTATGATGTTAGTTGATGATACTTTGTTGATGTTAGACCTACCGCTATGATGACATTTGATGATATTTTGGTGATACTGCTATTTACATGGGTTATGCATATGTTATGACAGCTTTATGGACATATTAGATGATGTGGATTAATTTAATTCTGAGCTTTATGTGTTTATCTAATTATGGTTATGATGTTGTTATTTGGTAATTGCTTGTATTTGATTGTTATGTAACTGACTATTCTATCTTGTTCATTAAGCAACTATAAGTTATGCGTGAAGTGGTTACTTGTTTGATGTGTTTGGTGAAAGGGATAGTGTCGCATTACTCATGCGTGAGTACCCTGCTATGCTGGGATTTCCTTTCACAGTGTGTTTGACTGTGTGATTATATATCTATATGTTCGACTGTGTTGTTTGTTGTAGGTTGTAGGTATCAGACATCAACTCCACCTGAATTGACAGGTCTGAGTGTGCCTTAAACCTAATGAAAATTGTTGAATGGAGATAACGTATGGTCCCTTAGCTTAGCCATCATCCTTGAAAAGGATGAGTATCTAGTTTTGTATCCAGTCAGTGTGGTCGGTATGGGCATGATAGTCAGTCACTGTTGTGTGGTCATGCTTTTTGATAATGCATAGTGGTTAGGCATTGTTTGACATTTAGATTATTTAGGTTGTAATTGTTTAATTAATGTTTTGGTTAATTGCTATATTAAAATACAATTATTAAGTTAAGAAGGCACTTTTGATAAATAAATAAAAATGCTCTTATGTAAATTATAGTTATCGACAATATATTATAATGTAATCTAAGGTCAATAAATAATAATAATAATAATAATAATAATAATAATAATAATAATAAGGGATAAATAAAGTGTTATGAAAACAAAATTATATAGATGATTATTAAATGTAAAATAAACAAGAATATGTTTGCTAAATTATTATAAAAATAAATTTATAAATAATTATAAATTGTCATAAAACAAATATATAGTAAATATTGAAATAAATAAAAATAAAAATAATATTGTATGGTTGTAAATTAAATAAATAGCAAATTGTGAGAAAGTAAAAAGATGGAATTTGTTGTCATTAATAGAATTTGGGCATGAGAATTTGTGTCATGACTCCTGTAAAGGTGGGGGTTGTGAGATTTGGGGATCGACTTTTTGGGAGGAATGATCGGGAAAAATTTGGGGATTTCTCTCTCTAAAAAGGAATTGGCAGGATTGGGGGTGGAGAGAAGGTTGGAGCTACAAGCTGGGATCTGGGAGCAACATCAAATCTTTAACCCTGTCAAGTAAGCAAAACTAAGTTCCTTTTTTTTCTAAATTCTGTCTCAGTTTTCTTTTGAAGCAAATGTAAGGTTTATGATCGTTGTTGGAAAGAAATGTTACTTGTTAAATTTTTGATTTGGTTATTTGGTAAGTGTGATTGTTTGAGAATTTCTGAACCCTTTTGCCTATTCCCTTGTGCATTCGATTTCAGCTTCATATTTCAAATATGTTGATTTATGATCTTTCTTGTTGACTGTATTTGCTTGAGTGTTCAGAAGCCTTTTCATCAGATCCAATCGGTGTAGGTTTGTATTGGTGTATTTCATGAGATGGATGCCTTCATTATTGTTGTGTTACCATCATAGTCTACATTTCATAGTGAGAACCTATTTTCTTCTAGATTGTTTCCTCACCAATTTTCTTCACAAGAAAATCGTGTCTGTTTAAATGTTGGAAATGGTCCACATCTCTCAAAACAATTGCTCCTGCAACAATCCATAAGAAGGTGTCTCTGTGAGGCATCTTTCAAACAAATCGCCTACCCATCTACAAAGCATTGCCAACTATAATATTTGATAAACAAATTCCATGTTCATTATGCTGCGGTAGATCTAGTTAGATTTAGGGTCTGTTCCAGCAATCTAAGTTTTGCATACTTTTCTATAGGAGCAAATACCCTTCCTTTACCTTCTAATCGCATTTGTTTGATCATTTCTAAAGTCTTTTCAACAAATCTATTTTGTGTGTAACCCACAATCATTCTTGTCCATAAGATCAATATTTCTATGAGGTAACCTATGAGGTGCAGTTTATTCATTTTATAAATGCCTTCTCATTATGCAGGAAGTTTAGCACTGTAGTTTCTTCTTCATTATCTGATGAAATTTTTTCCCTCTTATTATGTTTTGATGATTGCCTGTAGCTTGTTCCAAATTCCCCCCATCAAATGTGCTCATACTCTATCCAAAAACTCCCATTTTGGTGCAAGGAAGTGAGGATGATGGTGTGAGGTTGTCGCACTTGGTTCTAAGCCTGCAAATTTCATACGTTCAAAGATTGCTAAAGATTTTTCAACTAATTTATTTTATTAATTCCCTGCTATTATTACATACCACAATACCATATTTCATTGAGGCATTTTGCCAAATCTTCATGTGCCTTGTCTATGTTTCCAGCAATTTCCAACTTTTATATCTAAAAAAAATCCTGTTTCCATTTTGTGCTCTGGTAGATGTCCATAACCTGTTTCCAAGTACACATTTTGGCGCGGGCTGGAAAGGATGCTGGCAAAGGTTGCAGATTTGGCTTTACACTTTCCAATGGTGTTTGCTTAAAAGTTTCAAAGGCCTTCTCAACAAATCCATTTTGTGCATATCTTGCAATCATTGCATTCTAAGAGGTCACTCTTCTGAGGCATCGATCAAATAGTTTGTGTGCTTTGTATATGCGTCTAGATTTTGCATACCCATCTACCAGAGCATTTCCAACTATAATATCTGACATAAATCACTTCTTTTTATTCTTCGGTAGATCTCCATAACCGGTTTCCTAATCGCTCAAGTTGGCAGACTGGCAAAATGATAGTGAAGGTTGTTGGTTTTGTCTTTAAACCTGCCAATTTTCATTTGCTTGATAGTTTCTAAAGTATTTTCAACAAATAAAATAGTGTATATTCATATGTGATCTGCCAGCACTGAGAAAACACATCCATGCAACCACCGTATGCGTCTTATGTCAAGTTTAGGGTGTTCTCAAGGTCAACCAAGCACACATGATGATCAACTGTAGGCATATTGCAATAAGGTTACAAATGTGATTGAAGTTTGTTTAGTTCATCCACTACATCTACGTGGAAGCATGCACCTATAACCTAGGCAAAGCTTACAATGTTAGAATGTGTTCCAGAGTGCGTCATTGATTCATAAATTAGGGAGTAGCCTTATTAAATCCATCTGTGCGTATTCTGTAATCATTGAAATCCATGAGATGACATTTCTTTGAGGCGTCTGTCAGACAGTTCGTGAGCCTTGTCTATGCATCCAGTTTTTGTATACATTTCTATCAAGCTTTTTCCAACGATAATATCTGCATTATGTGCTTAAAATGCCCAAAACCTGTTCCAAATGTCCCATTTTGGCACGCGCTGGTAGAATGCTGTCAAAGGTTGTTGATTTTGGTTTTACACCTCTCAGTTGCATTTGTTTGAAAGTTTCTAATGATTGTTCAATAAATACATTTAATACATAGCCTGAATTAAATAGTTTATGTGCCTTGTATAAAATCTTTTTAGGTTTCTCTAAAGTAATAGTAATTAGGGTTCCCTTAATAAATAGTAACTTAATAAATGTTAATATTAGGGTTGGGATTTAAACTATAATGTAGATATTTATCCAACTTGTATTATACTCTAATGGTTGCTATATTATATATATATATATATATATATATATATATATATATATATATATATATATATATATATATATATATATATATATATATATGCATTTTGATATGTAAATATAACTATATCCTCATATTTTGTTTAAATTTAAGAGAATATTAAGGAGGCTCTCAAACCCGGATAATCAAAGTCTTATGGTCTAGAAGTTAATTATTCTCTTTATAATAAAAAGGAGTATATTTATATTTATGTTTATATCTTTTAGAATTTAACTAAATATAGATTTAATGAATATTCTTATTTAGTTATTTAAATGTAATTTGTTGATTTATCCTTAATATAAACATAAACAAACTACAAGTTATGTTTTGAATTTGATAATATTAATTTACTTGTAATGATATTATTAATTGTAATTTGATATCATCAATTAGTCTTTAAAATAAACATAAATTAATTATAAGTTGGGTTGATGCTAATGATTGCAATTTTCTTGTAATAAGGTTAAGAAATTTAATTTGCGGGTAATGAGTTAGTTATGTTTTCTTGGTCACTATGATTTTACATTGACCTGAGTTGTATAGTTTCCAGAGGCCTAGGATGTTTATGTTTTGATTTCATGTATTGTGTTGATAGGTGTATTGAGATAATGAAGTTATAAGAGCATGATATCTCTTGTTTATGTATAAGGATTCTGGTATATGATAATGTGAGATGATGTATATTCTGTGTTGTAAATGCATCATGATGAGAAATGTGATAGATCATGCTTGGATGGTGTTATGGGCTTTGAAAATCTAGATGCAGTGAAGGGGGAGTGGCTTTCAATGTGGGGTCAAGGCCCAAAGTAGCTTGCCAGGTAACCCATTGAAAGTTGGTAATCAAGTAATAACTTAATAATAAATCTAGGGGGTGGGGGTAGTTTTTCACATTAAACAAGATAATTGGATCCCTCACCCATGCTTGTGGTGCTTGTTTAGACTAACGATGGGTTGAGAAGGCCTGGTTGGCAAAATCAACTTCCTTGTCCTCACGAAAGGAATGTTGGTTCCGCATGTGTCTCCCTATGGGGCCGACATCTAGTGAGAGACTGTCAAGGTAACCATAGATGGGGGCCAGCGTCTGGTGAGAGACTGTCAGGGTAACCCATGTTAGGACCTGTAATGGGTGATTTTTGGATAGTTGAGTTTTTGGTTGTTTTGGTGTATATCCTCCTTTCACCCTTACATTCAAGGACCTAGGGTTGAGTTGCAATGTACTATCATATCCTAGGTCACTATTGAGATGTAGGGAAACTTGGATTTTTATGATTTAATTGACAATTTACTTCTCTTATTCTCAATTGTACCTTAAAACCTTAATTATGCAAGTACGACAGTAAACAGATGAATTACAGAAAATGCTTCTGCAGAAAGATGTAAAATATCAAATAACTGTGCAACTATTTTTGGGGTCAGAAGGCGGAAAAGTTAGGGACTAAAGAGTGGGCGCCCAAGTCCAAGGCCCTTCTTTTTGTCGAGATCTGGAAACAAGGTTTGCAACCTATATCTACTGTACTAGAGATTTTCTCATTGTGGAACTTTAAGGACTAATGAGTGGGCGCCCAAGTCTAGGGAGCTATTTTCTTCTCTGATCTACAATTCCAACACTCTGTTGTACCCTCCTGCAACTTCACTTTGTCTGCAACTCCAACTTGTAACCTGCAATCATGAAAACTTTGGGAGGGGGTTGTGGTGTTTAGAGGCTTGCCTCAGTCAAGCCCCAGAGAGACAATTCAAGCCTTCTAAACACCGTTGTCAGATAGAGAGTGCATGCCCTTGGGAAGCAGAGGAAAAAACCAAATGATAAATGCTCAATAATCACAATAGATATCACCTTGTCGTGAAGATCTCATGGGAGGAAGAAGATCTTCATTCCATGGAGATGGATGCTCAAATCTGTAAACACAAACACATAGACAACACAAACCCGCTCTTGCAACACAATGAAAGCCTTGAATCACCTTTATAATGCATAAAGTTTAGAATAGCCATCTAGTTTACAAATGAATGCCTAAACATGATTTTATATGCAACTACAAACATTCCTGCCAAGATTTTGTAAATTTAAACTTACAGTGTCGGCCTAGAGACCAAGTAACGGTCATAAACCGACACTAGAAATTTGGGCCTGACCCAAAATAGGGCAGGACTAGGGCACAGGCGCCCAAGTCCTTACCCCTATTTTGGGCAGGTTTAGGTTCAAGGGTTCATGCTAGGCCCCATTTGTCATGATACCCAGGGTTCATTCCATCAGGATGTTGAATTATGACGCAAGATGTCCTAAATGCACACTAGAGACTCGGGAGCTAAACCTTTTGAGGGAAAAGCCCCTTAGGGGACATTTTCTGATATTACATTTAGCCCCCACTTTAATGTATGTATAAATGCAAGGCCAATACATGCATTAAAGTATGGTCAACAAACACAGCAAACACGCCAAGCACGGAGAAGACACGCCAAGTACATTGAAGACAATGACAGGCACACAAAACATGGAGAAGACAATAAATGCATAGAAGACACATTAATGCATGGAAGACAAAGATGATTTATTTTCTTTTCTTTTTTTCATATATATAAAATGCAAATGCAAGTACAGGAAAATAAACAAACCTCCCATAATATAGGATGCACTCATCGTGTAGGTCTTTAAACTGTATATGGGGCAACACACATGCAAGACACACAAAACCTCCCAAAATGCAGGATGCACTCATCGCGTAGGTCTTTAGACTACATATGGGGCAACAAACATGCCAAACAAAGAAAGCATGCCAAACACACACACTTTGAAGACATAGAAAAAACATGGCAGACAAATGATGGACTGTCCCTATTTCTAGGTCCAACACCATCTCAGGCACATTACAGGCACACATCAACAATTGGGCTTTGCCACAACAATTGCCAAAGACACGCTTAAGGGTTGAGTTATTCACAGAACCACTCCTTGCCTTCACAGAGGACTTTTGAAAATGCAATCCCACCTGCATCATGGAGATGCCTTATAGTAAAAAGGAAGCATGACATACGACCCCACTCGCATTGCGGAGACACCTTACGGTGACAAGGAGGTATGAGCTCAAAAGTATACAACCTCATCCGTATCATAGAGATGCCTTATAGTGAAAAGGAGGTACATGAAATAGATTTCAAGATTGTTCAAACACACTTTACTAGCATCTAGAACATACAACTTACCTTATATATGCCCCCACCTTAAGGTGGTTTATATCATGCATCAATATCAAGCACGTTAATCTAGGAAGAAAACACACAAGGGAACACAGAATTTCACAAAGCCCATGCCCCTCGAAGGTGACATGTACTTTACAATTGCCAAATGTTCCCACAAACACATCCCTACAAGAAACATGTTAGTGTCCACATAAAAACAACAACATCAATGCATATGAAATCTAAGGCATGCAAGATTAAAGATAGACAAAGTGCACAGAGAAATAGTATTGTTATGATTTGTAAATGAGATAGAACACCATCAAAATCACTACATGGAAAGCACAAGTGCTTCCACTAGCCAAGCATTGGGTAAAATATACAACCCCATCGTCATATTAGGAACTAAGTCCAATTTTTGATTTCTCACGAAAGGGATGCTAGGTCGGCATCAGTATAAATGTTTTTCATCATCCACCCACTAGATAGAAACACTAGAGGAAGATAAACAATAAATAAGAGAGGAGAAACAAGTGTCTTAGGGACAATCACATAGGAGGAAGCCCCCAGGTCACCAACCACAACGCTATGTCCGTAAGACACAACACACAACAATGAAATCAGAGAGAGGCAATATAGAAGAATGATGATACAAATAGAAGGTCACAACAGAGGCAGTCTCTAGGTATCTTGAACCTTACGAGAGAATCAAGGGTCATCCTAGGAGGCCTAAACAACACATAACACATCACGAAGGAAGCACATCACAAGAGAGATAAAGGGTTAACGTACCTGTAGGGTCTTTGTGCTAAGTCTCATCATCAAGTAAATTATCGTCATCCTCCCATTCCCAAATTTTAGAGGAAAGTGGAACATAAGGTACCATAGCCCAATTCTAATCATTGTTAGAGTCATCTTTGTTTTGTTCAATTTATGGATCAATGTTTTCTTGTTGAGATGCAAGGTTTATGGCATAAGCTTGTCTTCTTCGTCTTCTTTCTCTTTCTTTTATATTTCTCTTTCTTCTACTACTTATCTCTTGTAAGATAAGGCTTTGCTCTTTCAAAGGTTTTTGCAATTTAGAAGAGGAAGCACAAGGATCAAATCTCATTTGTCAAGGTGGCATATATTGTTGTTGACTATTACCTCCTGATCCTTGTAAGGACTACGGGGGAGGAAACTCAGCATAGGGACCTTGTCCTTTCGGTCTATGGTTCTCTTCAAATGCGAGTTTCTTGTCTTTTGTCATTTCTTGCATAGAGGGTCTAGTTGTTGGATGTAATAGTTTTGCTTTGTAATTTCTATAGCCTAAGAAGTTAAAGTCTGTTCATGGTTTAGTTTTCTCTTCATTTTTGTCCCAAAAGTAATCCATTGTGTAATGTTTTCTTTCAACCAAAGGTTTAAATTTATTCCGAGAGATGGTAATCACATGTCCCTCAAAATGAAAGTTTAGACAATTATGAATTGTTGAAGGGACAAATTTCATTTCCTTTAACCAAGGGTGTCCCAATTTTATGCGAAAGTGGTCAGAAATGGGGACAACACCAAACCATTGTTCTACATGTTTCTCAAATACAGTTACCAACAATGATATCTTACCCAAAGGTTTTATAAAGGTTCCCTTATGTGTTTTAATCATCATGTCCAAAGGGTCATAAGATCGTTGCATCAAATTATGTAAGTGGAAACATTAGTCATGCAATTATGATCAATAAGGGTTCCATCCACGGGGTTTCCCATTATTTTCATAGTGATGTAGAGAGGTCCTTCAGTGTCTCCGATTGTTCTATCATGTGGTGTAAACATAATTTCAGGTTCAGGGACCTTTCTCTTAATGTAAGGTCTAGGAGGGAACCTTTTGTTGTTGTTGCAATTAGAGGCCATGTGTATGTTTTCAAATTAGTGCCAAATCAGATTTTAACAATTTTCCAAAGGTATGCAAAGGAAAAGTGTAAGACTGTGCGAAAGTGACCTTAAATGCTTGATTTTTTATACTTTTTCAAATGCAAATAAGTCAAAGCAAAGGTGTTATAAGGATTTTGATCAGGGATAGAAAAATATATGTCTGATATCAGTCCAATACAACAATAATATCCTTCACAACAAACTCTTGATGCAAATCTAAGATGATGACAAGTCAAAATATAGTGAAAATGCACTAACATATGCGATTTTTCACCAAATCTCAATGCAAAAGAGCATGACAAAGGGTGTTGTGAGGAAAATGATGATGGATAGAAAATTATATCAGTAATAACAGCCTCTTAATTCCAAAATATCCGCCACAACATGCTTATAGTGCCACTTAAGGTCAAACCCTAGTGAAAATATAGCAAAAATAGGCAATTTTTCACGGTTTTTCAATTCCAAGACCTAGCCAAAGGGGTGTTGTAAAGAATTTAAGGAGGTGAAACAAATATTATCAGTTATATCAGTCACATCAATCCATAAAATTTGTTACAAAACACTTAGAGTGGAAACTAGGCCAAACCCTAGGGCAAAAATAGCAAAAAAGGTGTGGTTTTTCACCAAATTTTTAATACAAGAGCCTGATCAAAAGGTGTTGTGAAGATTTTTAGGAGGGGAAGAAAATTATTACCCTTATAACAACCAATTGGTGCAAAAATATCCTTCACAACATGCCTATGGTGCAAATTTAGAGAGTCGATAAGGCCAAATCTAGTGAAAATCAATGTATTTGAAGCCCTAGGTTTGAGATCTTGACACAAAATTTTGTATGAATGTTTTGCAAGCTGATATATGATGAAAATGAAATACACTCAGATCTTAAAATTATTTTCAAACCCTAACATGAAAAATGCAAGTGCAAATCTAATTAAAAAAATCAATGAAAAATGCTAGTTTTTGTTGACTTTTCCTATGCAAAAATACAAATTTTTAAAATCTAAATGCAAATTTGTTCCAAAATGCAAGAATACAACCAAATGAATATTTGAATGAGTCTCTAAATTCATTAGAAAAATTTGAAACAAGATTTTACCTACAAACCCTAGATTTTGGAATTACTAGGTTATATACAAAATTCACAATTTTCAACAAACCCTAGCAATTTTATGATGAAAATGCATTGCAAATTAATGAATTTTTGTAATCTTATATAATTTAAATCATATCTAATTAAAAAATTATAAAATTGATGAAATTCAAATTAATTGATGTAACATGCAAACCCTAAAATGCCATTTTTTTCCAAATTTTCTAATTTTCCAATTTTTTTGTAAGATTTCCAATGCAATAAGATGAATGATACTATGAATGAATGAAATCAATGCAAATTTGAAGCAAAACACTTAGCAAGGTGCAAACAAGTCCAATAACATGGGTTCACCAAAATGTAATGGGTGATTTTTGGATAGTTGAGTTTTTGGTAGTTTTGGTGTATATCCTCCTTTCACCCTTACATTCAAGGACCTAGGGTCGAGTTGCAATGTACTATCATACCCTAGGTCACTATTGAGAAGTAGGGAAACTTAAAATTTTATGATTTAATTGACAATTTACTTCTCTTATGCTCAATTGTACCTTAAAACCCTAATTATGTAAATATGACAGTAAACTAATGAATTACAGAAAATGCTTCTGCAGAAAGATGTAAAATATCAAATAACTATGCACCTGTTTTCAGGGTTCGAAGGCAGAAAAGTTAGGGACTAAATGTTGCAAGTATGAGGTTAACCAGTGTTGTCATTGATGTCAACATACTCATATTACATTGGTAAGAAGGTTTGGATGAGCTATGTGTTGAGGATATTAAGAAAAGTAGTCTCAATCAGGAACAGTGATAAGAAGAAGGCAAATGTACTCAATAGGTTGAGAATCAGAGGATGCAGATTAAAGGGTTTGTAGATATGAGTCTTGAGATGATCCAGTTAAGATTTTAGAGGTCCGCATGAAGATATGAAAAAGTTGTGATCGGTCAAGTAGAACCGGTTCTGGGAGCTGTTCCGAAGTGACAGAGTGTTACAAAAAGGTCTAGTGAGATCTGGAGGAGCATTGTCAGACTTTGCAGATTGGAAGGAGTGTTTGGGATGTCCTTGTGATGTGTCATCTCAGTTTGTACAAAGTTTGGAGGTCCGGAAGCACCTTTTTTAGAGTGACAGTGGCGACAGACTGTGTTCTTGAAGTTCCGAATGAAGAGGAGAAGAGATTCTAGTGAGTAGAGGAAGTGCGGATGTACCTAGTCAATCAGGAAAGCTTGTGAAGGTTCTTGGATCATGTTGAGGTTATGTTGTTGGTCCGCATTGGTGGTAGAGCCCAGAATTGAAGATATTCTTCCGGATGAAGTTTTTGCTCAGACTAGCCGGCCGGATGAGTTGTTCATCTTGCGAATGTTCTTGTGGTAGCCGACTGGATGTATTAATCATCTTGCGGATGTCCTTATGGTTGATTGCCGACTTAGATGATTGTTCCTAAGTCGATGTCTTGTATAAATAAAGGTTTGTGAGTTCATTTCAAAGTGTGTGGAGTAGAGGATGAGAGTGGTATAGCGAAAGAGTGAAGGGCAGAGCAAAAGTATCTTAGGCTTAAATGGAATTGATCCAGACATGGTAAAGATGTCAATCTCCAGTTCAAGTTTGTGATTCTTATCACTTTGTAAATAGTGTGTCTCTTGTAGGCAGTGTGCCTCTTTGTGAGCAGTGTGCTCGGGTAGTGAGCCCTAATTGGCATGTGCCATTCATTTTTCTTATTCTTCTAATAGAGAATAATCCTTGGGTTAATCACCCCGTGGTTTTTCCCTTAACCAGGTTTTCCATGTCAAAATCTTGGTGTCCAATGTGTTGATGATTATCTGCTCTTGTGTTTATGCATTATCCTTTCATGAATGATTAACAGATATGCTATTAACTAACAAAGAAGAATAAGGTGTTCAAAATAGAAGCAAGTTTTTGCACAACTGATTCACCCCCCTCTCAGTTGTGAGCCCTAGATCTAACAATTGGTATCAGAGCCAAGTTCCTCTGAAAGGAGCTTAACCTCTTGAGGAGATCCAGGATGTCGTCATACAAGAAGGATAGTTTGAAGTTCGATGGAACCAACTTCACTCTCTGGAAAGGTCACATGAAATGTCTTTTGGAGTGTATGGGAAAAGCATACTTGGCCATGGTTTCAAAACCATATGTACCTCCACAGGGTGCTCCGACAACTCTGAATGAAATCACAGATGCTGAAAACAATTTGTGAACCAAGGAAGCTCTTCTAAGCGCATTGAATGACTCAGATCTCTCAAATGTTATTGACCTACCAACTGCATATGAGATCTGGACTAAACTGGAACTTCTGTATGAAGGAGATGAGTTTGTCAAGAGTGCAAGGTTGCAAAGTCTGAAAGGGAAATTTGAAAGATTAAAGATGAGAGATGATGAAAATATCACTACCTTTATGCCAAGAGTGAATGAGCTAGTGTGTGGAATCAGGAATGCTGGTGGAGTTCTGGATGAAAATGAAATTGTTTGCAAAATTCTCAGATCCCTTCCTGCTGCCTACAAAATCAAGGTTGCTGCCATTGATGAATTCAGAGCCCATACAACTGTCACAAGAGAGCAACTGGCTGGCAAACTAGCTGCATTTGAAATGACTGAGTTTGGAGATGATCCCCCCAAGATTGAATCTGCATTCAAAGCTAGTGCCTATGTGAAAGGCAAACAAAGATTTGATCCAGGAGAGAACTCTTCAAGGAAGCTATCATGGTATGATCAAGCAAGGAAAGACATGGAAGAGGAAGAAGCAGAAATAGCTCAACTTGAAGCCCACATTGCAAAGAGACTGCCAAGAGGGTCTGGTAAGTATGAAGGAAAACTACCTTTTAAGTGCTTCAACTGCAATAAGATTGGTCATTTTGCTTCAAGATGTCTGGAAAGATCTGCAAGGTCTAATACTAACAGACAAAGGTTTCAAAAGAACTACTATTATGTTCATGAAGAAGATGACAATGAAGGAGTAACAAATGATGAATTAGAAATAGGAAGCAAATCCGGAAATGAATGGGTGTTTATTGCCATCAAGGAAGAAGAGTCAATACCCTCTGAATCTATCAATCATAAGGTTGTAGAAAGAGCTTTGGCTGCCCAAGTTGAAGAAAAGGATGATTGGGTTATTGACACTGGATGCTCTCACCATATGACTGGTAACAAGAACAAGTTCTTAGATTTGGAAAGGTATGAAGGAGGAATGGTAAAGTTTGGTGATAATTCTGCTGGCAGAATCAGAGGTAGGGGAACTATTTCTTTTGATGGAAAGAGCAAAATAGGTAATGTACTATATGTTGAAGGATTGAAGCACAATCTTCTCAGTGTTGGTCAGTTAGTGGACAAAGGCTATGATCTCCGGTTCAAGAATGGAAAATACAGAATCTTTACAAGCTCTGGAACTGAAATTGCATCCGGTACTCAAACAAAAGGTAATATCTTCCATCTAGTTGGTTCTAATAAAAGTTGTCTGTTTGTTCAAGTTGATCAGAGTTGGTTATGGCATAGAAGGATGTGCCATGTGAATTTTGATAACATCATCAAGATAAGCAATACTCACGCTGTAAGAGATCTTCCTAAATTGGTGAAACCTACAAATAGTTTATGCAAAGAATGTCAGCTAGGTAAACAAAGCAGAGTCTCTTTCAAAAGCAAGGATCAGTCCACTACCGGATTGTTGGAATTAGTACATATTGATCTCTGTGGTCTGACAAGAATCAAGAGTATGCAAGGTGATAGATATTTCATGTTGCTAATTGATGACCATTCCTGGATGATGTGGGTTACCTTCCTAAAAGAGAAATCAGAAGCCCTTGAAAAGTTCAAAATCTTCAAAGCTATGGTAGAGAATCAAACTGGATTGAAACTGAAGTGTCTAAGGTCTGATAGAGGTGGTGAATTCACATCCGGTGAATTCATAGACTTTTGTGAGAAGCATGGCATAAAGAGATAGTTGTCTGCTCCTAGGACTCCACAATAGAATGGATTAGTTGAGAGAAAGAACCAGACCATCCAGGAAGCTTCCAGGACAATGATGATGGAAGCAAATGTTCCTCAGATGTTTTGGAGAGAAGCTATCAGCACTGCAGTCTACACTCTTAACTGCGTTCAAATTAGAAACAATACCGGTAAGACTCCTTATGAACTTTGGTTTGGTATAACTCCTACTGTGAGATATTTCAGAGTATTTGGTAGCAAGTGTTACATCAAAAGAGATGAAGATCTAGGAAAGTTTGATGCTAGAAGTGATGAAGGAATTTTCTTGGGTTACTCCACTCAAAGCAAAGCATACCGGTGTTACAATAAGAGACTGAAAAAGATGATAGAAAGTACAAATGTGAAGGTTGATGAAGGAATTGAGAAGCCCTCAAGGTTTTATGAATATGATGAAGATGATCAGGATGGTGCTCTGATTCAAGGAACTCAATCCCTTCCTAAAAGTTAGATTCAGACTGATCTGGTAAATCAGGAAGAAGAGGTTTGTCTAAATGAACCTGATCAAGAAACAGCAGTGCAAGAGACTCCCAAAGTTCCAAGGTATGTAACTTTAAATCACTCTGAAGATCAGATCATAGGTGACAAAAGTAAAGGAGTACAAACAAGGAGGAAAATTGCTCAAAATTCAGATGAATGTTGTTTGATTTCAAAGATTGAACCTAAGACAATAAATGAAGCATGCAATGATGAAAATTGGACAAAAGCAATGGAAGAAGAGTTGATGCAAATTGAGAAAAATCACACTTGGGATCTTGTTCCCAGACCTAGAAACAAGAATGTGATTGGAACCAAATGGGTCTTCCAGAACAAACTAAATGAGGTTGGTGAAGTTATCAGAAACAAAGCCAGATTGGTCTGCAAAGGCTACTCTCAAATAGAAGGAATTAATTTTGAAGAAACCTTTGCTCTGGTAGCAAGAATTGAAGTAGTTAGATTATTTCTTGCATATGCTACCTTCAAAGACTTCAAGGTATATCAGATAGATGTCAAGTCTGCCTTCCTAAATGGTGATTTAGAAGAAGAAGTATACATTGAACAACCGGATGGATTTCAATTGTCTGATAATGATGATATGGTCTGCAAGTTGAAGAAAGCATTGTATGGATTGAAGCAAGCCCCAAGAGCATGGTATGAAAGGTTGGATAAGCATCTTGTGCAGATTGGATTCAACAAAGGTACTGCTGATAGTAACTTATATTTCAAAATTGATCATGAAAACATTTTGATTGTTGAAGTGTTTGTGGATGATATCATTTTTGGAGGAAGAGATAGTATGTGCAAAACTTTTGCAAATCAGATGAAAAGTGAGTTTGAAATGTCTATGCTTGGTGAAATGAATTTCTTCTTGGGTCTGCAAATTACTCAAACAAAGAAAGAGATCTTCATTTCTCAGACCAAATATGTGAAAGAATTGTTGAGGAAATTTGGTATGGAAGATTCAAAGCCAATGAACACTCCTATGGCAACCGGATGTAAGTTGAGCAAAGATGATGACTCTCCAAAGGCAGATTAGACAAAGTATAGATCAATGATTGGTGGATTGTTGTATCTTACTCAGACTAGACCAGATATAATGCAGGCTGTTGGTCTTGTGGCTAGATTCTAGGCTGATCTTAGAGAATCTCATGTTATGGCAATCAAAAGAATTTTTAGGTACTTGAAAGGAACAGTTGAGTATGGTCTATGGTACCCTAGAGATCCGGATTTCTCTCTTCATGCATATACGATGCAGATTGGGCAGGAGATGTAGATGACCGAAAGAGCAACAATGGTGGAGCATTCTTTTTGGGAAAGAGATTGGTTTCTTGGCTAACCAAGAAACAAGAGGCAATATCTCTGTCTACAACTGAAGCAGAATATATTGCAGCAGCAAGTAGTTGCACTCAAATTTTATGGATGAAGCAGTGTTAAGAGACATGAAAGTAGAATATGAGGAGCCTATCACAATTTTCTGTGATAATTCAAGTGCAATAAACATTTCTAAGAATCTGGTGTTGCATTCTAAGACCAAGCACATATCTATCAAGTTTCACTTTCTGAGAGAACAAGTGAACAAGGATGAAGTCAGATTGGAGTATGTACCCTCCAAGGATCAGATTGCAGATATTTTTACTAAACCTCTCCCCAAGGACTCTTTTGAGTATCTCTGGGAGAAGTTAGGGTCATGGCCCCTCCGGTGATGAACTAGGATGCATTGATGTGCATCAGTCTGGTGGATATCACAGTCATATCTTGTGATCTGGATTGATGATGGGGAGCTGCTACTAAGGGGGAGCAGCTGGTATGATTCTGATATGTTACAAGTGCAAGTACGAGCCCTTTTCCATTAATGTCAAAGGGGGAGAGAAGACATGTGAAAAACAAGTGGTTGATGATCAAAGGGGGAGCAGTAAAGGAAGAAGACATGTGAAGAGTTGTTGCTGATAGGGGGAGCTGTGACAGAAAAGAGAAGTTCTTGTCTTGATGGTTTTTCACATTATAAGTTGCCATCAATGACAAAGGGGGAGATTGTTGCAAGTATGAGGTTAACCAATGTTGTCATTGATGTCAACATACTCATATTGCATTGGTAAGAAGGTTTGGATGAGCTGTGTGTTGAGGATATTAAGAAAAGTAGTCTCAATCAGGAACAGTGAAGAATAGTGATAAGAAGAAGGTAAATGTACTCAATAGGTTGAGAATCAGAGGATGCGGATTAAAGGGTTTGTAGATATGAGTCTTGAGATAATCCAGTTAAGATTTCAGAGGTCCGCATGAAGATATGAAAAAGTTGTGATCGGTCAAGTAGAACCGGTTCCGGGAGCTGTTCCAGAGTGACAGAGTGTTACAAAAAGGTCCGGTGAGATCCAGAGGAGCATTGTCAGACTCTGTGGATTGGAAGGAGTGTTTGGGATGTCCTTGTGATGTGTCATCTCAGTTTGTACAAAGTTTGGGGGTCTAGAAGCACCTTTTTCAGTATGACAGTGGTGACAGACTATGTTCTTGAAGTTTCGGATGAAGAGGAGAAGAGATTCCAGTGAGTAGAGGAAGTGTGGATGTACCTGGTCAATCAGGCAAGCTTGTGAAGGTTCTTGGATCATGTTGAGGTTATGTTGTTGGTCTGCATTGGTGGTAGAGCCCAGAATTGAAGATATTCTTCCAGATAAAGTTCTTGCTCAGACTAGCCAATCAGATGAGTTGTTCATCATGCGAATGTTCTTCTGGTGGTCGACTGGATGTATTAATCATCTTGCGGATGTCCTTATGGTTGATTGCCGACTTAGATGATTGTTCCTAAGTCAATGTCTTGTATAAATAAAGGTTTGTGAGTTCATTTCAAAGTGTGTGGAGTAGTGGATGAGAGTGGTATAGCAAAAGAGCGAAGGGCAGAGCAGAAGTATCTCGGGCTTAAATGGAACTGATCCAGACATGGTAAAGATGTCAATCTCCAGTTCAAGTTTGTGATTCTTATCACTTTGTAGACAGTGTGTCTCTTGTAGCCAGTGTGCCTCTTTGTGAGCAGTGTGCTCAGGCAGTGAGCCCTAATTGGCATGTGCCATTCATTTTTCTTATTCTTCTAACAGAGAATAATCCTTGGGTTAATCACCTCGTGGTTTTTCCCTTAACCGGGTTTTCCACATCAAAATCTTGGTGTCTAATGTGTTGATGATTATCTGCTCTTGTGTTTATGCATTATGCTTTCATGAATGATTAACATATATGCTATTAACTAACAAAGAAGAATCAAGTGTTCAAAATAGAAGCAAGTTTTTGCACAACTAATTCACCCCCCTCTCAGTTGTGAGCCCTAGATCTAACACTAAAGAGCGGGCACCCAAGTCCAAGGCCCTTCTTTTTGTCGAGATCTAGAAATAAGGTCTCCAACCTGTATTTGTTGTACCAGAGATTTTCCCGTTGCAGAACTTCAAGGACTAATGAGCGGGCGCCCAAGTCCAGGGAGCTATTTTCTTCTCTGATCTACAATTCTAACACTCTGTTGTACCCTCCTACAACTTCACTTTGTTTGCAACTCCAACCTGTAACCTACAATCATGAAAACTTTGGGAGGGGTTGTGGTGTTTAGAGGATTGCCTCAGTCAAGCCCTAGAGAGACATTCAAGCCTTCCGAACACCATTGTCAGATAGAGAGTGCTTGCCCTTGGGAGGCAGAGGCAAAAACCAAATGATAAATGCTCAATAATCACAATAGATATCACCTTGTAGTGAAGATCTCATGGGAGGAAGAAGCTCTTCATTCCATGAGGAGATGGATGCCTCAAATCTGCAAACACAAATACATAGACAACACAAATCTACTCTTGAAACATAATGAAAGCCTTGAATCACCTTTAGAATGCATAAAGTTCACAATAGCCATCTATTTTACAAATGAATGCCTAAACATGCTTTTATATGCAACTACTAACATTTCCGCCAAGATTTCATAAATTCAAACTTACTGTGTCAGCTTAGGGACCAAATAATAGTCATAAACAAACACCAGAAATTTGGGCTTGATCCAAAATAGGGCAGGACTAGGACACAGGTGCCCAAGTCCTCCCCCCTATTTTGGGTAGGGTTAGGTTCAAGGGGTCCCCCTAGGCCCCATTTGTCATGATACCTAGGGTTCATTCCATCAGGATGTTGAATTATGACGCAAGATGTCCTAAATGCACACTAGAGACCTGGGAGCTAAACCTTTTGAGGGAAAAGCCCCCAAGGGGACATTTTATGACATTACATGACCATACGATGACATTCTTCCCTACTGCAACCTAGCATTCCCTAGTTGTGTTTTCCCCATTCGTTGTGCGAACGCCTCTGGAAGCGATGTTTGAGATGCTTGTGATGTTCATATTGACCTGTATTGTAATGGAGTCATGTGTAGTCCTTGTACCTGTTAGCCTACTGTCTTCCTAACTATTTACTGTAGTGGGACCTTATGTTATCTCCTAGCATGGGGGGTGGACCTTAGGGTTCCACATGGTCAGGTGGTTGTGCTTTTATCTGCATTGGTTTCCTTTGCTATTGTTCATGTGCGAGAAGGATGTATCTCATGTAGCAGATTCCAAATCTTGTTCTATCTTGAGGGGAGAGTTACTTATGTTTATGTTTTAGTCTTGTATATTAGTTGAATCGTGTACT
This sequence comes from Cunninghamia lanceolata, assembly GCA_027924645.1. Classification (NCBI taxonomy): domain Eukaryota; kingdom Viridiplantae; phylum Streptophyta; class Pinopsida; order Cupressales; family Cupressaceae; genus Cunninghamia; species Cunninghamia lanceolata. The sequence goes on along the minus strand of BSBN01000828.1, from coordinate 11,484,487 downwards.
ATAATTTTGATGTTTACGTTCCAATGTAATCAGAAGCAATGATAGTGTAAACAATGTAATGATGTACTCTTATGTAAAGCAATTTGTATATGCATATGTAGTGTTGTATACATGATCTTGATGGTTATTTAACTGATGCTATAATATTGAATGTAAGTGATTATTCATTTGATGCAATAGATTTAGAATGAATTATTATTGTTAGTTAATTCATGATGTATGTTTAGTTCTTGATAATAGTTTTGTTAGTAATGCAGCCATGGAAACCTAGAAGACAAAGATTAACTTATATGTTATGAATAGATATGATTTACATTTCTTTGTTATTTCTTTCTTTAAAAAAAAAATGTCCGTTTAGTATAGCATAGTTGTGTTGATCTTTGGGTTTCCTTGGCGGGGTGTTACACCTGGTATCAGATTAAGGTTTTAACACTGTGTACTTTGGTTTTATATGAGCCCATTATGTTGTCCTAGTTGCTTAGATTCTAGAGATTATGTTTTCCCCTTTTTGTCATTCCCACCTAACAACGTGAGGTTGTCCTTTGGTGGTGTTTGTGTAGGAAGATGCCTAGAGGTCGAATTGGCCTCTAGAGCTAGAATAGTGGTAGAATCCCTCGTGTATGGTTGTGGTTTGAGGATTGGTTCTCTCGCTACCACGGTGGATCTCTACATTATATCCCTAGGATCTTATGATATAGTGTTGGGTATGGATTGGTTGGACTCTCATCGAGCCATGATAGATTGCCAGTGTAAGTCAGTGCAGTGTTTGAATGATTCAGGTAGCGAGGTAGAGGTAGTTGGCATTCAGAGGCCCATCTCCTTGTGTATGATTCTGCTATGCAGCTAAGGAGATGTATGCGTCAGGGTTGCCAGTTGTTTTCTGTCACAGTTGATGATTTGGAGTTAGGGGAGAGTCGAGAGGTGTCCCTTGATGATCATCCTATCCTTAAGGAGTATGCAAATATTTACCCTAGTGAGATTCTAGGGATGCCACCTAAGCATGACATTGATTTTAGGATAGATCTTGTACCTGAAGCAGAACCTATCTCACGAGCTTCATATCAGATGACTACTCAGCAACTTAAGCAACTTTGGTTGTAGTTAGAGGAGTTGTTAGCAAAGGGGTTCATTCGTACTAGTGTCGCTCATTGGGGAACACCTATCATTTTTGTGAAGAAAAAGGACGGATCCCTTCGGTTGTGTATTGACTATCGGCAGCTGAATAAGGTGACTGTAAAGAACAAATATCCCTTGCCACGAATTGATGATCTCTTTGATTAGATTAAGGGGGCTAAGGTGTTTTGAAGATTGACCTAAAGTCAGGGTATCATTAGTTGCATATCTTTGAGGCAGACATTCATAAGACAACATTTTGCACTCGCTATGGGCACTATGAGTTCACTGTTGTGCCATTTGGGTTGACGAATGCACCGTCTGTGCTTATGAGCTTGATGAATGGTGTATTCCACACATATCTCAATAGATCTATCCTTGTGTTCTTAGATGACATATTGATTTACTCAAGGACTATGGAGGAGCACGAGGAGCATTTGCGATAGGTTTTGCAGTGTCTAAAAGAGAATCAACTATATGTAAATTTGGTAAAGTGTGAATTCTTTCAAATATAGGTGAGATATTTGGGGCATGTTATTTCTAGTGAGGGCATTGCTATGGATCCCTCGAAGATCTAGGCCATCATGGAATGGCTTGAGCCCACTAATGTTTCAGAGGTTCGTAGTTTTATGGGTTTAGCAGGCTATTATCAATGGTTTGTGTAAGGTTTTTCAAGGATAGCTCACCCTATCACTTCCCTTTAGAGAAAGGAGAAGAAGTTTGTTTGGTCAGAGTAGTGCCAGGCAGCTTTCCAGACTCTCAAGGAGCGGTTCACTAGTACACCCATTTTGGCAGTTCCCGACCCTACCAGAGACTCTGTGGTGTGTACTGATGCATCTTTGGAGGGTCTAGGAGCAGTTTTGATGCAGGATGGTTGCGTGATAGCCTATGAGTCTCGTAAACTTAAGGATCATGAGTTGAACTATCCCATGCATGATCTAGAGTGAGCTACCATCGTGCATGCCTTGATGAGATGGAGGCATTTCCTATTGGGGCATCGATTTGAACTTCATAGTGATCACCATAGTTTATAGTACATATTCATGCAACCAAACCTGAATGTGGTGGATGGAGTTCCTCTGTGAGTATGATTTTGAGGTGAAGTATTTCTAGGGTAAGTAGAATGTTGTGGCAGATGCTCTTAGTTGGTGGAGGCATGAGCCTTCAGTAGTCACTCTTGGAGTGGATTTGAGAGGTCAAATTCTTGCAGCACTTCCTATCGATAGTTGGTATCAGGAAGTGAAGTCAAAGGTTGAGTCAGGTAGAGCCTTGGAGGGTAGATTTTCCAGTTACTCTCTTAAGTCGGATGGTCTCTTGTGGCACTTGGGTCCCATCTATGTTCCCCTTTTAGAGGGTCTTCATACCCTAATTATGTCAGAGGTGCATTGGGCACCCTACTCAGCACATCGGGGTCTCAAAAAGATGCACGTAGACCTTTGTTAGTTGTATTTTTGGGTCGGAATGAAGAGGGATGTTGCTGATTTTGTCTCGAGGTGTCTAGAGTGTCAGAGGGTTAAGGCAGAACATCAGCACCCTGCAGGTCTTCTTTAGCCACATCTTGTTCTAGAATAGAAAGGGGACATCATTTCAGTGGACTTTATAGTCAGTTTACCTATGTCCTCTCATCGTCATGATGCCATTATGGTCATCATGGATAGGTTGACTAAAGTAGCACACTTCTCTTTTGTTCAGTCTTCATATAATGCTTCTTCTGTGGCCATATTCTTCATGGAGAAAATAGTTAGATTGCATGGGATTCCTCGCAAGATCATCTCCGATAGAGATCTAGTGTTCACTTTAGCTCTCTGGATGTCCTTATAGCTTGCATTGGGGACTCAGTTGAACTTTAGTTCAGCTTACCATTCGGAGTCTGATGGGCAAACCGAGAGGGTTAATCAGGTCCTCGAGGATATGCTCAAGATGTATGTCATGGATCAATAGACCTGCTAGGAGGATTATTTGTACTTGGTGGAGTTTGCGTACAATAATGGGTATCATAGTTCTATTGGTATGTCCCCTTTTCAGGCTTTGTATGGTCATCTTTGTTAGACCCCACTGATTTGGGATCGTCTTGAGGATAGAGTTCTCCTAGGGCCAGAGATACTTCAGGAGATGGAGCAGAAGGTTGATTGTATTAGAGAGCATTTAGTGGCAGTGCAGGACAGGCAGAAGAAATATGTAGATACTCATAGGGTTGATCATCAATTTTCAATTAGAGACCGAGTGTTTTTGTAGGTGCATCCACGAAAGAATCTGATCTGTTATGGAAAAGGCTCTAAGCTCACTCCGTGTTTTGTTGGGCCATTCAAGGTTTTGGAGAGGATTGGCCTTGTTGCGTACCTTCTTGCTTTGCCGCCCAGTCTATCGCACATTCATGATGTATTTCATGTTTATGTTCTCAGGCCATATTATCCAGATACTTCTCATGTTCTTGACTGGAATGCTTTATAGGTAGAGGAAGGGCAGCTGGCTTTGGAGCCTGTAGGCATTTTGTAGCATAGGAGACTCACCCTTAGGGGTAGAGATGTAGAGCAGGTAAGGGTCCAGTGGGATCCTAACAATGAGGCTCCAACTACATGGGAGGATGCATCCTGGATGCGAGAGTTATATCCATACTTGTTTGTAGGCTTCCAGGAGTAAGCCTGATTCTAGGGAGGAGGAGGTAGTGCCCCTCATTTTGCTTTTTGTTAGACTGATAGTTGTTCTTTTAGGACTAGACACTATGACATTTTGCTTGATGATGGATTCACTGTTATGATGTTAGTTGATGATGCTTTGTTGATGTTAGAGCTATCACTGTGATGACATTTTATGATATTTTGGTGATACTTCTATTTACTTGGGTTATGCATATGTTATGACAACTTTATGGACATATTAAATGATGTGGATTAATTTAATTCTGAGCTTTATGTGTTTATCTGATTATGATTATGATGCTGTTATTTGGTAATTGCTCGTATTTGATTGTTATGTAAATGATTGTTCTATCTTGTTCATTAAGCAACTGTATGTTATGCGTGATGTGGTTACTTGTTTGATGTTTTTGGTGAAAGAGATAGTGTTGCATTACTCATGCATGAGTACCCTACTACGCTGTGATTTCCTTTCACGGTGTGTTTGACTATGTGATTATATATCTATATGTTCGACCGTGTTGTTTGCTGCAGGTTGTAGGTATCAGGCATCGACTCCACCATAATTGACAGGTTTGTCGTGCCTTAAAACCAATGGAAATTGTTGAATGGAGATAATGTATGGTACCCTAGCTTAGCCATCATCCTTGAAAAGGATGAGTATCCAATTTTGTATCCAGTCAGTGTGGTCAGTATGGGTATGATAGATAGTCATTGTTGTTGTGGTCATGTTTTTTGATCGTGCATAGTGGTCAAGTATTGTTTAGCATTTGGATTATTTAGGTTGTAATTGTTTAATTAATGCTTTGGTTAATTGCTATATTAAAATAAAATTATTAAGTTAAGAAGGCACTTTTGATAAATAAATAAAAAGGATTGTATGTAAATTATAGTTATGGAAAATATATTATAATGTAATCTAAGGTTAATAAATAATAATAATAATAAGGGATAAATAAAGTGTTATGAAAATGAAATTATATAGATGATTATTAAATGTAAAATAAACAAGAATATGTTTGATAAATTATTATAAAAATAAATTTATAAATAATTATAAATTGTCATAAAACAAATATATAGTAAATATTGAAATAAATAAAAATAAAAATTATATTTTATGGTTGTAAATTAAATAAATAGAAAATTGTGAGAAAGTAAAAAGATGGAATTTGTTGTCATTAACAGAATTTGGGCATGAGAATTTGTGTCATGACTCCTGTAAAGGCGGGGGTTGTGAGATTTGGGGATTGGCTTTTTGGGAGGAACGATCAAGAAAAATTTGGGGATTTCTCTCTCTAAAAAGGAATTGGCAGGATCGGGGGTGGAGAGGAGGTTGGAGCTACAAGCTGGGATTTGGGAGCAACATCAAATCTTCAACCCTATCAAGCGAGCGAAACTAGGTTCCTTTATTTCTGAATTCTGTCTTAGTTTTCTTTTGAAGCAAATGTAGGGTTTATGATTGCTGTTGGAAAGAAATGTTACTTGTTAAATTTATGATTTGGTTATTTGGCAAGTGCAATTATTTGAGAATTTTTGAACCCTTTTACCTATTCCCTTGTACATTCGATTTTAGGTTCATATTTTAAATATGTTGATTTATGATCTTTCTTGTCGGTTGTACTTGCTTGAGAGTTTGGAAGCCTTTTCCTCCGATCCAATTGGTGCAAGTCTGTATCGGTGTATTTCATGAGATGGACGCCTTCATTATTGTTGTGTTACTGTCATAGTCTACATTTCATAGTGCAAACCTATTTTCTTCTAGATTATTTCCTCATGAATTTTCTCCACAAGAAAATCATGTCTGTTTAAATGTTGGAAATGGTCCACATCTCTCAAAACAGTTGCTCCTACAATGATCCATGAGAAGGTGTCTTTGTGAGGCATCTTTCAAACAAATCACCTACCTGTCTACAGAGCATTACCAACTATAATATTTGATAAATAAATTCCATGTTCATTATTCTTCAGCAGATGTGGGCAGATTTAGGGTCCGTTCTAGCAATCTAAGTTTTGCATACTTTTCTGTAGGAGCAAATGCCCTTCCTTTACCTTCCAATTGCATTTGCTTGATCATTTCTAAAGTCTTTTCAACAAATCTATTTTGTGCGTAACCTGCAATCATTGTTGTCCATAAGATCATTTTTTCTGTGAGGCAGGCTATGAGGTGTGGTTTATGCATTTTATAAATGCTTTCTCATGATGGAGGAAGTTTAGCACTATAGTTTCTTCTTCATTTTTTGATGAAATTTTTTCCCTTTTATTATGTTTTGATGATTGCCCATAACTTGTTCCAAATTTCCTTCCCCATCGAATGTGCTCATACTCTATCCAAAAACTCCCATTTTGGTGGAAGGAAGCGAGGATGATGGTGTGAGGTTGTGGCACTTGGTTCTAAGCCTACAAAGTTCATACGTTCAAAGATTGCTAAAGATTTTTCAACTAATTTATTTTATTAATTCCCTGCTATTATTGCATACCACGAAACCATATTTCATTGAGTCATTTTGCCAAATCTTCATGTGCCTTGTCTATGTTTCCATCAATTTCCAACTTTTATATCTAACAAAAATCCTGTTTCCATTTTGTGCTCTAGCGGATGTCCATAACCTGTTTCCAAGCACACATTTTGGTGCGGGATGGAAAGGATGCTGGTAAACGTTGTAGATTTGGCTTTACACCTACCAATTGTGTTTGCTTAAAAGTTTCAAAGGCCTTCTCAATAAATCCATTTTGTGCATATCCTACAATCATTGCATTCCAAGAGATCACTCCTCTGAGGCATCGATCAAATTTTTGTGTGCTTTGTATATGCGTCCAGATTTTGCATACCCGTCTACCAAAGCATTTCCAACTATAATATCTGACATAAATCACTTCTTTTTATGCTTCAGTGGATGTCCATAACTAGTTTCCTAATAGCTCAAGTCAGAAGACTGGTAGAATGATAGCAAAGGCTGTTGGTTTTGTATTTAAACCTGCCAATTTTCATTTCCTTGAAAGTTTCTAAAGTCTTTTCAATAAATAAAATAGCCTATATTCATATGTGATCTGCCGGCACCGAGAAAACACATCCATGCAACCACCGGAGGCATCTTATGTCAAGTTTAGGGTCTTCTCAAGGTCAACCAAGCACACATGATGATCAACTATAGGCATATTGCAATAAGGTTACAAATGTGATTGAAGTTTGTTTAGTTCATCCACTACATCTGCGTGGTAGCATGCGCTTATAACCCAGGCGAAGCTTACAATGTTAGAATGTGTTCCAGAGTGCGTCATTGATTCATAAATTAGGGAGCAACCTTATTAAATCCATCTGTGTGTATTCTACAATCATTGAAATCCATGAGATGACATTTCTTTGAGGCATCTGTCAGACAGTTCGTGAGCCTTGTCTATACATCTAGTTTTTGTATACATTTCTATCAAGCTTTTTCCAATGATAATATCTGTATTATGTGCTTAAAATGCCCAAAACCTGTTCCAAATCTCCCATTTTGGCACGTGTTGGTAGAATATTGGCAAAGGTTGTTGATTTTAGTTTTATAGCTCTCAGTTGCATTTGTTTGAAAGTTTCTAATGACTGTTCAATAAATACATTTAATACATAGCCTGAATTAAATAGTTTACGTGCCTTGTATAAAATCTTTTTAGGTTTCTCTAGAGTAATAGTAATTAGGGTTCCCTTAATAAATAGTAATTAGGGGTTCCTTAATAAATGTTAATATTAGGGTTGGGATTTAAACTATAATTTAGATATTTATCCAACTTGTATTATACTCTAATGGTTTCTATATAATAGTTATTATAGTTAGATATATATATGCATTTTGATATGTAAATATAACTATATCCTCATATTTTGTTTAAATTTAAGAGAATATTAAGGAGGATCTCGAACCCAGATAATCAAAGTCTTATGGTCTAGAAGTTAATTATTCTCTTTATAATAGAAAGGAGTATATTTATATTTATGTTTATTTCTTTTAGAATTTAACTAAATATAGATTTAATGAATATTTTTATTTAGTTATTTAAATGTAATTTGTTGATTTATCCTTAATATAAACATAAACAAAATTACAAGTTATGTTTTGAATTTGATAATATTAATTTACTTGTAATGATATTATTAATTGTAATTCGATATCGTCGATTAGTCTTTAAGATAAACATAAATTAATTATAAGTTGGTTTGATGCTAATGATTGCAATTTGCTTGTAATAAGGTTATGAAATTTAATTTGCAGGTAATGAGTTAGTTATGTTTTCTTCGTCACTATGATTTTACATTGACCTGTGTTGTTTAGTTTCCAGAGGCCTAAGATGTTTATGTTTTGATTTCATGTATTGTGTTGATAGGTGTATTTAGATAATGAAGTTATAAGAGCATGATGTCTCTTGTTTATGTATAAGGATTCTGATTTATGATAATGTGAGATTATGTATATTTTGTGTTGTAAATGCATCATGATGAGAAATGTGATAGATCATGCTTGGATGGTGTTATGGGCTTTGAAAATTTAGATGCAGTGAAGGGGGAGTGGCTTTCAATGTGGGGTCGGGGCCCAAAGTGGCTTGCCAAGGTAACCCATTGAAAGTTGGTAATCAAGTGATAACTTAATAATAAATCTAGGGGGTGGGGTAGTTCATATTAAACAAGATAATTGGATCCTTCACCCATGCTTGTGGTGCTTGTTTAGACTAAGGATGGGTTGAGAAGGCCTGGTTGGAAAAATCAACTTCCTTGTCCTCACGAAAGGAATGTTGGTTCTGCATGTGTCTCCCTATGGGGCCGGTGTCTAGTGAGAGACTATTAGGGTAACCATAGATGGGGGCCGGCATCTAGTGAGAGACTGTCAGGGTAACCCATGTTAGGACCATGTGATGACACTCTTCCCTACTACAACCTAGCATTCCCTAGTTGTGTTTTCCCCATTCATTGTGTGAATACCTCTGGAAGCAATGTTGGAGTTGATTGTGGTGTTCATATTGACCTGTGTTGTAATGGAGTCATGTGTAGTCCTTGTACTTGTTAGCCTACTATCTTCTTGACTATTTTCTGTAGTGGGACCTTATGTTATCTCCTAGCAGGGGGGTGGACCTTAGGGTTCCACATTGTCGGGTGGTTGTGCTTTTAACTCCATTGGTTTCCTTTGCTATTTTTTGTGTATGAGAAGGATGTATCTCATGTAGCAGATTCCAGATCTTGTTCTATCTTGAGGGGACAGTTACTTATGTTTATGTTTTAGTCTTGTATATCAGTTGAATCGTGTACTGTAATTTTGATGTTTACGTTCCAATGTAATCAGATGCAATGATAGTGTAAACAATGTAATGATGTACTCTTACGTAAAGCAATTTGTATATGCATATGTAGTGTTGTATACATGATCTTGATGGTTATTTAACTGATGCTATAATATTGAATGTAAGTGATTATTCATTTGATGCAATAGATTTAGAATGAATTATTATTGTTAGTTAATTCATGATGTATGTTTAGTTCTTGATAATTATTTTGTTAGTAATGCAGCCGTGGAACCCTAGAAGACAAAGCTTAACTTATATGTTATGAATAGATATAATTTATATTTATTTGTTATTTATTTCTTTAAAAAAAAATTTGTCCATTTATTATAGCATAGTTGTGTTGTTCTCTAGGGTTCCTTGGCGGGCTGTTACATTATGCCAATTTCTAAACATTGCAAAGAGGGAAGCCGAAAAAGGGGACATCTAATTGAGCTTCCTTAAGAACCAAAGCCAACACTCCCTACTGAATGGGCAATGTAGAAGGAGGTGATCAACACTTTCATCAACTTCTCCACATAGAACACATTTAAAGTTTGGCCCAAACCTAATCTCTTAATTCTGTCCCCTATTAGGATTTTTCCATGGAGCGCCAGCTAAGTAAATGCTCTAGCCTTGGGGAGAAGGGTATCATTCCAACAAAGATTCACTGGCCACTCAGAAATCTTTCTTATCACTGCGTACTTATAAGCTTCCTTAACCAAGTAAAAGCCTGACTTCGTTGCAGTCCAAACAATCTCATCCTATATAGGAGAAAAAAACACAACTCTCTTTTGCAAAATGCTTGATAACATAGATTTTTGAGAAGGCAAAAAGTCACAATCCTGAAAACCTCTTCGTCTAATGCACCAATTTCCTAGGCACCCATGCAAACACCAATAATCCTTGACTCTTTGACCCCAGTATCACTGAAGATAACAGCTAGCTTCAAGCAAACCTTCATGATCAGCCAATCTAGGTTCACCATTCTAAGAGTCCTCCCAGAAATTTACCTTCTCACCTTTATGCACCAACCATGAAAGCTTGGGAAGAAGGATCTCTCTACACCTGATAATGAAGTTCCTTTCTCTACCTGAAGAGTCAAGATATTTAACCCTCATTAATTTAGCCCATCTAGTATTAGGATTCTTATAGAAGCTGCAAGCCAATTTGGCTCCAAGGGCCTAATTTTAAATTCCAAAATCTAAAACACCTACCCCACCATTATATTTATCCGCAAAGACCCTGTCCCAAGCCATTAAGTGAATTTTCTTCCCCTTAGAAGACCCTTGCCAGATAAATTGTCTGTAGATTTTATCGATCTGCTAGTTGACCCCTTTAGAGATTTGGAGAATAGGCATCATATAAATAGGAACAACAGTGAGAACAACTGGGATCATGGTCAATCTCCCCGCCAATGATAACCATCTGCCCTTCCAAATGGCAATTTTAGAGTGCAAACTTGAAAGGACATCCTTCCACAAATTATTCTTGTATCTCCCATTGAACAATGGGATGCCTAAGTATTTTCCTGGTAATGATTCAACTTTAAATTTGAAGATCCCTAAAATCTGAGCTTCTATGGGTACATCCACATTAAAGAAGTAAATCATAGATTTAGACTCATTGACCAACTATCCTGAAGCTTTACAATAGTGATCCACAATCTGTCTAATTGTACCAGCTTCCTTAGTTGTCTCTTGACCAAAAAGGATGGTATCATCTACAAATAAAGCATGAGTAAAGGAGTCCTCCAGCCCTATGAAATTTAAACCATGCCAAAGGTTTCTCCTCTTCACCGCTTTGATGGTACATGTGAGAGCTTCTGTCATAAGAATGAAAAGATACGGGGAAATGGGGTCCCCTTGTCTCAAATCTCTAGAAGGTTCAAAATAGTCTGATTCAATTCCATTAACTAGTACCGACATCCTATAGCCTGAAATGAAGGATCTAATCCATTTTCTCCAAGGACTCGAGAAACCCAATCTTTCCAAAATTGCCAAAAGAAAATCCTAGTTGACCCTGTCATAAGCCTTAGCCATTTCAAGCTTAATGATCATTGCTAGATCATAGCCTAGTCTGAGAGAATGCATAATTTTATGCGTTAGAATTACTCCTTCCATTGTCTCCTTTCCTGGGACGAAGCCCCCGTATTCCTCTGAGATGAGATCGGGAAGGATAGAAGAAAGTCTAATAGTTGCAGCTTTGGAGATGACTTTGTAAACAAAGTTACACAAGGAAACTGGTCTGAACTCCTCAAACCTTGAAGGGCCCTTTACTTTAGGGATAAGCATGAGGGAGGTAGTCTTGAACTCCTTGAGAACATTAGAAATTTTTTTGCATTGCTCACTTGCATTCTCTTTTTGCCTTCCGTGAAATGGAAAAATTCACACACATGGCAAAACAAATATTTAATAAGCTTAGACTTTGTAAAGTGTGGTAGATATTTAATTGTTTTCGCACTTCTACAATCCTCATCACCGTTCACTTTTGCACATCCATGGAATGGCAGAATTCAGACACTTGACGAAATATTTTATAAGCTTGAAACTTTATAAATATTTGGAAAATATTTAATTTTTCCTAATATTTATTTTCATTTGCATTCTAAAATTATTTAAAATATATAAAATATTTTAAACATTTGCAATTTAAACATTAGGAAATAATGAGATTTTAATTTCACCTACTGGCCAAACTGGGAAAATTCACTGAGCGCATACCGTAAACCTTGGAGCTGAGATTTTTTGCAAGTGGACACAACCAATTATTTAAAACATGGGTTTTAAATCAGATTTCACCCAGCAATTAGAATTTAGGTACCTCCTTTGTAAATGAGCCCGCTAGACATGTTCACCGCAACTAAAACACATTAAAATAATGCATCATATAGACTCAGTTTCTGATGAAAATGGAAGCGGAGATGTTTTAGACCAAAACAAGAAATGGGTTGCATTTAGAATTGTAAAATTTGCAACTTTTCAGAACACCAAATTTAGCCTAGTCGTAGTCAGAAAAGAATTAAATAGCCCATCAAAACTCATCCTGGAAGCGCGAAACTTAACAAGCGCATTAGCATATGTACCAAGAAGCATTGTACCATATGGATTTGTAAGATGACCTCTAAACTTATCAAAATTTTAATCAGTGAAGATGGGCTTTGGGGTAGATTTAGCAGTATGTCGACCTAGCCTCTGTTGACACATTGAAAGGAGATAGGGACCTCAAATTTGTAAAATTTGAAGGTTCCATCACTATTCTAATTGCTTCCTCTGCTAAAAAAGACTACATTCTAACTGAATAATTCCCAAAATTAGCTAACAAGGAACAACAAAAAGTTGAAATTGATTGTCGAGAGCAACTTTCTTCATCCCTTTATAGCCATGACTGTTGGGAATTCAAAAACTCATAAGCTATCTATCAATCTATCATACTAACCTTGCAAAGGATTCTCTAGATGCCAAAATGTCACTTCATATCACGCTCTAAGAGTGTTTGGGCATCGAATTCAAAAAATCCTCATATGGACTTGACATCTTACTCCTATGAACTTGACATCTCACATCAAATAATACCTTGACTCCCTTTACAAAGCCTTGAATTTTGTATCTAGTTGATCTCCTTAGGTGACTGATGTGACCACCAGAATGTCAGCCGTCAGGTCATCCCACTTTTTAACAATTAAAAATCTTAGGATATTTAAATTATCCACTTGTAAGTAATATGCTACCCCAAACTTTTTAATTTTAACAACTTATCACAACAAGATTAGCACAAGTATGCAACCAAATAGATTACCTCCATACTTCTGATCAATAAGTTCCCAAGATGGGCGAGGTGAGAGCATACTGTGTTTTGGATTACAAATCAAAGCTATGCAATGAAATGAGATACTATCACCTGCTAACAACAGGCATCTATTTTTCAGTAGGCATCCACTTATGTAGTGGGGATACTCCAATTATTCATTGGTGAATAAAGAAAAATAAACATGTTCATTCCTCTACACTGGTGGTAAACCATCCAGGGGTTACAATCTTCTAATAATGTTTACATAAAGATTGCATTGAAAATGAAGAAATTAAATCAAAATGTTTAATTTTCCCCTGTAACCAAAATATGGTTAGAACCATGTGAATACATAGCCCCATCATGATCAAATATCATCATTGAATGCTCAAAATACTCTTGGTTGAAACTAAGCACTTCTAACCACTGTCCACCCCCTTAACAACCTACAAACATTATCCCATAATTGTTGATAGCAACTGCAGTGATAGAACATCACTCAATCATGCCTTAGCTGAAGCAAATATAACATTGAAATACTCCATAACTGAAGAGCTACAAGAGACTCCACTAGAATCATTACGCATCTATGCATATATCACATATTGGAAAACATGAGAATAAGGATTGAAGACTAGACTATAGTATCTTTCCTACTAAATAAGTTTGATAACTTCTGTGACAACCTGAATCTGCTGCTATATGGACTAGCCAAAGAGTACGGAGGGTGTTGAGCAAGGATTAATCAACAAAAGAGTCTCTGGAAATGCTCAAAAATAGGCCCCCGCAATCCGACAATTAAGTCCATTCTTCATAAATTAATTCATATAAACATTCACAATATAATAGTGACCCTACTGCTATGGTACAAACATATACATAGGTGGTACGACTCTTGCAAATGATTCTCAAATAGCTGCATATTGATAAAAAATTAGGTCTGATAAAGGAATCTAAGAAGGGCATGAATTACACAAGTACCAAGTATTACCCACATAGATTCTTCACTAAAATAATGCCAAAATCCAAGGTACGGCCAACCAATGTATGGCACAACTCTGCCTTTTTTATTTGAATAAAAAACTCTTAGAAATGATCAAGGGTAGGCACCTCCAACATATAAACGCTCTCCAAACCTTGCTAAAACACCAGCATACACATATACTCAATAAAAACTCAATCACCGATATGCTGTATGTATGACCTGTAGGCAAAAATACTTCATCAATACATGTCAAAACCTTTCAAGAAACATCACCATATTATTGCAAATTCTAATAATATCAAATGGCAAACTAAAATCTTCCAAAACTATGCAAAAACCATGATGCTCAATGGCAAACTCTGTATGAGCTTGCTCCAAACCTGCCTTTAGCACAAAGGTGATTCCTGTATCAAATCACACTCAATTCTACAAGAGGGTTTTCATCCTCAAGAGAATATGGAAGAACTCACAAGTTCAATCCATCTGTAAAACAATCAAATTCTAAAAGGCCCTTCCAAATGAGCTCTCATTCTCTATATAAAGGCACTTTAGGAGTTACAAAGGAAATGGATTATTTCTTGAAAATAATAACCTTTTTCCTCCAACTTAAATTATTTCTTTTTTTCTACACTTAAGTGCTCACTTTTAAGTGCCTAAATAAAAGAATATATTTTCCCCTTTCCAATGAGCTATAACACTTAATTAACTTTTAATAATTTTCACCTTAAGAAGTTAAGTAAAAATAATAATTAAAATAGATTATTAAATATTACTTTTTGAGGAAAATCCCAAACTTCATCCAACTGCCAAATAAAATGAACCATTATATCTTGTAGGTTTTGGGATGTGAAACGATGCCTTCTGGGTGACTTTCCAAAAATAGATGGCTCCTCCAAGAATCTTGGAGAGCAAACCAAGAGCCTAATCCAACTTCTAAAAACATCACTGTAACCCTGGACATCCACCAATCTCATTGCCATAGAAAATTAGTACATTTCCAGAAGGAAACCCATTATTATAATTAATATTAAACTACGTTGCTATAATTAAACACAACCTTGGGCAACTTTAGTGATATATTAATTAATTATCTAAATAATATTCCCAAACCATATAAAGCAATAGAAATGCACTGATAAACAACTTCAACCATCCCTTGGTGAAATTGAAGACTTGAGACTCACAACTATTTTGTAGACTGAACCATGACAACTCCAAGAATATTGGAGTTCTCCCAAACATGTCGGATAGCCTCCAAGACCCTAGGAACAAGCATAATGCGCACATAAATCTATGTACCAAAAAAGGGACATTATAGTCATCCCCGATCAAGATTGCTTGTCCTCAAGCAACACATGCTATCCAACAGAGATACCTGCATGATTAGCAATAATATTTCTAGATCCCAAATCAATCTCAAGAATGCTCCACATCACTTCTTCTGTGCCACTCTGATGTATCTGTGAACTTATAGTTGGTACTTTGCTTACAACTCTGAAACATTCTTTCAATCACACATCCGTTTGTGTCCCAAACATCTATAACATCACTAACCTTGAGAGTGCAAGAGTTAGCATCCTTCAACAAATCATCAATACAATTTATCAAACCTGAAATTTCAACTAGGAACCAAAATCTGAAATGTTCCTCCAAGGAAGAACATAAATCAGCTTGAACACAAGTTGAAAGTAACTTTGAACAAGCATGAATCACCTGATTTTCACCAACCAAAAGAGCAATATTAGCTAAAACACTTGTCCTTTTTAGCTGAACCTTTCTATCACCTTCCCACAAAGAGCTAAAAAAAAAAAAAGATCAATCTCATGGCTGCAAAAATCTGAAATAATCTCCTGAAAATCTGATTTCAGTAATTTAATAATGGGACAGCCACAACAAAACTGAAATCTTTTGGAAACAACAAGAGATTTAGGCAATCTACAACCAAAATATATCAATGTCATGACCAAAATTTCTCTCCAATCCATCATTATGTATGCAAATGAACACTTATGATTGCTGATTGGAGGAAGGACAATAGCTTCATGACAAAAATTTGACTCCACAATCATCCATGAACCATTCTTACCAACACCACTATACTCCACAAAACCTTGAGGATAAACTCTATTATGAAAAGAATCCACCATTGAACTTAACTCATTGCATACCTTGACCTCATGCCAAACTTTAACAACTGATGATAACTTCTAGTTGGTGAAGTTTTTGTGCAAGGTAACATTCCATGAGTGCTCTTCACCCAGAACACATATCCTATTACTATCCTCCTCCATGTTGCTAACTCCAATTATGTCTTCATCATTCAACATGAGAAGTGTATTGTCCTGAGTTAACTCAAATTCCATTATAAAAGGAGAATTATCAAATCATTGGAAGTTGCTTTCTCCCCCATGATCAGATAAATCTTCATATTGCTCCAACTCTGCATCTACGTACTTAGGAGGTTGTCCTAAGTCAAAACCTTCTTGGAGCAAATCAAGCTCTTTAGTCACCAACTTGATTTCATTTGCTCTAGCAACTCTATCTTTCTCCCTGAATTGATGTACATCATAGGGTTGATTTTCAACTTCTAAGAGAGCCATTTGGTTGCTCTCTAAAGAACTTATTGTTGACTTAAGCTTAGATATAATCTTATCAACTTCAGCCTCTCTTTCGTTCAATGCATCATAGATTTGACCAGAAAACTCAAGGACATGATCTCTATCAATAAGTAGGTTCAAATAATCCAATTTCAATGTTTCTAATGGCTTCCTAACTACACACTAATATTCAAGTGAAGATCCTTTTTCCATTGCCATTTGTCTCCTTTCAACTTGTGCCCTCCAAATGTGATCTTCAACAAACTTATGTATGTTATCCAAGTGAGTTAAGGGTTGTACAACCTTATCTTCAGTGATCAACAACTAATTCTTGAAATCCAATGTTGCATCAACAAGTGAGGTTGATCCAAAGCTTTCAACAAGCTCCCCTTCATCATGCTCATCAACTGACACTTCTAAAAAGACAATTGGTTCTTCAATTTGTATGGGAAATGAATTTTCCTCTTCTTTATCACTTAGATCAAATGATACATGGCAGCATCAAATTTATCACCAATGGCTGATTTAAATTCTTCATCAGCATACTTTTCATCCTGGATCTTTGAGAAGACTAATTATTCTTCACTTGTCACTATTGTGATGCTCACAACACGCCCCATTTTACTCCTTAGCAAAATGAGGACCCCTGCTGTGGCTTTGCTTTTTGCTTTTGTGTGTGGGTTTGTTTGGTGGTAAAAGGGAAAAAGAGAGTGAAAGTTACAAACCTTGTTGAAAACAAAGAAAAAATTACATTAAGTACCAGAGGAGAATATGGGTGAATTCCTTGTCAAAAATGAGTGAGGGTCTCTTTTTGAACCATTTTAAAATTCCAAGTATTTTGCAAGTTATGAGTATTTTGGTAAAAATGTACAATGGGAGGGTTTATATGCTGTATATACAAAGTTCTTTGTATATCAGGTCGTTGTATGTTGCATATGCAAGCTCCTTTGTATACAAGGTCACTTGCATACAAAGTCCTTTGTATATCACTTTGCATATACAAAGTTGTTTGTACATTTTTATTACTTGTATGCATTTCGCTTACACTTTATTTTTATATGCATGCCGCGGACCCGACACAGTTCAAAAATTGAATGCATATTCCGGTGAGTCCGTTGGGTGCATTTTATGTTTTTATGTTAGGCGCCCGGAAGCATACAAGCGAAATATATAAGGCACTTTGTACATGTCATGGAATCGAAAGGTTTATTAAAGTTGTTTTTATCGTTGTATGCTTTGTGCTTTGTATGTATCTTACATACAAAGCTGATATACATTGCACTTTATACAAGTGGCGGAACCAAAATGTTTATGAAATGGGGTTTTATTGTTGTATGTTTCACACTTTGTATGTATATGCTTTTGGTTACATGCATTTCAGGATACATACAACACGGATTTCAAGGGTAATTAAAATCTGATATAATGGATGCATTGTGTACTTGTATGCATTTGGCTAAAGTTTTATTTTTACATACAAGGTGGACCCGACGAAGTTAGGAGTTGAAACAAATGTTTGGTTGAGTCTACCAGATGCATCTTATGTTTGTATGTATCTTACATACAAAGGTGATATACAATGAAATATGCATACATTGCAGAATTGAAGGAAGATTAAAATCTGATATAAGCGATGTATCATGACTTAATGAATATTAGGATATACATTGCATTTTATACAAGGCAAAACCAAAGTCAAGTGAACTATGGTTTATAAAAGCTGAAGTCCGAAGGCACATACAAAAGAGTTTGTATATGTCTATGCTTGTATCTCAAAGTTTGATACAAGTGTTATATGCATCGCGGAGATACAAGTGAAAGGTCAGGTGGATCCCACTGTTTGCATGTCGGGTTTGTATGTATAATTACAATGTATGTTTACAATATACAAGCTGATATGCTTGTATGATTGCGACATACATGCCCGTTATACAAAGGAATAAAAAGCATTGAAAGAGAAGATTTGTATGGGTCGTTTGTATATGCGCTCATACAAGAAGATATACAAAAGTGAAATACAAGCTAATAAAGTTACATCGGGCAGAAATATGTGATCGGTGTGAAATCATTGGATCAATCCAACTGAAGAGAGTTACGCCGATAGTGAAATACAAACAAGGCATACAAAGCGAGATGTATGCAAAATTAAACTAATAGTTTAAAATGCAAATACTAAAGCAGGAGGCGGAACTGTTGGGCACATTTATTACTGTAATCAATGCCCATCTAACATTCTGACCAGGTATAAATTAGCGAAAGTAATATGAATACTTTTTAATCCATTTTATTGTCTGTTTGTAGGTTTGCAGGTATATAGAAGGAGAAACTTGATGGCGATGACATCACAAGGGGTGGATCAGATCACCAAAGAAGTGAAAGGAGATAAGGATGGTGATGAGAAGGAATTTACAGGTAGAACTTAATGGCGATGACATCACAAAGGGTGGAATGGAACACAACGGAAGCAACATAATATATTTTGATGGTTGTTAGGGTTTCCAAAGGGCATCTTTACGCCCAGTATGACTATGTTGCTCAGAGATTTTTTGGGTGAGATTTTGTTTTCCACCATCTGATGCTTCACTTGAGGTATGGACTGTCGATTGACTAGGGTTTTGAAACCAGATTGGGGACAATCAAATCTATATATTGAGCCCCCTTACTCTGTAATAGGTTACATAGGGAGTTGTAGAACAGAGTCAAAGTTGTAATTTATCTTAGCATTTTGAATAGAGGGACCTTTTAGTTTAGAATAGAAGGAGGTTGCCTGTGTCTGCAATAAGGAATGAGTGGAACATCTAGCTTCCTTACTGTATCTGTAAAGCATTGTAAGTTTTTGTGAAGTTGATTAATGAAGCTAAGAGTCATTCATACATTGTAAATTATATATGACTGTGTTTTGAATACAAATGAATCTAGAATTTTGTGTCTATATTCAGAGTGTCTTCTGGCTCTTCTGCATATTTGAAATAATATCTCTTAAAGCTTGCAATCTTGAATGTGTGTTTGTGAAAATACTTAGGGCTTACATTTAAAGGTTTAGTCTGTGGATTTAATCAAATTTGTTGTATTTCTTATAACATGCATAAAAGAATGTTTAGATCCTGTAGTAGAATGAATTTTAGTTTAGATTTCTCTAACTTTTCCCAAACCATTTGAAATACTTAGCTTAAACACATAAATTTAAAGGAGATTGTCTAATATTTGAAGGAAACATGAACAACTGAGTTGATATCTGACAATTTTCATAATATTTGAAAAGGAAAGCTTGTGTTAATATAAATCATATAAAGCTTTGTGATACAGTAACAAATTTATGCAAAGGAATGAAGAAAATGTTGATATGTGTGATATTTTTCATAATTTGAGTCCAGTCAGCCATAAAACACCTTAAATCAAGTAAGGTCCCTTGCATATTACAGCTTCACATTGACCTACTGAATTATCCACAAGGCCAAGACCTAACCATACAGAAACTTGGGATTAAGTAATCTTAATTGATTTCTTCATATCTTTCAAGACAGTTAGGTTTATTTTGTGAATTTTAACTTTTGTTATGAATGTGTAAAAACAACCATCAATAGTTTTTGGTGCTAGAAGGAGGGCCTAATTAGAGTTAGGGTTTGTTTTAAGTAACTCATAACAGTAACAGAGTGACTAGGTCTAGATCTAGTTCAGAAGATATATTTGTGTAATTACCTAATAAAAGGCAAAGTAAGAGTCCTTTTATTTGGAATCCTAGAATATCACATGTAGGAGGCTGATCTGGAACACCTCCTGGATCACCTTTTAGCATCCATAACTTTGTGAGTCCTGACAACTCTTCATTTAGATCTTTAAATCTTGGTCCTAGTCCTCCAAGAAATCCTAATCCTCCAAGAAATCTAGTTATTCCTACAAGCCCAGGTCAAGCACAAGTACCTGCAATGGCTTACTTTAATGTTAATTCTCCCATACAGTTCACTGATTATCATGAGATGCCAAACAATCCTGAAAAGATATGTCCTAAATGTCAATTGCATCAGGATCTAGAAGATCACATTAGAATATTCAAAGAAGCATGCTTTAGGGCTAGGTTAGAATATGAAGATTATGTGTGTAAGTTGTTTCCTTACACCTTCAATGAGCAGGCTTCTAACTAGTATGTTAACTTGCCCAATGGTTATATTTCTTCTTGGGCACTTATGGAAGAAACATTTTTGTCTAGATTTAGAGGACCAATAGATCCTTCCACCTTATATCATAAATTGGCTACAACTAAGACAGGTGAAGGAGAGCTGATTGATAATTTTAATGATAGATTTCAAAAGGCTTATTCTAGGCTAGTAGCTCCTTACATAGTAAATGCAGATACATTGTTAGCCATGTATTATGTTGCCTTAGATCCATTAACTGCTATGTTTGTCAAAAGAAAGGCTGACATAGATACAATATCTAAAGCCTATAAAGAGGCAGCCTCTGTAAACTGGGAGATGAGGCAAACAACTTATAACCCATTTCTTAATGGAGGAAATCCTAGGATACAAAGTCAAACACAACTTTGGAATGGAGTCCCTACACATAACACTCCATTATTGAATCCAATTCCTACATACACACCTGTGTATAATCCTGCACCAATCTAGGCCATAGTCCCTTATATTGGTAACATTGCCAATAATAATCAGATTAATGGTCAATATTTCTTCCAACCTCCTTAGGATACATTTGTGGCAAAAGCACTAGAGGAAAGAGAAGAAATCAAAGAAATTACTGCACACTTGAGAAGATTAACTACTGAAATGACACAACTAAGAAATGAAAATTTCTATGGTAGAAACAACCAAGGATACAGTCAAAACCATAAGAAAAGCTGTAGTTAGAACTACAAACCAAACTATAACCAGAGTCATAACCAAAATTATAACCAGGGTCAAAGTTCAAATCAAAACCAGAATTACAATCAGAATCAAGGTCATAATCCAAGACAACCAATGCAAAATAGAGGACCTGCTACAGATAACAAAGCCTAGGGTAATAACAATAGAAATCAAAATCAGCCAAGGCCACCTAAGACATGGAACATAGGGCCAAATAATGGCACTCTAGCTTCTCCATTTGAGAATTTAGATAACCAGGATACAAAACAAACAACTAGGATTCAAATGGCTGATGTAGCATTGAAGAATTGGTGTAGAATTCATAATACCAGTGCCCATGCTGAACTAGACTGTCCTCAGTTCCATTTAGCAGCCAGTATTTTCAATGTAGATGTATAGGCTCCCACTTCTGAGTTTCTCATTCCCAAAGGTAATGAAGTAGTGCCCTCAGGATATGAGACTGCTTTAGTCTTAGAGACTTTTACCTTTGCAACTAAAAAAGAAGAAGATCAATTGTTAGAGGATGAACCTTATTTTTGTGAGAACCTATATCCTGAATCAACCTTTGTACTAAATGCATTTCAGTTTCCTTTTGAAACTAAAAATGAAGTGTTATATGAAACAGAAGAGGTACAGGCTTTTCAACAGTCAAACAAGAATCACACCTACAATCTAAGAAATAACACTAGGCCAGGAGGTCCTTTCACTACTTCCACTCCTAACAATTTCAATATTCCCCCAGATCAGAACGCTAGTAATAACCTTGCTATACTGAAGGCTAATCATCATACAAATAATGGAACAGTAGCACAAAAGGTCCAAACAAGTAAAATAGAAATAGTAGAAACAATGAGGTTGATGAGTTATTTATCTGAAGAGATAAAGAAAATCAAGGTCAATATACCTTTGTGTGAATTATTGAAAAGTCCAGGGGTCAGAAATGCTTTCATAAAATCCTTGGACACATATGTGACAGGTGAGGTTTTTGCTGATATGAGTGTTCCTAGTAGAGATTCACAACTCAAAGAAAAGAGTAAGAAAATTGAGCAGCCTTCCAACACTAATGTGGTAATGTATGCAGATAAGAAAGAAGCTCCTCCTTTCTTGTTAACTATTAGAATGTTTGGAAAGAATATACATAATTACATGGTAGATTCTAGTGTATTAGCTAATGTAACGCCTTTAGGAATATGCAAAACTTTAGGGCTGACTCCTACCAAATCTACCAAGGTTGTTACACAATTGGATAAAATTGAGGTTAATGTGATAGGAGAACTGATGAATATTCAAATGCAATTAGCCTCAGATCCTAGGGTAAGTCAGTTTATTGACATTCAGATAGTGGATATCCCTGTGAATTATGGGATGCTATTGAGTAGAGACTGGTCTAAAATGTTGAATGGATATATGGCCACTGATTTTTCACATATGTGGTTACTTTGGAGAGGTGTTCCAAATCCGATTAGGATAGAAGTAGAACCCAAGATGAAACACATGATTACAGAGTACAATAGGACTAATGAGATATTGTATGCTTCTGTTGAACCTGGTGTTTATAGAGTTACTAACAAAGGGGTACAAGTTGAAGAAATCCTGATGTTAAATATTAGAGAAAAACATGTCAGGAAGGAAACAATGTTGTTCATTGAGTCTGATGGAAATTCTTCTGATGAAGAAAATAATGCAATGAATAATTTTGGTTAGGTCATTAGACAGGAAATGGAAAGGTGCATTGAACAAAATCTACCAGTTCAGTGCAAGTTATGTAAAAGAATGTGTAGAGTCCATAATAGGCCACATTCTGAAGAGAATTATGGAATGTGCAGAGACATTATTGAATATCAATACATAAAATGCACAAAGGGAGTAGGAATGCAAGAAGGAAGGGTTAATCCTAATCAACCAGAGGAGTACTTTCAGAATAACATAGATGTGTTGATCCCAGATTTAAAAGAAGAAACAAAGGACAAGAGTATTTGTCTTTCTAATTTACAAACTGAAAGTATAACTGTGCAAGAGGGTCAAAATGAATCACCTATGAATGAACAAGATAGCACCTCACATGTGATAGAAAAAGTAAAACATACCAAAGTAAAGGGTAAAAAAAACAAAGATGGCATGTGGACATTGAAATGTGACGGATCTAAATCTAAATAAGGTGAAGGTGCAGGTGTGGAGCTTATAGATCCTCATGGTAAGTCATATTTAGTAGCATATAGGTTACAATTTTCTTGTACTAACAACGTTGCAGAATATGAAGCCTTGATTTATGGACTTGTTATGGCTATCAAGAAAAAGGTAAAAATGATTAGGGTATTTTCAGATTCTGAGTTAGTGGTCAGGCAAGTAAGGAAATTATATGCATGCAACTACAAAAAGATGGTCTGTTATAGGCATAGGGTGTGGGATTTAATAGATTCATTTGATGCTTTCAATATAGAACATATCCCTAGAGAATTGAACCATAGACCAGATGCATTAGCAGTTGCTGCTAGCACTTTAGAGCCCTTAGCATTGTCAGGTTTAAAATGATTTGCTGTTGAATTAGTAAATGTTCCTAGTATACCAGATAATGTTACTCATTTCCAAGTATTTGAAGGGGATCAAAAAATTGTAGACTTTCTAACTTGTAATGAGGTCTTTGAAGCTCAAATTATTGATGAACAGGAAAGGCCTGATGTGTCTTGGGATGAAGAAGACATAATCAACCTAAAAAGCAACTTCTTACCTAAGGGGGTAATTGAGCTAGAATAGATTTTTGGCTTTGATGGGGTAATAAGATAGAAAGATTTGTCCAAAACTGAGGGAGGTAAGTGTGATCCATATAACCTTGGAACAGAATAGAGTCCACAGAATGTATTGATTAGAAAGGTTTGCTCTGAAGAATTGAGAAAAGAAATTGTGGATGTTTTGAAAGAGTACAAATATGTCATGGCATGGACATATGAAGATTTGAAGACATATGATACATCCATCATAACTCATGTGATACCTTTGAGACTAGAGGTTAAACCATTTAGGTAGAAACAAAGGCCTGTGAATGCCATTTTAGAGCCTTTGATCTTCGAAGAAGTGAAAAAATTGTTGTTTGCCAGAATAATTTTTCCAGTTAGACATTCAACCTGGGTAGCTAATTTAGTACCTGTAAGAAAGAAAAGTGGAAACATTAGGTCATGTGTAGATTTTAGAAATCTGAATAAGGCATCTAAAAAAGATAACTATCCCCTGCCTCCCATAGATGAAGTACTGCAAGTAGTAAATGGGGCTAGGATGATGTCTTTTCTAGATGGATTTTTAGGATATAACCAGGTCTTAGTTGATAAGGAAGATAGGATGAAGACCACTTTTACTTGCAAATGGGGAAATTATGCATATAGAAGAATGTCTTTTGGTCTAATCAATGCAGGTGCCACTTTTCAGCGAGCCATGGACACAGCATTCTGTGGATTGTCAGGTAAGTGCATTGTAATTTATATGGATGATTTAACTGTTTACTTTAAAGATGCATCCACTCATGTTGAAGATCTGAGAAGAGTGCTTAAAAGGTTTGAAAGGTATGAGATTTCTCTTAACCCTAAGAAATGTTCATTTGGCATAACTGAAGGTAAATTATTAGGACATGCCATTTCTGAAAATGGGATATCTATTGATCCTGATAGAATAGAAGGAATAAAGAAATTGCAATTACCAAATAGTAAGAAAGAACTAAAGTCATTTTTTGGTAAGATTAATTTTGTCAGGAAGTTCATTACAGGGTTTGCAGAAATTGTGCAACCATTGAACGCCATGCTGAAGAAGGATGCAATGATAGAATGGACATCAGTAGCTAAAGCTGCATTTGAAGATATTAAGGAAGCCATTTCTGATGCTCCTATGTTGACAAGTCTAGATTATACAAAGCCATTCTACATTTATTCTTTTGTATCTTCACATTCAGTTGCAACTACTTTAACACAAAAGGGAGAAGACAACGAAGAAAAACGCATAGCCTTCATGAGTGCACCGCTAAAGGATGCACAACTAAAGTATCTTGATACAAAAAGACATGCGTTTGCATTAATAAGAGTAGTGAAAAAGTTTAGACATTATATCTTACACAGCCAAGTTAAAGCCATAGTGCCAGATGCGGCCGTAAAGATGCTGCTGATGCAGAATGAGACTGGAGAGAAAAGAGCCAAATGGATTACAACATTGCAAGAGTTTGACATGGAAATTATTCCAATGAAGTTGGTCAGAGGACAAGCATTAGTACAAACCATAGCAAACATAGATCCAAATTTGGTAAAACAACAGTATGTGTTGAATTCTAGTGATGCATCATGGTGGTATGATGATTTGAACACTTTTCTAATATCAAGCAAATATCCAAATAAGATGAAATCTTCTTAGAGGAGAGATTTAAAGATTAAAGCACAGAAGTACATGGTATAAGGAGGTCTTCTATTTAGGAAGAACCATGAAGGAATATATTTAAGATGTTTAGACAAAGTTGAAGTAGATAAGGTGTTGTCACAATTACATGATAAGTATGGAACTGCTCATGGTTCCCATTTAGCTACAATGCATAAGATATTGAGAGTGAGATACTATTGGCCTACAATGTTTAAGGATACAGAAAGTCACATTTGAAGCTATCACACTTGTCAAACTACATCAGACAAGGGAAGGAATCAGGCTAATCCATTACAGCCGGTCATTGAGTCTAGACCATTTGTACAATGGGGCTTAGATTTCATTGGGGTCATAAATCCTCCGTCATCTGCAGGACATAAGTTTATACTAACAGTAACTGACTACTGTAGCAGGTGGACTAAAGCCACATGTTGCAAGTTCTCTATTACTGAGGTAGTTATCAAGTTCCTTGAAGAAAACATCATAACCAGGTTTGGAACTCCCTATTCGCTGGTATGTGACAATGGCCCTGCATTTTCTTCTTTGAAATTTTCCAAATGGGCATTTGAATATGGGATAGTTTTAAAGTTTTATTCAAACTATTATCCTCAGGGGAATGGGTTAGTTGAGTCTACAAACAAAATTTTACTGGATATAATCAAGAAGCTAACTGAAAAGAATCCTAGAGAGTGGAACACATTGTTGAAATATGCGTTGTGGGTAGATAGGACTAAGGTTAAGTCAGCCTTAGGCAATGCACCTTATCACTTAGTTTATGGGATTGATCCCATACTTCCAGTGAATTTAAGAATACCAGTCTGAAAGTTTGCTAATGAATATTTAGGCTTTGATGAACATAGAGAGGCCAGAATAATACAAATGTTGTAATTAGATGAGAAAAGAGATCAAGCCATTGAGAAATTCGCCAAACATCAAGCAGTAGTCAAAAGGTGGTTTGATAAAAGAGCAAGAGTCAAAACGTTTAGAATATTAGACTTAGTGTTGTGCTGGGATAAAGCACATGAAAAGAAAGGAAATAATGGAAAATTTTACAAGTTATGGTTAGGTCCATTACAGGTCGCAAAAATAATTGGAGACAATACGTTTAGGCTCAAGAACTTAATTGGGGAAGATGTGCCATTACCAGTTAATGGCCAAAACTTGAAACATTACTTTTAGGCTTGAGGTAAGGACAATTAGTCTCTATGTATCATAATGTAAATAATGTACAGTTTTGTGTTGTTTCTATTTTGTTCTTTTGTTTTCTTTTGTTCTGTGTTGTTTCTATTTTGTTCTTTTTATTTTTTTTTGTTTTTGTTTTTGTTGGTTTGTGTGTTGTGTTGTCTTAGCAGGGATGTTTGTTTTTATTTAGAGTATGCATGAGCAGACTAACAACCACTGAAAATAATAGAAAATTCAGAACATTTAGGTTAATTATTTGAAATTTATGCATAACTTGTTGTGACTGTCATGAATGTAGAAAGTTGTTTAACTTGTGAAATTTTGTATTCAATAACTATGGGTTGAGTATTCAAGGGAAGTTTCTCACAATGACACACCTAAAATCCTTGGGTTTGTTGAACATACAGTGTAGATATTAGGTGAAAAATCAGAGGTCACCCTTGCTACCATTACGATTCTCAACTTAATTTTAGCAAGTGATCATGCCTTGCATCATAAAGTTACAACTGTAATATCTTATGAAATCTCTATCAAATACAAAAAAATAATAATAAATAAATAAAATGGATTTTACTAAAAATCTAGATTAAGCCATCTAAGTAACTCTACCGGGGCTATAGACGCTTGTTGGTAGTGGGGCTCTACTTAGGAGAATTGTAACGATAACCTTGTCAGGGCTATGGACGCCTACTGGCAGCAAGGCTCTATCTGGTTGACTATGAGGGAATGACATCAACTATGAAGTCTAATATCAGTCACTGGTTTGTTCAACTAATTTTCAAGATGAGGATTATTAATCATGTGCACCCACTTAAACTAAAGGGAAAATTCATGCACCTTATTGAATACATTAAGTCTCAATTTAGATAATGATTTGCAGAAAAGATAGTTGGAAGTTATGAATTTATTTCATTTAGTTTTCTTTAATGGTTTTAATTTGATTGTTTTGTTTGGTTGCGTTGTGATGCTCACAACACGCCCCATTTTACTCTTTAGCAAAATGAGGACCCCTGCTGTGGCTTTGCTTTTTGCTTTTGTGTGTGGGTCTGTTTGGTGGTAAAAGGGAAAAAGAGAGTGAAAGTTACAAACCTTGTTGAAAACAAAGAAAAAATTACATTAAGTACCAGAGCAGAATATGGGTGAATTCCTTGTCAAAAATGAGTGAGGGTCACTTTTTGAACCATTTTAAAATTTCAAGTATTTTGCAAGTTATGAGTATTTTGGTAAAATGTACAATGGGAGGGTTTATATGTTGCATATACAAAGTTGTTTGTATATCAGGTCGTTGTATGTTGCATATGCAAGCTCCTTTGTATATCGGGTTGCATATACAAGGTCCTTTGTATACAAGGTCGCTTGCATACAAAGTCCTTTGTATATCGCTTTGCATATACAAAGTTCTTTGTATATCGCTTTGAATATATAAAGTTGTTTGTATATTTTTATTACTTGTATGCATTTCGCTTACACTTTATTTTTATAGGCATGCCGCGGACCCGACACAGTTCAAAAATTGAATGCATATTTCAGTGAGTCCGTCGGGTGCATTTTATGTTTTTATGTTAGGTGCCCGGAAGCATACAAGCGAAATATACAAGGCACTTTGTACATGTCACGGAACTGAAAGGTGTATTAAAGTTGTTTTTATCATTGTATGCTTTGTGCTTTGTATGTATCTTACATACAAAGCTGATATACATTGCACTTTATACAAGTGGCGGAACCGAAATGTTTATGAAATGGGGTTTTATTGTTGTATGTTTCACACTTTGTATGTATATGCTTTCGGTTACATGCATTTTAGGATACATACAACGTGGATTTCAAGGGGAATTAAAATATGATATAATGGATGCATTGTGTACTTGTATGCATTTGGCTAAAGTTTTATTTTTACATACAAGGTGGACCTGACAAAGTTAGGAGTTGAAACGGATGTTCGGTTGAGTCTGCCAGATGCATCTTATGTTTGTATGTATCTTACATACAAAGGTGATAAACAATGAAATATGCATACAATGCGGAACTGAAGGAAGATTAAAATCTGATATAAGTGATGTATCATGACTTAATGAATATCAGGATATACATTGCATTTTATACAAGGCAGAACCAAAGTCGAGTGAACTGTGGTTTATAAAAGCTAAAGTCTGAAGGCACCTACAAAAGAGTTTGTATATGTCTATGCTTGTATCTAAAAGTTTGATACAAGTGTTATATGCATTGAGGAGATACAAGTGAAAGGTAAGGTGGACCCCACCGTTTGCATGTCGGGTTTGTATGTATAATTACAATGTATGTTTACGATAGACAAGCCGATATGCTTGTATGATTGCGACATACATGCCCATTATACAAAGGAATTAAAAGCATCAAAAGAGAAGGTTTGTATGGGTCATTTGTATATGTGCTTATACAAGAAGATATACAAAAGCGAAATACAAGCTAATAAAGTTACATCGGGCAGAAATATGCGATCAACGTGAAATCATTGCATCAATCCGACTAAAGAGAGTTACGCCGATAGTGAAATACAAACAAGGCATACAAAGCGGGATGTATGCAAAATTAAACTAACAGTTTAAAATGCAAATACTGAAGCATGAGGCCAAACTGTTGGGTGGATTAATTACTGTAATCAATGCCCATCTAACATTCTGACAAGGTATAAATTGGCAAAAGAAATATGAATACTTTTTAATCCATTTTATTGTCTGTTTGTAGGTTTGTAGGTATATAGAAGGAGAAACTTGATGGTGATGACATCACAAGGGGTGGATCAGATCACCAAAGAAGCAAAAGGAGATAAGGATGGCGATGAGAAGTAATTTACAGGTAGAACTTAATGACGATGACATCACAAAGAGCGGAATGGATCACAACGGAAGCAACAGAAGATATTTTGATGGTTGTTAGGGTTTCCAAAGGGCATCTTTACGCCCAGTATGACTATACTTCTCAGAGATTTTTTGGGTGGGATTTTGTTTTCCACCATCTGATGCTTCACTTGAGGTATGGACCCCCAATTGACTAGGGTTTTGAAATCAGATTGGGGACAATCAAATCTATATATTGAGCCCCCTTACTCTGTAATAGGTTACATATGGAATTGTAGAACAGAGCCGAAGTTGTAATTTATCTTTAGCATTTTGAATAGAGGGACCTTTTAGTTTAGGATAGAAGGAGGTCACCTGTGTCTACAATAAGGAATGCATGGAAGATCTAGCTTCCTTACTGTATCTGTAAAGCATTGTAAGTTTTTGTGAAGTTGATTAATGAAGCTAAGAGTCATTCATACATTGTAAATTATCTATGAATGTGTTTTGAATACAAATGAATCTGGAATTTTGTGTCTATATTCTAAGTGTCTTCTAGCTCTTTTGCGTATTTGAAATAATATCTCTTAAAGCTTGCAATATTGAATGTGTGTTCGTGAAAATACTCAGGGCTTACATTTAAAGGTTTAGTTTGTGGATTTAATCAAATTTATTGTATTTCTTATAATATACATAACAGAACATTTAGATCCTATAGTAGAATGAAGTTTAGTTTAGATTTCTCTAACTTTTCCCAAACCATTTGAAATACTTAGCTTAAACGTAGAAATTTAAAGGAGATTGTCTGATATTTGAAGGAAACATGAACAACTGAGTTGATATCTGACAATTTTCATAATATTTGAAAAGGAAAGCTTGTGTTAATATAAATCATATAAATTTTTGTGATACAGTAACAAATTTATGTAAAGGAATGAAGAAAATGTTGATATGTGTGATATTTTGCATAATTTGAGTCTAGTCAGCCATAAAACACCTTAAATCAAGTAAGGCCCCTTGCATATTACAGCTTCACATTGACCTACTGAATTATCCACAAGGTCAAGACCTGACCATATAGAAACTTGGGATTAAGTAATCTTAATTGATTTCTTCATATCTTTCAAGATAGTTAGGTTCATTGTGTGAATTTTAACTTTTGTTATGAATGTGTAAAAACAATCATCAACAGTCATAGGGAATTCCCACTCATTCTCAGAGCATCACTAGAATGGTTGAGATTCTCTTCATTAGGTGTTGTTCTAAAAATGTTAGCTGCATCAACTTTTTCAACCTTTCTAATTTCACCATTTCTCATGTCCTCATCAGGGCACTCTACTACAATGCTCTCAAGATTGATTGCAAAGACACCTTCTAGCAATCTATCAATCATCTTCAACTCATTCTCAAAAATTGTGGCATCTCCTGGGTCTTCATCGAATGAAGGACTTGCAAAGTCCCACACTTTTGGGTCATTAACTTCTTCAAAGCACATCTCATCTTCACTAATTTCTGCTATAGTCTTCTCCAAATCATCTAGCTCCTCTATGCATGCCTCTTGATTTGTGACCTTGTCTTCATCATACAGAGGCTCAGACTCATTTCTTTCAGCTAACAGGTCTTCATCTTCTCCTTTTTTAGATTCCACATCATCTAGAAGGAAAGAACATGTGGTGAAGGTTACTGGTTTATCTTCTTTGTTCTTGCATTGGTGGTTAGGCTCCCAAGAATCTTTGCATAGGAAACAAAGACTTCTTCTCTTGAGTTCATTCTTGTTGTCCATTTTCTTTCTTGAAATGAGAGACCTCTTGTTTTGTTGGCTGGAAGGTGATGTCTTGAAATAGTTCTTGGTCTTTTCCATTGGAGTAGGTAACCTGGGCTTCCATAAAGACATTTTCCCCTTCTCGTCTTCCTTCCTCATCCTTCGAATGTATTCTATAAGGCCTTTTTTGTGAGGATCTACCTCCTTGATTATTTCCAAGAAAGCATCCCATGAAATTTGATGCTTAAAATCAACTAAAATACCTTGGTACTGATCAATAATTTTTGTCACCTGTCGATCATACTTTCTTCGATCCAACTTCTCTTGAACTGCTCTTTCTAATTCATCATTACTTTGTCTAAGAGAATTAATCAAGACATCTGTCTCAATTCTTCTCCCCACAAGAGATGCCATGATCTCACATTCACTAAACAACTTCTTTCAGCTGCCAAATCTCTGAACACACATGCAAGTGCTAATCACTCACATGCAAGGATGAAAATTTGTCCCACACTTGAAGATCTACAAGGAAAATGAATAGAAACCTGAACAAGCTGGTAAGTTCACCAACTTTGATACCACTGTAATATGCTACCCCAAAATTTTTAATTTTAACAACTTATCATAGTAGGGTTAGCACAAGTATGCAACCAAATAGATTAACTCCACACTTCTGATCACCAAGTTCCCAAGATGGGCAAGGTGAGAGCATACAATGTTTTGACTTACAAATCAAAGCTATGCAATGAAATGAGATGCTATCATTGGCTAACGATAGACATTTGCTTTTCAACAAACATCCACTTATGCAGTGGTGATACTCCACTTATTCAGTGGGTGAATAAAGAAAACTAACATGTTCATTCCTCCACACTGGTGGTAAACCATCCAGGGGTTACAATCTTCTAAGAATGTTTGATATTAATGTTTACATAAAGATTGCATTAGAGTTGGAACAATTAAATCAAAATGTTTAATCTACCCCTGCAACCAAAATATGGTTAGAACCATGTGAATACTGTTGATAACTGAGAGGGGGGGGTGAATCAGTTATCCTAATTATTTCCCTTTTTGAACTTTCTTATTAATTAATGCAGCATTGAATCAAACACAAAACATTACCATAAAATAAGAAACACATGACACAGTATTTTTGATGTGGAAACCCTGTTAAGGGAGAAAACCACGGGGTGATTAACCCAAAATTATTCTTTGTTAGAAGAATAGGAAATTACAAAATGGCACTTGCCAATTAGGGCTCACTGCCCGAGCACACTGCTCACAAGAGGCCCACTGCCTACAAGAAGACACACTGTCTACAAAGTGATAAGAATCACAGTCTTGAACTGATTGGAAGCATCTACATATGCTGGAGTTTAGTTCCGGTTAGGCTTAGTACACTGATCTGCTGCACTTCATCTTTTCTCTGTTCTTTATTCTGCTATCCTTTCACATACCGGATCTGTCTTGGTACTTCTGCTCTGTTCTGTTCTTCTTCGCATATATCTTAACATCGTCACACCCTTCACAACTAAATCCATCCTCTATATATATCCGCACAAGTAATTTCATCACCTTTCTAGTCGGCATTCGGAACAGTCTAGTTTCTTACAAACTCTGTTCTGTCGGCTGAATCCTTGCTCACCAAGTAATGCGGATCAAGCATATACTTGTAGATATCATTAATCATGTCAGCCAAACATGATTCATGCCTTCACAACCTTTATCATCAACAGTAACACATCCAGAAAGTAGTCTGATACTCTGTCAGTCAGTTCTTCCTCTGTTTTCACTGTCTCTCAGGAATCCGGTACTCAAATATTCATATCTTTTTCCTTGTCCATCACCGGAGGCTAAATCCTTGGAATATACCACTCAAGGTAGTCCTCTTGACTTCCCCAAATCCGCACTGCACCAAGACACTTCCTCTGAGAGATCCGGACCAATCTGTCAGACCTTGCCACATGCTCTGTTCTTGTTCACCGGACCACAACAATCTTTATTCTGACTTCCGGTAGAGACACACCATGACTTGCGGATATGTGGGATGACCTTTGTTGCCATCAATGACAACAACCATGAATCCATATAGTGTCTCTTGCCAACAAATACACAACCCCATCATGATCAAATGTCATCACTAAATGCTCAGAATACTCTAGGATTAAACTAAGCACCTCTAACCACTATCCACCCCCTTAACAACTTACAAACATTTTGCCATCATTGCTGATAACAACTGTAGTGATAGAACATCACTCAATCATGCCAAGTAGTTGAAGCAAATATAAAATTGAAATACTCCATAACTGAAGAGCTACAAGAGACTCCACTAGCATCATTAAGCATCTATGCATATATCACATATCAGAAAACATGAGAATAATGATTGAAGACTAGACTATAGTATCTTTCTTACTGAATAACTCTAATAACTTCTGTGACAACCTGAATTTTCTGCTGTACGGACCAACCGGAGAGTACAGAGGGTGTTGAACAAGGATTAGTCAGCAAAAGACACTCTATTAATGCTTAGAAATAGGCCCATGTAATGTGACAATTAAGTCCATTCTTCATCAAGCAATTCATATAAACCTTCACAATATAATAGTGACCCTCTTGCTATGGTACAGACATATACACAGGTGGTAGGACTCCTGCAAATGATTCTCAAATAATTGCATACTGACAGAAAATTAGGTTTGATAAAGGCGTCTAAGAAGGGCATGGATTACACAAGTACCAAGTATTACCCTCCTAGATTTTTCACTAAAAAAATGCCATAATCCAAGGTATGAAACAACTCTGCCTTTTTTCCCTGAATAAAAGAAACTCTTAGAAATGATCAAGGGTAGGCACCTCTAATAGATAAACACTCTCCAAAGCTTGCTAAAACACCTGCATACAAATATACTCAAGAAAAACCCAATCACGCATCTGATGTATGTACGACTTGTAGGCAGAAATACTTCATCAATCCATGTCATAAATTTTCAAGAAACATCACCATATTATTGCAAATTCTAATAATATCAAATGCCAAAATAGAATCTTCCAAAACTATGCAAAAACCACGAAGCTCAATCGCAAACTCTGTATGAGCTTGCTCCAAATCTGACTTCAACACAAAGATGATT
Source organism: Cunninghamia lanceolata (assembly GCA_027924645.1). Classification (NCBI taxonomy): domain Eukaryota; kingdom Viridiplantae; phylum Streptophyta; class Pinopsida; order Cupressales; family Cupressaceae; genus Cunninghamia; species Cunninghamia lanceolata. Next base: position 11,449,927 of record BSBN01000828.1, on the reverse strand, counting down.
CCTAAATGAAATCACACTCAATTCTACAAGAGGGCTTTCGTCCTCAAGAGAATATGGAAGAAATCACAAGTTCAATCCATCTGCAAAACAATCAAATTCCAAAAAGCCCCTCCAAATGAGCTCTCATTCTCTTTATAAAGACACTTTAGGAGTTACAAAGGAAACGAATTATTTCTTGAAAATAATAACCCTTTCCCTCCAACTTAAATTATTTCTTTTTTCTCCACTTAAGTGCTCACTTTTAAATGCCTAAATAAAATAATATATTTTCCCCTTTCCAATGAGCTATAACACTTAATCAATTTTTTAATTATTTTCACCCTTAGGAACTTAAGTGAAAATAATAATTAAAATAGCTCATTAAATATTACTTTTTCTGGAAAATCCCAAACTTCATCCAACTACCAAATAAACTGAACCATTATATTCTGTAGGGTTTAGGATGCGAAACAATGCCTTTCGGGTGACTTTCCTAAAATAGACAACTCCCAATCCAATTTCTGAAAACATCACTATAACCCTGGACATCCACTGAGCTCAATTCCATAGAAAATTAGTCCATTTCCAGAAGGAACCCCATTATTATAATTAATATTACACTAAATTGCTATAATTAAACACAACCTTAGGCATCTTTTGTGAAATATTAATTAATTATCTGAATAATAGTCTCAAGCCATATAAAGCAATAGAAATGCATTGATAAACAACTTCGACCATCCCTTGGTGAAATTGAAGACTTGAGACTTGTAACTGTTCTACAGACTAAACCATGACTACTCCAAGAACATTAGAGTTCTCCCAAACATGTCAGATAGTGTCATGCCCACATTTCCCATGCAATCACGACATGAAATATCAAAAAATTTTACATGCATCCCTAGAAACCCCCTCGCATGCTTTAGCGTGCTCAGTGGTAATACACATAAGGTGTAAACATGTCAATCAAATCTTGGGGTAGTGCGATTACATACGCAATCTCCTGCGTGATGATAACCGACTAGGGGGTTATGCGATGTGACGGGCGTCACCATTAGGGTTAGGATCGATTTGACCCGCACCCTAAGTTTCCTAAATGAGTGGCATGATTTCAATATGAGTCGAAATCAAAACCCTAAGCCTAGAGCATAAAAGGATTAATTAATAAGCTCCTCCATCCATAAATATAGTGTGAAAACATTAAATTTTAAAACAAGCATAACATAAATCAGTGAAATATTCCACCCAGTTTCCTAGAAAATTTCAGCAGCATAACACCTCTAGAGCATACACGGGAATATATTTAAAAATCAATTTGCCTACCAAGAGTTTACTAAAACTAATTAAAATAGATTAAATTAAAAATTACGGTAAGATGATTAATTAGCCGCATTAAGGTTTTCTAAAATTGGTTTACTAGGTTAAATTAATTTAATAAATAACATCATCCTAAAGATGCTCACAATTAAAAATTATTATATCTAAAGACTAGAAAAATAAACCCCTTCCTACTATTAAATAAAAGGAATAACATTCCCAACATATTTAATTATTCCTCCTAATAGAACCATACTAACATTATTTCCCCAGGACAAAATTAAAGGAGTCAAACAAGTTTAATTTAATTTCCCATTCAAGTTAGAAAAAAAAAAAGGAAATGAAGAATTCCACCCCATTAAATTATTATACCTCAAGGAATAAGTTTCACAACAAGCTAAAAGGTAAAAATCAAATAAGGGCATAAAAGGGGCACATGGGCTCATGTGCACCCATGTCATCCTATTTAAAAATTTGAGTAAAAATTTTCCTCCCACCAAGAAAGAATATAAAATTTAACCAAACCCTAAAGAATTTCCCAAATAAAATATTCCCCAAGCCCTAAACCTAAAAGCTATCATTATTGACTTCTCCCTATTCTCTATTTTTCCATTCTAACCCTAACCCTTGTTTTCTTTTCTCTCCTTCCTTTCTTCTCCTCTCTCATTTTCTTCTTCCCATTTTTTTGTTGTTTGTGTTTGTAGGTCTAAAAAAAAACAACCATGAAAGACCTCTCACGGAGGTGTACACAATGTTTAAATACATGTATTTTCTTCTATTAAAACTTAGCCCTATTTTTTTTGAGGTCTATATATATATCCCTAATGTTAGATATATAGGGAGTATACAACACATAGAGGAGTTTTATTTGCAGCTAAGGTATACATAGGGTTCATGTATATAATGTTAGATATACAGGGAGTATACAACACAGAGAGGAGTTTTATTTACAGCTAAGGTATACACAGGGTTCACATACACACACACATATATATATGAGAGACCAAATATATTAAATGTATATATAACAAGCATTGCAGGAAGAGTCATGGCTGAATGACCGTTTGCAGAGATGCGATGACAGGTTTTATTAAGGGTGGCGCTGCCGTTGTATGACATAGGTTTAAAGAATATATAGAAGGAGGCATGGGGGGTCGTCCTCCCCACATCCCATGTATTACTATCACAGCCAAGCAATGCTGATGGGGGCTGTGGTGGGGGGTTCGAATCCCCCCACCGCCCACAACACTTTACCCACAAGTTTCCCCACGGCGGGGGTAAAAAAAAATAGTATCAAATTTTTATTTCCTTCTTTTGTTTTAAAATCACATTCGATCTGCCATTATCAGCTATAAGTATATTTTTATATTATATATATATTTATTTATTTCTCCCAATCACACATAAGTAAATTTTTTTTTGTAAAAACAAATATAGATACATCATTATGTATATATATGTTTATATATATATAAGACATGTATGTATTTCAAATTGAGCATGAATATGACATTCACATGTGTATTTATTTTTCTAATGACATGAAAGATTCCATTTCTGATCTAATTTTTTTGAAAGTAAAACAACTCTATTATTGTTTTTTGAAAACTATAATACAAACCAGCAACTAAATAATTAAAACATGAATTTAAAACAACAACATATCCATGTATTATTTCTTTTCCTTTCTTAAAACAACATTAAAAAGAAAAGTTATATATATATATATATATTCCATTGCAACTTTCTCACAACCTCATAATAAAAACCAACAACACGTATATTTTATTTTCTTGCAACCACAAGTATATGGGAAACAACAATAAATATCTTTTGAAAACAAATACACCATAAGAGAGTATCACACACACACACACACATATATTTTCTTGACAACAACAAATAAGCCATTCTTTGGCCAAGGCTCTCAAGAGGCCAAAAAGAACAAATACAATACCAACAAAATATGCCTTCACCCAAACTCCAAAGGTCACCAATACAACTTGCAAGAACTTAAAACAATGGAGGGACAACCAAGACACTATAAACACTCTCCTCCCTACCATAGACCCACAAGTGGGTCACCCCCGAGCTTGGAGGTCGATCTTAACACGGGTTTTTTTTCCACACCACAACACAACAATAAGAAAACCATGTAAATAATGAAGAACACCCATAAGTTTTACACAACACAAAATCCATAGAAATGGATTTGAAGGGGTAGGGGAGTGGACATCACTCAAATCAAGAGGATCACTCCACAAAAATCCTAAAGTCTCAACACAAAAATAAGGCCTGAAGCCCAATATGATAACTCCATGAATATAAAGATTTCACCATGGCACTCATGCCAACAAATATACCCCATACTCCAATATCTTTCCCTTAAGGTTATAAACATACCAAAACCAGGAGGGTGACCTCAAGGAGGTTCACTCCTCCCCCACCCCACACATGGATGGACACACACAAAGTTGGTAGTCTCATCCCAAACACCCAAAAACCCCACAACAAAGAAGACACACCAAAACATATCAAACATATAACCAAAATTAACAAAGCATAAGGGATGGCTAAAATACCAAGAGGCTTACCTTAAGAGCCCAACAATGGATGAAAGTTGAAGAAGAGCCCACAATATTTCTCCAAGCCTCCAATCCTCCAAAATCTCTCTAACTCCCCCAAATCCTCCAAAGACAGAAAAATAAATAAAAAATCAGAACCCCCTTCCCCTCTCAAAGAGGAATTAAAATAGGTCTCATTCCAAGGCCTTGAGGAATGAGAAGGTGACACATGTCACCTTCTCCTTCCTCTTCCCATCCCACTTGCAAGGGAAAAGGAATGTCACCTTCTCATTCCTCTTCCCATCCCACTTGCAAGGGAAAAGGAATGTGAGGGTGACATGTGTCACCATCCCATCCATTCAAACCTCGCCCTCTCCACATGTGCTCTCACACATGTGTGAGAGCAAAGGTGGAGAGGTGGCATCTCTCCACATGGGCTCCAAGAGGATAAGGAATGACACATGTCATCACCTTATTCTCCAAAGGGAGCCCCTTCACTCCAAGATACTCTCACACATGTGTGAGAGCATTGAAGGAAGGTTCCACACACTTGGGGGTCTTGAAGACTCCCCAAGTCTTCAAGATGGTGGAATCCCATGCCTTGGAAAGGGAGATGGAACTTATTTCAAGGCATGACTCATCTCCCACCCTTATCCAATTTGAATTTTCGTGACTTTTATTTAACCCAAGGTTAAGGTGACTAGACAGGGGTAACCCTAGGGTTTGGCATGCCCAAATGGGCCCTAGACCCTAGGGGTACCACCTAGGGTTAATTTTAACCCCTAGTAAACACTTAAGGAGGTAAAAATTCACATAAAATGGCCACAAAATTAAAAGACACCAAGTGGTGTAAATTAAAACACATATTTTACAACACATCGTTTAAATAATATAAAAGGGTGAACTAGGCTAAATAAATAAAGTACTGACATTTACAAAATCACCATACAATTTCACACATGATCTTGGTCCCCCAGGGACTAGATCAGTCTAACATGGGAAAGACATAGGTGTGAGATCGATCTCTGATTTTTTGTGGCCTGGAAAATCACCTGCACACTTGAACAAACTAATTAATCCAACATATATATCATAGCCGAAGCAAGTAAAAACATGCACCCATGCTATCGCATAATTTATTTAAAACATTATATAGATCACATCATAAATAAGATTCATAATTGCATTTCTATATACTATCTTAGAATCAAAATCACATAGTAAATCCATATAATGATTTCACAACTAACATCTTTAATATCATCAAAGTGCATATCACATGTCTAAACATCATCAGTGAATCAAAATCAGGATATAGTCAAATCACCACATACTAAGCACATCTAATCCAAAATAAAGGAATATAGTCTAGAGAATCTGCATATTGGGATCAACAGTCCCCAAATGCCAAAATGTCATCAACTGTAAATGTGAAATAAGCAAAATAAGGGAGTGAAATAAATAGGCCTCACAGATAGCCTCCGAGAGCCTAGGAACAAGCATAATGTGCACAAAAAATCTATGTGCCAAGAAAGGGACATTATGGTCCTCCCCACTTAAGATTGCTTGTCCTCAAGCAATAAATGCTATCCAACAAAGATACCTGCATGATTAGAAATAATATTCCTAGATCCCAAATCAATCTCAAGGATGCTCCACACCTCTTCTGTTGTGCCACTCTGATGTATTTGTGAATTGCATAGCTGGTACTCTACTTACAACTCTGAAACATTCTTTCAGTCACACATATTTTTAGGTCCAAAACATCTATAACATCACTAACCCTAAGAGTGCAAGAGTTAGCATCCTTAAAAAATCATCAATACAATTTATGAAACCTGAAATTTCAACTGGGAACCAAAATCTAAAATGTTCCTCCAAGGAAGAACATAAATCAACTTGAACACAAGCTGAAAGTAACTCTGAACAGCCATGGATCACCTATTTTTCACCAACCAAAAGAGAAATATTAGCTGAAACACTTGTCCTTTTCAGTTGAACCCTTCTATCACCTCCCCACAAAGAGCTAAAAACAACAAAAAGATCAATCTCATGGCTACAAAAATCCGATTTCCGTAATTTAATAATGAGATAGCCACAACAAAATTGAAATATTTTGAAAACAACAATAGATTTAGGCCATCTACAACCATAATATATCGAGGTCATGACCAAAATTTCTCTCCAATCCATCATTATGTATGTAAATGAACACTTATGATGGCTAAGTAGATGGACATTAGCTTCATGACAAAAAAATGACTCCACAATCATCCATGAAACATTCTTACCAACACCACTATCCTCCACAAAACCCTGAGGATAAACTCTATTATGATGTTGATGCATGTTGTTACTGCTCTTGTTGCCACTGAGCTTCTGATACTTTCAATTTATTGTATTTATGCAATACATGCATGTGATCTTCCTGCAATTTATCATACATCTTCTGGAGTGCATCAGTGGTTACCTGATTGAATTTTGCAACCTCTACTACTATTGTAGCTGCCTTAGTTGCTAGAGTATCATACACTCTTTTAACAATCAAACTTCCCCTTAGGTCATGATCAGGCTTAGCCACTAATGGCTTATTAGTATTAGGGGTAGAGCCCAAACTGCCAAGGTTTCCCACTTTGGATTAAAACCTGCACAAGATAGGGCTGTAGCAGTTTCATCCTTAGAAGAGGAGACCTCTTTATCCTATCTCCTAATAGTGTCCAAGGCAATGATATAGGCTATATCCCATTCAGGGAGCAACAAAATGCCACTCTCTCTTATCATTTGCATGTCCTTTTTAGGAGTAATGTCCTTAGCCTCTGCCCTCATCTGGGTTAATATCCTATGGGACACCTGTGTTGTTATATGGAGCCTAATCAGACTCAGAGGATAAATTTTCCCCACTTTTGTCAGTGCAGTTTTCCCTCAAACTATTTTACAAGAGAGTGCAGGGGGAATAGCCCCTCCTACGTGGCCTTGCCTATTATTTTTGTAACCAACATAAGCCTTCATAAAAAAGGCTAAGGGTTAAGGTTTTCCATTGGTATTGAATCTGTAGTAGATTGCAACAGATTTGGGTTACAAGAGATTGCTAGTTGTAATCGGTTCTATTTGCTCAATAATAATATTGGACTCTCTGTTGGTGGATGTAGCCTGAGTTTCTTGAGGATATTTAATTGATATCTTCTGCATGCATTTAATTGATATCTTCTGCATGTTATTCCTAACAACCCGCTCTTGAGTTTCTTGAGGATATTTTTCCATTTGTTCTTTCAATCTTTTGGCATATTCCTCTCTTTTGCATCTCCATAAGAAATCAGCAAATTCTTGAGAATTGATAAACTGGTCATCTATCATAAATCTTTGGCAAGGTGCAACCCTCATATCATCTAAAATGTCTCTTCCCTCAATGATAATATTTGTCAATCTATCCAAGGATGGCTGCATATCTTCATCCCTCTTGGGAGAAGACATTTCTTGATTTATATCATCCCCAATTACCTCCATCTCATCCTCCTCTTCAATGCTGGTTGAATCTGTGATGCATTGAAGGGAAGAGAGGTTGAAGTTGATAAGCTTACATCTAAGCTTAAATCAATAATACATTTTTTAGAGAGTACCCAAATGGCTCTCTTAGAAGTTGAAAATCAGCTTGATGATGTACATCAATTTAGGGAGCAAGATAGAGTTTCTAGAGTAGATGAAATCACGCTGGTGACTGAAGAACTTGATTTTCTCCAAGAAGGTTTTGACTTAGGACAACCTCCTAAGTATGTAGATGCAGAGTTGGAGCAATATGAAGATTTATCTGATCATGGGGGAGAAAGCAACTTCCAATCATTTGATAATTCTCCTTTTATAATGGAAGTTGAATTAACTCGGGACAATCCACTTCTCATGTTGAATGATGAAAATGTAATTGGAGTTAGCAACATGGAGGAGGATAGTAATAGGATATGGGATCTGGGTGAAGAGCACTCATGGAATGTTACCTTGCATAAAAATTTCACCAAATGGAAGTTATCATCACTTGTTGAAGTTTGGCTTGAGGTCAAGGTATGCAATGAGTTAAGTTCAATGGTGTCTTATTTTCATAATAGAGTTTATCCTCAGGGTTTTGTGGAGGATAGTGATGTTGGTAATAATGTTTCATGGATGATTGTGGAGCCAAATTTATGTCATGGAGTTGTTGTCCTTCATCCAATCAACCATCATAAGTGTTCATTTGCATACATAATGATGGATTGGAGAGAAATTTTGGTCATGACTTCGATATATTTTGGTTGTAGATGGCCTAAATCTATTGTTGTTTTCAAAATATTTTAGTTTTATTGTGGTTGTCCCATTATTAAATTACTGAAATAAGATTTTCAAGAGATTATTTCAAATTTTTACAACCATGAGATTGATCTTTTTGTTGTTTTTAGCTCTTTGTGGGAAGGTGATAGAAGGTTTCAATTGAAAAAGAAAAGTGTTTCAGCTAATATTTCTCTTTTGGTTGGTGAAAACCAGGTGATTCATGGCTATTGGGAGTTACTTTCAGCTTGTGTTCAAGCTGATTTATGTTCTTCCTTGGAGGAACATTTCAGAGTTTGGCTTGTAGTTAAAATTTTAGGTTTGATAAATTGTATTGATGATTTGTTGAAGGATGCTAACTCTTGCACTCTCAGGGTTAGTGATGTTACAAATGTTTTGGACCCAAAAAGATGTGTGATTGAAAGAATGTTTCAGATTGTAAGTAGAGTACTAGCTGTACAATTCACAGATACATCAGAGTGGCACAACAAAAGCAGTGTGGAGCATTCTTGAGATTGATTTGGGATCCAGGAATATTATTGCTAATCATGCAGGTATCTTTGTTGGATAGCATTTATTGCTTAAGGAAAAACAATCTTGAGCAGGAAGGACTGTAATGTCCCTTTCTTGGCACATAGATTTTTGCTGTAGTTCCATCTTTAATGGTTGTAGTTTGATTCTGAAAGGTAGATCTCTAATGCTACACATTGCCAACAAAAGCCTTCGGAATCAACCAGGAGCCGTTAGATATTATTAGATCAACGGTTGAGATATATATAAAATATATGATATATTTATATTGATTATTGTATACTATATTGTATATAATATAAATTATTTAATATAAAATAAATGTGGCAATAAAGTGCAAGCCCTCAACAATGAAGATGGGCCCACCTATTAATTTTTTATGTACATGAAAAATCACGATGAAATCATGATGAGCTACATGGCATACAATGAGACAAAATTTTTAGGAATACTTCCAACATAGTCCACTTGTCTCTATTCTGAAGACTTTATGTAGAAATTTGGGTGTGTCAGTACTTTGGCCCGAAATAGAACTTATGTCGTTGATCTATGATCATATGACGATCACAAATTATTAGAATATTATAAGTACATTAATGTAAATTGTAAGTCTAGTCATCCTTTTGAATTTTGTTTTATTAAATTATTATCTATTAATTTTTGTTAATCTGAATCATTCATTCGTTGACACTTGTCTCTATTCTGAAAACTTTATGCAAAAAGATGGGCGTGTTAGAACTACAGCCCGGAATAGAACTGATGCTATTAATTTGTGATACTAATTATCCATTGATGTAAATGTAAATAATTTTAAAATATAAATTTAAGTGTATAGTATTTTATATATGTGATTGTCGATAGGGTAGTTGACTCTTCTATTTGTATTTATAAATAAAATGCATCTAGTTAAAGATATAATTATTTATAGGTCAGTTGATTTGTTGCTTATGTATATATGAAAGAAGGCTGACTAGTATGCAAGATAGTGTTAAGGGAATCTAACTATTGTGAGTACAACCATTGTTTGGTTTATACATAAAATGATTTACAAAAAGATTCTAAGCATGGTCACAGTAGTGTAAATATTCTTTATTTCACTTTAAGTGTTGATTGAATTTAATAGCTTCTAAACATGCCTTGGGAGAGAGCCTTGATTCGTAAGACATAATTATAAAGGATCGTATGAACCTTATTTGACTATTACAAATGATTTATACTACTGTTGATGAATTATATGTGGGTAACTATCAAATGTTTAACTATTTAGGCTGTATCCTAGAAAGGATAGCATACCCACTTGTTATATTGAATTATTTTAAATGCTCAGTTTGGTTCATTTTATGTTATTAATTTCTTGTGTATTCTATATGATTGATGTGTTTAAAAAATAACTTTATTTATCTTCATGGCAAGTTGTTTCAAAAATTGAATAAAATATAGGGATTATGGGGGCATCTACTAATCTATTCAAATTAGTCAAACAACTACATGTAGAGGGAGAGTGGTTGTTGCTTTCTCTTCTGATTACATTTAGGCTACTAGTTAATTGAAAGGAATCACATAGCTTATGTGGGACTTGACTAATCTTCTTAAATTATCTTACACTTTAAACTAGGTGAATATTGAAATCCAAGAGTTACTACAAAGGAAATAATATGAACATTTTTGGCTCCTTGTGATTTATTTGGATAGAGACTTGGTGGTTCTATTATTGGCTCTATATATTTTATACTTGTGCCCAATCAGTCAAAGAATATTAAAAAAATCTATTCAATCTTATAATGAAACTAAAAGATCCTAAAAGATGAACTTTAAAGGGTTCATTTTAGAGTGTTGTTAAGTGATGTGTATGAAATAAAATCATGTAAATTTAGAACTTTTAACACTATCACCTAACTAATGATAGTTGAGATTGGCAACCAACAAGACATAAATGTGATAAGATAATGGAAACAAGAAGCATGCATATACTAAATTAGAAAATCATAAACATGTAGATTTAGATGCACCTATATAAAGTGGTAACCACTAGAAATAGACTTAGAATTGTTTAAGGAGCTACTAGATCAAATTTCATTATGTTTCTAAGCTTAGGACATTTGTGTAACTTGGGGTTGCAACTAGAGGATGGTTTGGTCTTGAAGTTGTAGCCTTGTATGGTATGTCGCATAGTGAGATAACACTTTTAGGGAATGCCAAAAATAACCTATTGATTAATCTTCTATATTTAAACCAGTCAAGGAGATCAATAGAAAGTGGAGTAAAAAAATTGATTAAGTCAAGCTCAAATACACTATAAACCAAACAACATTAGAAAATTAGAGAGATACATTTAAAAACCTAAGGCATGCACATTGAAAATGAGTAATACAAAGCATCAAGAAATTACAAACCCAATTTGAGTGATTTTGAGCTAAGGACAAGGCCATTGGGGGTACCTACACCTAGATGGTTAGCTTGGTCTTGCCTTAACACCCAGGGGTGGCCTAGTCCTATATCTTAGAATGATCCTAAATTTTGTATAGAGCTTCATCTTTTGATTTCCAAAAATATTCTCTTGTGAACACTTCAAGATTCTAAATGGGTTCTTCCATATTTAACTTGCAAATCCAAAAATGTGTGAAGGAGAACCTAAAAAATAGAAAAGTTAAAGGGGAATTTGCCTCAGTTAGTCATCTCATGGGATTTTAAGCATTGATCCACATGACATGAAATATTGATAAAATTACTAAAATTAAATTTATGCTAAGAAAGCAAACTAACTCAAAGCACAAATAGGAAAATCCTTGCAAATGGAAACAAGGAGAAAGGATCAACAAAGACAAGCTTGGGAGGAAAATAAAAACAACCAAATGGAAACAAGAATAATAAAGGTTGGTGTTGTGACCTGCACAATATTACCTTAATTTTTTCAAATTTGGGGACCTTTGTACAAAATTTTATGGTTTGTGCCTTCGATAAAGTCTTGATGATTTTTGTATTACACAATTTGTTTTATCTTTTTGCAGGAATTTGTTTTGCTTTAGATCAATTTTATGCTTTATGGGTTGAATAGAGATCTGATGTTTTATCGTAAAGGGGCATAAACATTAAAGGTTATAGTCATATTTATCCTTTTTTAAGTTATATCCTTTGCCAAAATTTGCAAAATTGCCTCAAGAGTCTAAGCTCCCAATCCTAGTATATTACAAATCATCCTCAAAAATCAAAAGTCTAAAGGAAGTTTCATGCAAAACCCTTTTGAAAATCTCTAGTGTTGCTAGTTTCAAGGGAGTGGGATAGCCAAAGATCGTAATGAGAAGTCAAATGGTGGAGAAAAATAGAGCAGTGTGACATATAAACTTCACACGTGATCCATTAATGCTCACCAACCAAGTGCTTAAAAGTTTCAAAATGGTTTTGCATGAAACCGCCTTCAAACTTCAAAGTTTTGAGGATGATTTACAATATACTAGGATTGGGAGCTTGGACTTTCAAGGCAATTTGTAACTTTTTGAAAAGGATAAACTTTATAACCTAAAAGGGATAAATATGACTTTAACCTTTAATTTTTTATACCCCTTTATGCATTAGAATAAAACATCAGATCTTTATTCAACCCTTAAGGTATAAAATTGATCTAAAGACTCCATATTAAAAATAAATTCTCACAAGACAAAACAAATCATGTAATACATAAATTGTTAGACTTTATTGAAGGTAGAAACCATAAAATTTTGTACAAGGGTCCCCAAATTTGAAAAAATTAAGGGTGTGTTGTGAAGGTCACAAAAAATGCCCCCCACCAAAGATGTCATGCCCACACCTACACATGGGCATAAACACACTAGCACAACATTTTTTTTTAAGAACACTTAATATGCATTCATCCTACTACACAAGGTAATGCAACATGAGCACTCAATGTTATCGCTTACATAACACATAGAAACAGGTTGCTTCACATGTTGAAAATAAGTACAACACTAGCAGGTGACATGAAACCTCATTCCATCACCCTATTATGCCCCCCGCAAGGTGTGACCTAGAGTATAACCCTTAAATTGAATTCACAACCAAGTCTAATATATGATTACATGTAACCAACTGAGTATTTAAAATGCACATCCATCTCAATACCACTAAGGATAGTTAAACAAACACCACATCACATTCCCTATTTTTTGTGTTTTTATTTTAAAAACATAACTAAATCACAAACTAATCTAGTTAAATACAAAATAATTTATTTACAAGAAAGCACATTTAATTTAATAGTTATTATCTCATTTACATGCAAGCACATTTAATTTAATATTTATTATCTCCACTTGATATTAAATGGCTTTTTAGTTAATTTTCAAATAGATTTAAATCATAAGTTCAATTTCTCACACAACCACAATAATTCACTTTAGTATGAAGACATGTAGAACTTTCTCATGAAAGATTGGGGAAAGTTTTTAATTAGTCTATTGTGTGTTTTTTTCTCTGTGCTATTTTTTGTGGGTTGGTGTCCTAGTTGTCTATTGTTAGTCCATTGTCTCTGATGGGTTAATGGTTCTCTTCTAGCATCTTGTGCCTTTTTTGTGTACCCTCTAGGCTATTTTGTAATAGGGATCAACACCCTTTCTTTTGTCGTTTATCTTTATAAAAAACATTTAAAAGATTGTATTATACAAATTTATTAGAAAATAAATAAATAGAGGAATGACCAATAAATTATTAAATAAACATTTAAATAAAAATTGTATATTAATTAAGTGACTTCTAGGAAAGTATGTGGGTTCAATTTTCTATGGGTGACGATGAGGACAGTGATGACACTAAGGAGGAGGGTAAGGTTACTTTGTGGGGAAAGATGATGAGGAAGCCTACTACCCAGAGGTCTAGTCGAATTGCTAGTAAACCCACTCCTTCCCTCAAGGAGTTGGTAGCTTCCAACGAGTCTGATAAGAAAGTTGAGGTTGATGATAGGTAGGATAATACTAAGAATGTTGATGAGACTAATGTGTTGGATGATGAAGGTGCTATGGATGTGGAAGGACCTAGCTTGTTCCCTGAAATGAATCTTCTTGGTTTAGATTCTGAGACACTGACCAGTCAAATGGTGGATATTGCAGTCAACAAAGGGGGTGAAACCAATTCCAAGGAGGCGATGATGATTGTTGATATGAATGCTAGAATAATTGAGTTGGAGAAGAACTTTAAAGTTCTTTCTTGGTTTACTTCCAAGGTGATGCATCGCTTGACCACTACCTTGGTCGCGCTTTAGGACTTGGAGATGAACAAGCATGGCATTGGGAAAAAGAAGGTGAAAGACTTCTAAACAAAAATCTACTTACCTTTCTCCAATTTAGAACCCTCCTTCTAGAGCAAATCACCAACATTCACAAATCTACAAGTGTCTTCCTTACCCTCCATATATATCCCCCTTCTGCTTTTTGTCTCCCTTACCATCAGAGACATCCAGTTTCCTCTTAGGGGTTTATTATTAGAGCTGGGAATACCAGTGTCCTCTTTTAGAAAAATGTCAGTCGCTTCCTGGTCGGGAGGGGTTTTGGCTGACCTAGGGATATTAGCAGGGTGATGTAGAGGTTACCAACACAAGACCACAAAGGGATCAAACTAACAACACTGGAGGAAAGAGGATACAGGGGATGGCAGAGAAAACAACTTATCTAGGCCTCAGTGGACCATGACATCAGACAGGACATGACTATCCACTCACACTCCATTGCTTCCACACAACACAAGAACACCATTTATAGATTCATATACATGGGAACCTTTCCAAACTTTCTAGGGACCCTAAACCTTTTAGGTTTGACTGCCCCAAGCTCACAAAACCATCAAAAAGCTCTGAAGGTTCCTTCTAGTACCTTGTCCTTCACACTAAATGGTATGTGGTCGGAGGTATGGTGATTTTGAAGAAGTTTGAAAGGAGAAAATGAAAGAAAAGTTACAGTTTGCTATCCCTAACACTGTTTTTCTAATTTTTGTTGTTCCCTTCAATTTTTCTCATCTATACAACACTGTTATGAAACTTTCATGCATAGGAATGTTGAAGGAAATGGTCTTACCTTTGTTTTGAATCTAGTTGGAGGGAATTTGGTGGGGTTTAAAGCACTTTTCCAAACATTTTTTTGAAACTGCTCTGTTTTCCAGCTTTATCACTATTTTTTTGTTGTTCCTTTGTGTTGTATTCAGCCGTACAGTATAGTCATGGGTAGAACTAATAAAATATTGTGGTTGATGCTCTTACCTTTCATTTGAGCCTAGTTGGATCAAATTTCATGGAGGTTTAAACATTTTATCATTGCTTTTTGTAAAGGAGGTCCCAAAACCTAGTTTTAAGGGTTTAAGAGAGGTTTTTGTTTTCCTATCAAATCTTGTTGTGTTAGAACCCCAAAATTGGTGGAGTTAGTGTAAAATGGTGTGTTATCTAATGGGTTTTACATACAGGAGCAGGGGACAAGAAAAAGGTGAAGATTTGAGCTATGAAGACCTCTTTGTGTCATGTTAAGGCAAACTAGTGTTGGAGGAGTGAAGATTTGAGCATAAAATGAGTTAAATCGAACTTAGACCCACAAAAACTTTGAAATCTATCTATTTTTATCCTAATGCATCCTTTGGAATAGGAGTGAGGAGTTTGGAGTTGAGTTAGTGAGTACTTCCTTTGCAAAACTGCTCTAAGTAGGCCTCTTGTGAAATCGTTACAGTCAAGTTTAAGGTGTTGTGCTCCAAAACAACCTATGGTGCATGTTGGGTATGTTAAAGTACAAGATAATGGGTATCCCAAAAGTCAATAACAGTCCTGTTTGGAGGCCTACATCAAAAGTTATTGCATGACAGTCCCTTTGGGAGGGCTATAAGGAAGTTGGTTAGAGTGTGAAGGATAGGGTACTAGAAGGAACCTCCAGAGCTTTTTGATGGTTTTGTGAGCTTGGGGAAGTCAAACCTAGAAAGTTTAGGGTCCCTAGAAAGTTTGGAAAGGTTCCCATGTATATGAATCTATAAATGGTGTTCTTGTGTTGTGTGGAAGCAATGGAGTGTGAGTGGATAGTCATGTCCTGTCTGATGTCAAATGTTGTTGTTTGGTCCACTGAGGCCTAGATAAGTTGTTTGCCCTGCCATCTCCTATATTATCTTTCCTCTAGTGTTGTTACTTTGATCCCTTTGTGGTCTTGTGTTGGATAGGCTTGGTGCTAGATTTTTTCTAAGAAGAAGAAACCCTAGGGTCAATTTCACTCTCTAGAGGAGTCTCGGGAGTGAATTCCCTAATCAGCACCCCGTGCATAGGTTTACCTTTAGCAGGTTGACTATTTTTTTGGCCTCCGAAGTCAACTGTTGTAAGCAAATTTTGATGAGGCATATCTTTCACCCTGATTATCAAAATTTTACAAACGTTTTTTGAAATTGATCATAAGAATGTGAGGATTTCAAATTTGTAATTGAAGATTTGGATAACCCATTTTATAAAAAATATTGTGCATTATAGATGGTCGATTTGGCATCCAATCTTAACACAAGTTGTATTTTTTCTTGCATTTTTTCTAGGGGGCTTCTAAAATAGTAAAATAATATCAGGGGATAATCTATCTAAGTCACTAAAAATGGGGATAACAAATCATCCATCTGTCATTACTTGAAAAAAAAGAATCTACAAGTCTTGGCACTATGGCATCTTAAAGCACTACTGATGGATCCATGTATTGACACATTTGTATGGGCTTATTCCTATACCAAATACATATTGGCATAAAACTATATGGGGAAATAAAAGTGATCATGTCTTAGGATTAATTGTTTTAAGTGTTGGGAACCACACATCGTGGCTTCTATCATACATTGGTGCCCTCACACTCTCTAGACCACACTATGGAAAATGTATGGAGATCCCAATGAACCTCCATTCCCAGATGATCTCGTTATGGACACACTTCTTCCCCTTGATGATGTTGATGATCCTTTGTATGACGATGATACTGAAGAGGAACTTTCTTATTGGGAAAGTCTTGAATATAGTAATGACACAGAGACATATCCTCTTTCTTCTCCTCTATCTCCACCATCAACTGATGCTACATCCGAATCCAGAGTTGACTCATGTATGGCTTCCAATGATTCTATGCACTAGGATTTTGATATCATCTTTCCAAATCTGCCACAATGGGATGCATATCTACTAGACATTTCATCTTAGTTTGTAGAGTCCCACATCATGATTTGGGAGGCACCATTGAAGACATTTGTCTTCTATTTGATGACAACTTTGATGAAGTTGCATCACCATTGTCTTCTTTAGATATGACTATTCTTGCTTTGCCTACATCAACTTCTATAGTGATAGACTCTGCAGATATTCATGAGTCCATGTATTCTACTCAGTCGTCGTTGATTTTGAGATCCTCTACAGGGTGAAAGTTCAAAGATGTCACACTTTTATAAAGGAAATGACCAACACTGATCTAACTTTTTAAATTGAATCACTACAAAGTGATGTATATGTTTTGAATTTTAAATTGATGTAAACTAATAAAATGTAGGTTTTTTAGTCTATTTTATTTTTGTGTTTAAAAAAATTTGATTAAAATGTAGTATTTTTTAAAATTGACACTATAATTTAGTTTTTGATAAAATGCTAAAAATAAGGTTGAATGGGATGTTGCACTTTATATAGTGTTATGTAGGGAAAAGAGGATGATGGTAAGTGTCTTCCACAATAACATTCAAGGAAAAGATTGAGATAAATCACAACCAAGAAGAAGGTGGACTCAGCTATAGATCTTGTGCTCCTGTTTGCTATGGAAAGATATGATTTAATCAAGCCTTTTATCAAACCCTAGGTTAAATATCCACTAAACCCTAGTTCTATAATGAACAAAGTATAAATTTGAAACCATGATAGATACGAACAAACCAAAAGAAGCACTGAGTTCAGTGATTAGAGGAGAACCTGATTCTGGAAGAAGTGATGTTGAAGGATGCATTCAGTAACCACCCAAGTCCTGAAGTGAGAATCTACCAGAGGCCAAAACTAAGAAAATGTTGTAAATAATGCTCAGATGCTAGATCTAGAGCCTAAAATCCCAAAAGACTAGGGCGGAAACTCCCCAAGTCTTTTTAGAGGAATATTTTGAAACTTCTTTCGGATCTCGAAACCTTGATCCCTGCACAATCTTCTTGCAAGTTCAATTTCCCTGAAACCTATACCTATTGTGATAGGTAAAATATGGAATGCAAATATTGTTGCAAGTATGGGCCTAACCGGTGTTGTCATTGATGTCAACATACTCCTGTCACATTGATGAAAAGGATTGGATGAGCTGAGTGCTAAGGATATTGAGAAAATTAGTCCTAATTAGGAACAGAGATGAATAGTGAAGACAGTAAGGTAAAAGTCCAAGATAAGATGAGGATCAAAGGATACGGTTTAAAGGGTTTGTAGATATATGTCTTAGAGTAATCCAGTAAAGATTTAAGAGGTTCGCATGAAGATCTGAAGAAGTTGTGGCCACTCAAGTAAAACCAGTTTTGTTGGTGTTCAGAGGTGACAGAGTGTCACAAATAGGTCCGGTGAGATCCGAAAATGTATTATCCTATTCTGCAAATTTGAGGGAGTGTTGAGGAAGTCTTTGTAAAGTGTCAACTCGATTGGTTCATGGTTTGAAAGTCCGCAAGTATCTATTCCTTTGTGACAATGATGACAGACTATGTTCTTGAGGTTCTGGATGAAGGTGAGAAGGATTTCAGTAAGAAGATGAAGTGTGGATGTTCTTGATGATTTATTCAATCTTGTGGAGGTCTTTGGATTGTGTCCAGTTCGTGTTGGTGGTCCGCATTGGAGTTGGAGCTCACAATTGAAGAAAAACTCCCTGATGATGGTGTTCTTCCCGAGACTGGCCGACCGGATGAGTTACACGTCTTGCGGATGTTCTTGTGGATGTTTGCCAACTTAGATGATTATTCTTAAGTCGATGCCTTTTATAAATAAGGGATTGTGAAGTCATTCCAAAGTGTGTCTTGTGGAGATGTGAGTGTCATAGTAAGGAAGAGAGAGAAAAGCAGAGCATAAGTTTTGGGCTTAAATGGAACTGATTCAAGCATGGTGAAGATGCTATTCTCCAGTTCAAGTATGTGATACTTATCATTCTATAGACAGTGAGTCTATTGTAGACAGTGAGCCTCTTGTGAGCAGTGTGCTTAGGCAGTGAGCCCTAATTGGTATGTGCTATTTTGTTCTTTCTATGCTTCTAATAGAGAATACAATCTTGGGTTAATCACCCTGTGGTTTTTCCCTTAACCAGGTTTTCCACGTCAAAATCTTGGTGTCTTATGTGTTGATGTGTTTTTCTCTTGATTTAATGCATTATGTCTTCATGATTGATTTATTGATATGCTGCTAAATCACAAGAAGAATTTAAGTGTGTAATTGGAAAGAAAGTTTTGACAACTGATTCACCCCCCCTCTCAGTTGTCTGTCCTGATTGTAACAATTGGTATCAGAGCCAAGTTCCTCTAAAAGGACCTTAATCACTTGAGGAGATCCAGGATGTCGTCCTACAAGAAAGATAGTCCAAAGTTTGAAGGAACCAATTTTAATCTCTGGAAAAGTCGCATGAAATGTCACTTGCAATGTATGGGAATGTAGTACTAAAACATGGCTTCAACAAAGTATACTCCTCCACAGGGTAGTCCGAAAGCCCCAAATGAAATCACAGATACTGAAAACAATCTGTGGACTATAGAAGCTCTTCTAAGCACATTATCTAATTCAGATCTTTCTAATATTGTTGACCTACCAACTGCTTTCGAGATTTGGGAAAAATTGGAACTTCTGCATGGAGACAAGTATGTTAAATGTGCAAGGCTGCAAACTCTAAAAGAAAATTTTGAAAATATGAAGATGAGAGAATATGAAAATATCACTACTTTTAATGCAAGAGTAAATGAGCTTGTTTGTGGAATTAGAAATGTTGGTGGAGTCTTGGATGAAGATGAGATTGTTGGCAAAATTCTCAGATCCTTTCCTGCTTCTTATAAAATCAAGTCTGCTACCATTGAAGAATTCAGAGTCCATACAACTATCACAAGAGATCAATTGGCTGCATTTGAAATGACCGAGTTTGGAGATGACCCCCCCAAGACTGAATCTGCATTCAAAGCCAGTGCCTCTATAAAAGGAAAACAAAGGTTTGATCCGGGAGAGAACTCTTCAAGGAAACTATCATGGTATGAAAAAGCAAAAAGGGACTTGGAAGAAGAAGAAACTAAAACTGCTCAGCTTGCAGCCCTTATTACAAAAAGACTACCAAGAGGATCTGGTAAGTATGAAGGAAAATTACCTTTTAAGTGTTTTAACTGCAACAAGATTGGTCATTTTGCCTCAAAGTGTCTGGAAAGATTTTCAAGGCCAAATCCTAATAGATCAAGGTTCCAAAAGAATTGTTACTATGTTCATGAAGAGGATGATAATGAAGGAGTAACAGATGATGAATCAAAGATAGGAAACAAATCTGGAAGTGATTGGGTGTTTATTGTCATCAAGGAAGAAGATCCAATGCCCTCTGAATCTATTAATCATAAAGTTGTAGAAAGAGCTCTGGCTGCCCAAGTTGAAGAAAAGGATGATTGGGTCATTGACAGTGGATTCTCTCATCATATGACAGGTGACAAAAATAAGTTCTTAGATTTGGAAAGGTATGAAGAAGGAGTGGTAAAATTTGGTGATAATTCTACTGGTAGAATCAGAGGTAGAGGAACTATTTCTTTTGATGGAAAGAAAAAAATTGGTAATGTACTATATGTTGAAGGATTGAAGCACAATCTTCTCAGTGTTGGATAGTTGGTGGACAAAGGCTATGATCTCCAATTCAAGCATGGAAAATACAAGATCTTTGAAAGTTTCAGAACAGAGATTAAATTTGATACTCAGACAAAAGGTAATATCTTCCATTTAGTTGGTACCAGTAAGAGTTGTCTATTTGTGCAAGTTGATTAGAGTTGGTTATGGCATAGGAGGATGTGTCATGTGAATTTTGATAATATCATCAAGATAAGCAACACTTAGGCTGTGAGAGATCTTCCAAAACTGGTGAAACCTACAAATAGTTTGTGCAAAGAATGTCAGTTGGGAAAACAAAGTAGAGTCTCATTTAAAAGAAAAGAACAATCTTCTACTGGAATATTGGACTTGGTTCATACTGATCTATGTGGTCTGGCAAGAATCAGGAGTGTGCAAGGTGATAGATACTTCATGTTACTAATTGATGACTACTCCTAGATGATGTGGGTAACTTTTTTGAAACAGAAATCAGAAGCTTTTGAGAAATTCAAAATATTCAAGGCTAGGGTAGAGAATGAAACTGGATTAAAATTAAAGTGTCTAAGGTCTGATAGAGGTGGAGAATTCACATCTGGTGAGTTCATAGAATTATGTGAGAAACATGGAATAAAGAGGTAATTATTTTCTCCTAGGACTCCACAGTAGAATGGAGTAGTGGAGAGAAAGAACTGGACCATCCAGGAAGCATCTAGGACAATGATGATGGAAACAGATGTCCCTCAGATCTATTGGAGAGAAGTTGTTAGCACTGCAGTCTACAACCTAAATCGAGTTCAAATCAGAAGCAATAGCGATAAGACTCCTTATGAACTTTGGTTTGACATCACTCCTACTGTAAGGTATTTCAGAGTTTTTGGTAGCAAATGTTACATCAAAAGAGATGAAGATTTAGGCAAGTTTGATGCTAGAAGTGATGAAGGAATATTCTTGGGTTACTCTACTCAAAGCAAAGCATATCGGTGTTATAACAAGAGACTAAGAAATATTATAGAAAGTACAAATGTGAAGGTTGATGAAGGAATTGAAAAACCCTCAAGGTTTTATGAATATGATGAAGATGATCAGAATGGTGTTCTGATTCAAGGAGCCCAAGCCCCTTCTGCAACTCAGATTTAAATTGATCTGGTAAATCAGGAAGAAGAGATGAGTTTCAATGAGCCGGATCAAGAATCAGAAGTGCAAGAAACTCCCAAAGTTCCCAGGTATGTAAGACTAAATCACTCTGAAGATCAGATCATAGGTGATAAAAGCAAAGGTGTACAAACAAGAAGGAGAATTGCTCAAGATTTAGATAAGTATTGTCTGATTTCAAAGATTGAACCTAAGATAGTAAATGAAGCTTGCAATGATGAAAACTGGACTAAAGCAATGGAGGAAGAGCTGATGCAAATTGAGAAAAATCACACTTGGGATCTTGTTCCCAGACCTAGAAACAAGAATGTGATTGGAACAAAATGGGTCTTCCGGAACAAACTGAATGAAGTTGGTGAAGTAATTAGAAATAAAGCCAGATTGGTCTGCAAGGGTTACTCTCAAATAGAAGGAGTTGATTTTGAAGAGACTTTTGCTCCGGTGGCAAGAATTGAAGCAGTCAGATTATTTCTTGCTTTTGCTGCTTTCAAGGACTTCAAAGTATATCAGATGGATGTCAAATCTGCCTTCCTAAATGGTGACTTGGAAGAAGAAGTATACATTGAGCAGCCGAATGGATTTTAATTGTCTGATCATGATGATATGGTTTGCAAGTTGAAGAAATCCCTGTATGGTCTAAAGCAAGCCCCAAGAGCCTAGTATGAAAGATTGGATAAGCATCTTTTGAAGATTGGTTTCAACAAAGGTACTGCTGACAGTAATTTGTATTTCAAAATTGATCATGAAAACATCTTGATTGTTGAAGTGTTTGTTGATGATATCATTTTTAGAGGAAGAGATAGCATGTGTAAAACTTTTGCAAATCAAATGAAAAGTGAATTTGAGATGTCCATACTTGGGGAAATGAATTTCTTCTTGGGTCTACAAATCACTCAAACAAAGAAAGGAATCTTCATTTCTCAGACCAAATATGTGAAAGAATTGTTGAGGAAATTTGGGATGGAAGACTCAAAACCAATGAATACTCCTATGGAAATTGAATGTAAATTGGGCAAAGATGATGACTCTCCTAAGACTGATCAGAAAAACTATAGGTCAATGATTGGAGGATTATTGTATCTCACTCAAACCAGACCTGACATTATGAATGCTATGGGTCTTGTTGCTAGATTTCAAGCTGATCCTAGAGAATCTCATGTCATGGCAATCAAGAGGATTTTTAGATATCTAAAAGGAACAGTTGAGTATGGATTGTGGTATCCCAGAGATCATAATTTATCTCCTCATGCATACACAGATGTGGATTGGGCAGGAGATGTGGATGACCGGAAGAGTACTAGTGGTGGAGCATTCTTTTTGGGGAAGAGATTGGTTTCTTGGCTGAGAAAGAAACAAGAGGCAATATCTCTGTCCACTACAAAAGCAAAATATATTGCAGCAGCAGGTAGTTGTACTCAAGTTTTGTGGATGAAGCAAATGCTAAGAGACATAAGAGTGGAGTATGAGGAGCCTATCACAATCTTCAGTGATAATTCAAGTGCAATAAATATTTCTAAGAATCCAGTGTTGCATTCAAAGACTAAGTATATATCTATCAAGTTTCATTTTTGAGAGAGCAAGTGAATAAGAATGAAGTCAGATTGGAGTTTGTGCCTTCCAAGGGTCAGATTGCAGACATCTTTACTAAACCTCTACCTAAGGACTCTTTTGAGTATCTCAGGGAGAAGTTAGGGGTTATTGCCCCTCCGGTGATGAACTAAGGTGCACTGGAGTACATCAGTCTGGTAGATATCACAGTCATATCTTGTGGTTCAGATTGATGATAGGGAGCTGTCAGTCAGGGGGAGCAGCTGGTATGATTCTAAAGGGTTGGAGTTGCAAGTATGAGCCCTTTGCCATTGATGTCAAAGGGGGAGAGAAGACATGTGAAAAACAAGTGGTTGATGATTAAAGGGGGAGCAGTATTGGAAGAGAAGACATGTGGATGGTTGTTGCTAATAGGGGGAGCTATGGCAGTAAGGAGGAGTTTTTGTCTTGATGGTTAAAATAATTTTTCACATCATATGTTGCCATCAATCACAAAGGGGGAGATTGTTGCAAGTATGGGCCTAACCGGTGTTGTCATTGATGTCAACATACTCCTGTCACATTGATGAAAAGGATTGGATGAGCTAAGTGCTGAGGATATTGAGAAAATTAGTCCTAATCAGGAACAGAGATGAATAGTGAAGACAGTAAGGTAAAAGTCCAAGATAAGATGAGGATCAGAGGATACAGTTTAAAGGGTTTGTAGATATATGTCTTAGAGTGATCCAGTAAAGATTTCAGAGGTCTGCATGAAGATCTAAAGAAGTTGTGGCCACTCAAGTAAAACTGGTTCCGGCTGGTGTTCAGAGGTGACAGAGTGTCACAGATAGGTCCAGTGAGATCCGAAAATGCATTATCCTATTCTACAGATTTGAGGGAGTATTGAGGAAGTCTTTGTGAAGTATCAACTCAATTGGTTCATGGTTTGAAGGTCCGCAAGTATCTATTCCCTTGTGACAATGATGACAGACTGTGTTCTTGAGGTTCTGGATGAAGGTGAGAAGGATTTCAGTAAGAAGATGAAGTGTGGATGTTCTTGGTGATTCAGGCAATCTTGTGGAGGTCTTTGGATCGTGTCCAGTTCGTGTTGGTGGTTTGCATTGGAGTTGGAGCTTGCAATTGAAGAATAACTCCTGGATGATGGTGTTCTTCCTAAGACTAGCCAACCGGATGAGTTACACATCTTGTGGATGTTCTTATGGATGTTTGCCGACTTAGATGATTATTCCTAAGTCGATGCCTTGTATAAATAAGGGATTGTGAAGTCATTCCAAAGCGTGTCTTGTGGAGATGTGAGTGTGGTAGCAAGGAAGAGAACGAAAAGTAGAGCAGAAGTTGTGGGCTTAAATGGAACTAATTCAAGCATGGTGAAGATGCTATTCTCCAGTTCAAGTATGTGATACTTATCATTCTGTAGATAGTGAGTCTATTGTAGGCAGTGAGCCTCTTGTGAGCAGTATGCTCATGCAGTGAGCCCTAATTGGCAAGTGCCATTTTGTTCTTTCTATTCTTCTAACAGAGAATACAATCTTGGGTTAATCACCCTGTGGTTTTTCCCTTAACCAGGTTTTCCACGTCAAAATCTTGGTGTCTTATGTGTTGATGTGTTTTTGCTCTTGATTTAATGCATTATGTCTTCATGATTGATTTATTGATATGTTGCTAAATCACAAGAAGAATTTAAGTGTGTAATTGGAAAGAAAGTTTTGACAACTGATTCACCCCCCCTCTCAGTTGTCCATCCTAATTGTAACAAATATGAATGAAAGAAATCAAAATCAAATACAATTTACCTCCCTTTGCGTAAATAAATCTAACTTCATTGATCGAGCGTACTAAAGTGCACCCAACTCCAATCGATTGCTCTTTGCTACGTTGATATGTGGATTTCTCTTGAGCATAAACTTGTGATATGAGGATGATAGGATCTAGGATGATTTCAATAGTGTGATGTTGTATGAAGATCCAATTCTTAGATGGTTCGGAGAACATTTTATTTATAGATTTTCAACAGTGAAGATCAATGGTGGAGGATGATCAAAGAGATCAATGGCTAGAATTGGTTGAATGGATGTGAGAAAATTAGAGAGTGACAAGTGTCCTTGTCCTCTCATACATCAGGGGAGTTAACAAAATTGATTGGAGAGTTGATTGAGTTGATTACTTAGTTAACTAAATTGATTGACTAGTCAAGTAAATTGATTGATTAGTTAACTAGAATGACTAACTTGTTAACTGATTGATTGATTTAGTTAGCTAATTTGATTGATTAGTTATCTAAACTGATTGAGAGTGAATTATGGAGGAGAGGGAATAATAGGAAATTAAATAAATTAATTATTAATTTCATATACATATGGATAAATAAATAAAATATTGAATTTTATTTATTTTGAAGAAATGAAATATTAGGGCAGGGGCCCTAGCTCGATTGGCTAAGTAATTCCGTTGCGGTAAAGATCGTCACGAGGTCCAGTCTCCCCCCTGCCCACCTGATAATTGTAACCGGTTCATAGCTCCGGTCAAAAATGTTTACCCATGAATAAAAAAAAAGAAATGAAATATTAGCTTTAATTAAATAAATAATTTAAATTTATTTAATTAATGTGTGGAGGAAAATTGATTTAATTAAATAATTATAATTGTTTAATTAATATGGAGGATAAATTAATTTAATTAAATAATTAGAATTATTTAATTAATATGGAGGATGAATTGATGGCGATCGATAGATGAATTTAATTAAATAATTAAGAATTATTTAATAGTGAAGTATGGTAGATGAAAGCCTGATCTGGGAATGAGACAACTTTAGGTGTCTACATTTTGCCCCTCTTTGAGATGGTGTTGCGAAGTAACATCATTTCAAAGAAGTTTAAAACATAGTACTATGTTGGATAGAAAAAGATTTTGGTTTAGAAGAACAATATGATTGGATTAGAAATGATGATGCCCCGGTTAGGTTGAAGAAGTACTTAGTAGATTAATTAATAGGTTGAAATATGCCCCCTCAAGAGGATAGATGAATTGGAAGAATACAGGTGTCCTCTCGAAATGAATGGATATGAAGAATAGAAGGAGATAGAAGATGGAGAACAAAATAGAGAAAAATGAAGAAGATAAAATGATGGTGATAGAATGATGGATTTAATACAGGGAGTAGTTATGTTGCCTTGAGCAGAGAAATCCTATAGTTTGATATAGCACTAGAGATTATGCACCAAGGTATAAGGACCAGGGTGATGATGTTTCTTGTGTACCCAGCGTAATACAACCTTGTCGAGACATATGAGGAAGAATACTTAGAGCATTAAAGTCTTGATGCACAGAAGGTATGATATGACCTTAGATACAAAGGATAATGCAAAAAGCTATTCCAACATACACAAGATATGAATATTAGCTAGAAAGATACGGATTTGATACAAATGCAAGATAAAAAAAGATGACACACACAAGAAAACAAGTAAGCATGCACAAATGATACAAAAACAAACAAGGTAGTGCCCCTGTCATGCTATAAACTGATGATTGATTGATTTGATGATGACAATGATAATGTTGTCATTGTGGGGAATGGTATATCCCTAGATCAACATAAGGATGCGGGACTGAAATTTCCCATTGATGATGATTAATTGATTTGGTTTATGACAAGATTAGGATCAAGACCAAAGGATGTGATTGGATGATTTGGCTAGATTGATTGACTAGATTGGTATGGATTAAGGATGACTTGCATTTGGTTTATTGTTGGATTTTTTAATATTTAGTTTTCTTTTGTATTTTTGAGATTGTTTTGATTATTTTTTGGATATTTTTGTGATTTTTTGATTGTTTTTGGATTTTTTTATGATTTTTTGGTTGTTTTTGGATATTTTGAGATTTTTTGATTGTTTTTGGATATTTTTGAGATTTTTTGACTATTTTTGTGATATTTTTATTATTTTTGGATATTTTTGTTTTATGGGATGGCATTGGATTAGAGTTTGGATAGCCTTGTTGCTAGATACCAATGACAAGGGAAAACCAGATCTAGATGCAAGGAGGAAGATGGGATTAGATAAGTGGATAAAAGGATGGGTGAGAATAAATGGGATGGAAGACACACAATAACGGGATGGATAAAAGGGTAGGCAATAGTGGATGGAATGGATGTATGCATCATAAGTGAGATAGGATTTGATTGCCAAAGACTATGTCGCATAGGAATAACATGCCCCATTCTAGGTAGTATGGTTAGGATTTTACATGACAAAACTTAGGACAAGAGGGTGATTGAATTGGTTGGAAAGGATGAGGTATATCAAGAGATTTTTCTAAAGAATTTTTCAACATTTTACCCCTATGCCTTTATGAAGATCAAAAGGAGGAAGGGAGGATGGATGGATAGATAGGATAGGTATATGGGTATAATGGTTAAGGATGGTAGGATAGGATATGATACGATGAGGGAGATAAGAAGGAAATGATAGGATGGATGAGACAACGTGTCTCCAAGTGTAAGCCACATAGATATGCAACCTACACATGATGCCTCTTTGCTAGGTTTTCATCATGGTACTTATCCAAGGTGCCTATTTACAAAGTTTTCACCATTGGACAAAGGGATTTATCTTCACTATTTTGATTTTTTTTCATTTTTTTCATTTTTTGTTGGTTTTTTCTTTTTTGGAATACTGAGATGGAATAGGTAGATATGGACAAGAAGAACTCAAGTGCCTAGTTCCTTGAAAGGTGATAGTCCCATTTAAAGATGGATGTTGCACATGGACCATGTCAAATGACATTATGCTCATAGATGTTGGTAGGAAATTATGTGAGAGGGAGATGGAGTAGGTGGATAATGGCTTATGATGTGTAGTATGTATGGAAGGATTATGCAAGGATCGATGGGAGATAGTGGATTATGATGTTGATTATGGAGGGAAGGATAGTGGATTATGGATGGAAGAATAGTGGATTATGGATGGAAGGATAGTTGATTATGATGTGGATTATGCAAAAGCATGGACCATAGGGATATGATGGGTGAAATATTTAGGATAATGGATTAAAGATGAGGAGATGGAGGTATGTAGAAATGTTGTGGAATGGAAAGGAATTGAGACCAATGGTTGCACACACTGAATGGGATTTTGAAGCTTTTAATTAGAAGGAGGTGTAGAATCTAAACCTTTTAATTCTTAATCCAATAATTAAGAATTATTTAATAGTGAAGTATGGAAGATGAATGTTTGATATGATAATGGGACAATTTTAGGTGTCTACACCTATAACTTGCACACAAGATGACAAGAGAGGGGTTTGGGGGTTGCGGTGTTTAGGGGATTGCCTCAGTCAAATTTTAGGTTAGCATTCAAACTTTCCCAACACCATTGTTAAAGAGAGCATGCCCTTGCAGGGCAGAGGCTAAAGATAATACAAATGATGAAATGATTCAAATAGCAATGTTGTCACCTTGGAGGTGAAGTCCTTAGGAGGATGAAGATTCTTCAACTCATAAGGAGATGGATGATGATTCCAAATTTGCAATAAACACACAATACAAACACAAATCTGCAACAATGACACAAGGAATGCTTTGAATGCTCTTTGCTCCAATATCATATGCTCGCTATCATTAACTTAACTCAAAATGAATTCCAACACTCACTTTTATATTCTTTCTTGCTAACATTCAATAAATTAAATAACAAGAGCCAACAAAGAGGGACCTTTTTAAAGGTCCTATGCCGACATAACATTAATTGGCCCCAACCAATCAAGGGAGACTTGGGTAGTTGGCACCTAAGTCTAGGGCCCCCTTTTTAGTCTGAGGTGAGATTTAGGAAGGGACCAAGGTCCCAAATTTGCATTGGTTCTAGGAAATCTCTTCGGGATGATCAATTATAATGTATAATGTCATTACAGGGACCTAGGAGCTAAATTAGGAGGTAAAAAGGCATGTATCCACTTTTTACTCCATAACATTTAGCCCCTACTTTAATGTGTGTGCGATCTTACGATTTAGAACATGCATTAAAGTATAGTCAAGCACATCCAACACATCAAACACAAGAGTGAAGATACACCCTAAGTTTGAAAGACTATTTCTAGCCCCCAAACTTAGGCAGACATAAGAAAACACTTGACAATCACATAAGACACAATGAATATAGTAAGGAAGCATGCAATACATGGAGAAGACAGTGAAAGCATGCAATACATGGAGAATATAGTGAAAGCATGCAATACATGGAGAAGATAGTGAATTCAATCATGCAATACATGAAGAGAAGACATGATTAAGCAAGTATTCACACACACACACTGATATATATATAATTCTAACTAAGAAAAACACCTAGTGTGGGGGGAGCTCATCGCTGTACACATCTTTAGACCATGCAAAAACATGCAAAACACACTCAACATGGGGGGAGCTTATCGCTACACATCTTTAGACCATTCCACAAGCACACAAGACATGCAAGGAAGACACATAAAACACACGGAATACATGAGTGCCATATAGTATTTATTTGACACACTATACGCCTTATACACAACAAATGTGGGCGATAGGAAGGAGCTCATTGTTGCAATCCACTATCTGAAACATGCCAAACATAGTTGATGGTTGATCTATGCTACCACAACCACCAAAGACATGCTTAAGGGTGAATGACTCAAGATCCAACCCCACCTCATGATGAGGACTTTGTTTAAAAGGTGTGTACTAGCTCAAGAGATACACCATCCCACCTTCCCTAGAAGGGATTTCAAAATGCAACCCCACCTGCATCATGGAGACGCCTTTCAGTGAAAAGGAAGCATGTACTCAAAGTATACAACCCCAGCCACATCATGGAGATGCCTTATAGTGAAAAGGAGGTATACACAATAGATCAAAGTACACAACCCCACCTGCATCATGGAGATGCCTTACGGTGAAAAGGAAGTGTATACAAACATGATTTATCAATGTAAAACGTAATCAAGTAGTTACCATGATATATACCCCCACCTTAAAGTGGTTGATCCTGCTTGCTGGTATCAAGCACATTTAAGGTAAATGGAAAACATGCAAGAGAACAAGAGTTTTCACAATGCCCAT
Source organism: Cunninghamia lanceolata (assembly GCA_027924645.1). Lineage (NCBI taxonomy): Eukaryota > Viridiplantae > Streptophyta > Pinopsida > Cupressales > Cupressaceae > Cunninghamia > Cunninghamia lanceolata. The sequence continues at coordinate 11,419,638 of BSBN01000828.1, read as the reverse complement.
GCCCGAAAGGTGATATGTGCTTCCAATCACCAAATGTTCCCACAAACACACCATTATCATTTGCTAACATAATCAACAAGATATAAACTTTGGTTAGAAAATCTATTCTAAGATAATAACCAAATCAATTCATGAAAGCTATGCAAAAATCACTTATCAAATCACATAATAAACCAAGGCTACACTCATAGGTTCAGAACTGAGTATAGCCGTAAGGTTATACATCAAGTATCTCAGAACCGAGTGTAGCTACAAGGTGAGATACAAAACAATCCAAAGTTTATAGAAGTAGATTTAGAGTATTGTAAAGGTTTGTCACAAAAAATTTCACAATACAAGCCACAACATGGAGTTATTCTACTAGTCAAGCATTAGTAATATATATCAACCCCATCTTCATATATCTAGACTAGGTCCATTTTTTTTCTTATTGAAGGGATGTATGGTCCTTATTAGTATTTGTTTGTTTTCGTCATCCACTAACTAGTAGAGCCACTAAAGAATGAAAATAGTAAAATGAGAGAGGAGACAAGAGTGACTTAGGTTTACAACATGGGAAGATGCCCCTAAGGCACAACACACAACAGTAAAATAGAGGAGAAGAATAGAAGAATAGAGAAACAAATAGAAGAATGGTCACAAAAGAGGTGATCTCTTTGTATCCTTGACCTTACAAGAGTATCAAGGGTCATCCAAGGAGACTTAAACAACATTTAACACAACACGGGGGAACACAACACAACACTATTAACATATATATCTAGGAGGCCACCCTTGAGAGAAACTAGAATGGGTGCTACAATGAGTGTGGCCTAATGAGGGAGAAATACTTACCTGGTTTAATGGGATATTTCCTAGCGGAGAATCCATGTCTATCATCTCAAGATATATCATATTTAGTCTTGAACTTGCTGGTATTTTGTTAGCATTAGTAAATTTATTCACTACTCCCTTAGTGGGTGGAATAGGTGAATTGGTTTGATTGATCTTGACATCCATCTATAAGGGATTTAATGTGAGATACCTTTCCTCATCCACTAGAGCTTCATCTATTGAAGGGAGAGCATAGGAATGAAGGGAAGGTAAAGTGTTGTGAGGAGAATTGTTGGTGATTATATCTTTAGTGATGTCCAAAGGGTTTGAACATGCAACCAAAGGAGGACTATCCATGACCTTGGCATCCTTAGTGATATCCAAGGGACTTATATATTCAACCAAAGGGAGGAGATTAAGGGTTTGCACTTCCTTAGTGATATTCAAGGTGCTTGAATATTCAACTAAAGGAGGAAGATCAATGGTATTCACTTCCTTAGTGATATCCAAGGTGCTTGAATATTCAACTAAAGGAGGAAGATCAAGGGTCTTCACTTCCTTCGTGAGATCCAAGGTACTAGAATATTCAACTAAAGGAGGAAGATCAAAGGTCTTCACTTCCTTAGTGATATCCAAGGTACTTGAATATTTAAATAAAGGAGGAAGATCAAGGGTTTTCACTTCCTTAGTAATATCCAAGGTGCTTGAATACTCAATTAAAGGAGAAATATTGATAGGATGATCCATAGAGACTTTGTGTACTATGGTAGGGATAGAGTTAGATGAATGTTCATTATCTATCCATGAAGTGTTCTTCGTTATAGGGGGTTCTTCATTCATTAATGTCTCATCCTTCAAAGGGAGAGCATCAGAATGAAGAGAGGGTATGGTGATGTTAAGGGATGTGTCAATGATTTCATCCTCTTGTGCCAAATTGTCCTCATAAGTGGGAACAACTTTGGGAGAGTAATCATAAGGTGAAATAGACAAAATTAAGTTACCATCTCATATATTAGAGACTAGTTCTAGGACATGGTCCTGATATTTAGCAATAGGAGTCATAGTGGAATGTCTAATAGAGATAAAGTCATCTAGGGCTTCATCTAACATATTGAAGTCATCACTACTAAATTATGCATCTATGAGTTTAGTAAGATCTTCTAATATTGAAGGATATATTCCCATGAGAGTTATGAAGCTATCAAAATTAGATATATAGCAAAGAATTTCATATGTGGAACACATTGAAGTGTTAATGTCATATATGTATGCTATTTGATTCAAGACTTGAGGATGCCTATTGGTGAATTTAGAGAAGCTATCAATATCTATGATGTATGCAAACAAAGCTTCCAAAGATGAATAAGAAGAAGCATCCATAATGACAGTTTGATAGAGCTTTGCACACCAATTCACTAGTTTGAGTAAATCAAGTTTTTGAAAATTAAAAACACACTAATTTCACTACAAATGAAGTGGTTATGATGTTAAAGGTTCTATACAAAATGTGATAGTGATAATTTTTTGATTTATTGCAAAATATGTGAAAAAGATGCTTATTCTCTTATGTTGAAATACACATTGTGTAATTGCAAAAGTATGATAATTATTCACTTTTTAAAAAATTATGCAAAATTTTTGAATGAATATTGATAGATATGTAAAGAAATAAATGGAAGATCTGATTTTAAATGTTTATGATAGTAGTAAAGTCTGAAATAGATTTTGACTACAAACCCTAGCTTTGCAAATGACTAGGTTATAGGAAAAATGCAAGTTTTCAACAAAACCCTAACAAATTAGATCTTCAAATGCAAGATGCGATATCATGAAATGGTTAATTGATGTAATATATATATATATATATATATATATATATATATATATATATATATATATATATATATATATATATATATATATATATATATATATATATATATATATATATATATATATGATGTATAAATCATATTTTCAAATGATTTCAATGGTATGAAATGAAAATAATGCAAAACTATGCCTTTATGCAAGCCTAGAATTTTTTTTTTTCACTTTTTTCAAATGTATGCAAGATATATCAATGAAGAATGATAAGTATGATAGAAATTAATGAAAGATCTGATTTCAACACTCAAAAAGATGTAAATTCTTGATGCTATAGGTTCACTAAAATGTTATGTAGGGAAAAGAGGATGATGACAAGTGCACAAACTAGATCAAAACCCTCTTCTACAATAACATTCAAGCAAAAGATTGAGCTAAATCATAACCGAGAAGAAGGTTGACTTAGTTACAAATCTTGTGCTCCTATTTTCTATGGAAATATATGATTTAATCAATCCTTTTATCAAACCCTAGGTTAAATATGCACTAAAGCCTAGTTATATAATGAACAGAGCATAACTTTCAAACCGTGATAGATACAAACAAACTAAAAGAAGCACTGAGATCAGTGAACATAGGAGAACCTGATTCTAGAAGCAGAGATGTCAAAGGATGAATTTGGTAACCACCCAATTCTTAAAGTGAGAATCTACCAAAGGTCAAAACTGAGAAAATGTTATAAATAATGCTCAAATTCTAGATCCTGAGCTTGAAAACCTAGAAGACTAGGGCAGAAACCACCCATGTCTTTTCAGAGGAATATTTCAAAACTTCTTTCGAATCCCTAAAACTTGATTCCTACACAATCTTCTTACAACTTCACTTTCCCCGAAACCTATACTTGTAACCTGCACACAAGACGACAAGAGAGGGGTTTGGGGGTTGTGGTGTTTATGGATTTTCCTCAGTGAAATATTGGGTTAGCATTCAAGCTTTCCCAACACCATTGTTAGAGAGAGTATGCCCTTGTAGGGTAGAGGCTAAATATAATCCAAATGATGAAATGATTCAGATAGCAATGATGTCAGCTCGAAGGTGAAGTCCTTAGGAGGATGAAGATTCTTCAACTCATAAGGAGATGGATGATGATTCTAAATCTACAACAAACATACACAATACAAACACAAATCTACAAAAATGACACAATGAATACTTTGAATTCTCTTTGCTCCAATATCATAAGTTCTCTATCATTAACTTAAGTCACAATGAATTCAAACACTCACTTGTATATGCTTTCCCACTAACATTTGAAAAATTAAATCACAAGAGCCAACAAAGAGGAACATTTTTAAAGGTCATATGCTGACATAACATTAATTGGCCACAACCAATCAGGGGAGACTTGGACGGTTGGCGCCCAAGTCTAGGGCACCCTTTTTAGTTTGAGGTGCAATATAGGAAGGGCCCAAGGTCTCAAATTTGCATTGGTTCTAGGAAATCTCTTTGGGATGATCAATTATAATGTATGATGTCATTAGGGGGACTTAGGAGCTAAACTAGGAGGTAAGAAGGCATGTGTCCACTTTTTACTCCATAACATATAGTAAATTTCATTTATTTTCCTTCTATTTTTTATGTATTCATAACTCAAAATTTTAGTGTATGGATTAATTTTTCCCCCATTTTGATAAATATATATTTTTGAATAAATCTTTGAAGTTGTGTGTAATGGAAACACAACTATTTTGATGGGACATCAACTTTTGTCTTAATTATTCTAAAATAGGAAAAAAATTATATCATCTTGACATGGAATATCTCCTCTAATGAATCATATTTTTTTCAATTCTTTTTATAAACTTTACTATTTTTCTTGAGAGGACAATCAACATCATATTTTTGTTCCGATGACCTACTTTTAGTAAAAATAAAAAAATAAAATATAAACATGTTGAAATGTTTAAAAATTTATATTTTTACAAAGTAGACTTATAGATTTACCAAAGGGTTTTTTTAGATTCTTTTAAAGTGATTATTTGCATGAGTAGGAGATGTTAGAACATCAAGTTTTTCAAATAATTTTATTTTTTTTGTAAATTAACCCTAAAGTGATGCTACATATGTTTTTAGTGGATGGTTCCATTTGGAAACGTTGTGGCCTAGATCTAATTTAGATACAATGAATCCAAATAGAACATATGTTTCACAAAATTAAATTTTAGTTGGAAATACTTAAATTAATTTATGTTGATAAGTTGGCTTGAAGTGTGACACAACTTTGAACTTTTACCTTGCAGTAGTACTAGATTCTCATTGGTCCAGTTGTCACCATACATCCATGGTTTTTGTTCCTGAATCTTTTATGATACCTGATTCATCCTATCAGCATTTGTCACATGATAGCATTGGCTTGGAGATACTTGAGCATCCTTCAAATACATCATGGGCATCATCTATGTCTTTGAATCATGTGTAGAATTTAGAGACTTTCATCCTTCTTCCTGCACATTCCTATTTGGAATGGGAAGATCATTTGCACACTTCTGTGGTTCTATTTCTTCCCAAGGGGAGAAATGTGGTTCAACATTCATGGATCATCTTCAACAGCGAGTGTTGATCTTCTACTAGTACTACATGAAGTATTTTAAGGGGAGTCTGCATGGTTTCTCTTCTCATATCAATTTTGGGAAGAAGTATTTCTTCGCATGGAGTTTATTCCTTCACATTTTCTGGGGGGTCGCATTGACCTCCTCATAGTTTCTCTCCTATGGGGGGAACATATATTGTACATTATTATTATAAGTAGTCCTTGGGGGGTCATGTTAAAGCCTCCTTCTATCCTCTTCTTCTTCTTCACTTATAAATTTTTTTCATGTATCATTTCTCTTTTGCAGAGGGGTGTTTTCCCATAGGGTTTTCTCATTTACTCCACTTTTTGAAAAAAAATTTTGTACATGGGTACCTAACATGGAGTAGTAGCCAAGACCCATCATCTTTGTATCACTTCTCCCTAAGTTGCACTTACGGGGGTGTTAGTGTAAATAAGGTCATATTATATCTAGTTAGGATATCACCTCTCTAAGATTGACCTATTCACACTTAACTTAAGTTTACTTAGGATTTTTTAGACTTTGTCTCACCTCATGTGGTGGAGACATGTGTCCTCATGCTTTTGAGACACCTCTTGCATGTTTACTTGCCACTTACATGAGCACTTGTCATTCGATCTCACAAGTGTCACATCTTAGGAGTGTTAGTCAGTCGTTGTGCTTAAACATACTACCTTATCTCACATGCCTATTTATACAAGGCATACTGTACATTTTTACTTAACTTTTAAATATATGTTTTGGCTTATTTTATGTTCTTATAGCTTGTGGAAGTTTGTTCTAGTTATTGCTTACTGATCTTGGCTACTCCCATAATTTCTTTATTTTCTCACTATGTCCAACATTAAAAGCATGGTGGTTGTAGTCCTAAGCAATGCAATTTGAATCACCTGGGCTCATAGTCCAACTATCTTTTAGGAAAAACTAAGATATGAGGAAGCTTTCCTCATGCTCTATCCATAAGCATGTTTGAGTATTTGAATCCCCATGATCAAAGAAACAAGAAGGATTGGTTTTATTTTTTCTAATATAAAAACATAAATCCTCCTGATCAACTATAGAATCCTTGAAATTATTGGAGTGAAGATTCACATTTTCTAATCGAAAATTATAATCAATTTTTGTGGTAGGCAACATAACAAAAATTTCATCTTTCTTACCATCAAAACAAAGAAAACAAGATGAATATGACATATATGAGAGGGTTTAGGAAAATCCTATATCCTAATGTCACCCATCAAGTAAGTATGTCTATCATTATATGTGTTACACTTCTTAATATGCATTTCTACATTCAAGTTGACATGATCATCAAGTACATGCATATCACACAAAAATTTTAGTCAGCATTGCATTTGACAAAATTGGATCAATAAAACATTCTTCAATGTAACCATACTTGTCATATAAACTAACTTATTGACTTATAGGATTCATAAATGTTTCTTTCTTTTCAAAATTAGAATTAATAATATTCCCATCAAGATTTGTTTTAGGTGAATTATCATTAAGATCCTTCCCTACCATAATACTCATTTCAATGGTGATATTTGATTTCTCATAATCAATATCATTATGCTCATATTCAAACCAGGGATTACCATAAGTTTTAAATTCCATTAGGGAAAGGTCATTTAGATTAGATATATTGAATGCATGATTACTTTCCTCATTGACTGAACTATGACTATTGTAAATCTTAAATCCAAATAAAGACAAGTCAGTGGTTTCTCCCATTCCAAATTTCTCATATACTTCTTGTTCAAGTTTGTGGTTGAGATCATCCAACTAGATAATTGTGATATCAAGTTTAAGACAAAGCAAAATGACTTCTTGAATCTTCAATTCTAGGAAATTATTTTATTCAACATTAGCCATCATACCCAAATAAAGAAAATCATTACTGATTGGCTCATTGAATTTTTCGATGACCCTGGTACATAGGTACTATCAAATTAGTAATACCACCATTTTCTCCTTTGTTGTAGGAAGAACATGACTCTCCATTCAAATAAATTTTTGTGATTAAATATTCAATCAATATATCATCACAATTTTGTACTTGAAATATACTCTTTGATTGTACATCTCTATGCTTATGAGCATTTCTTTCAGTTGCTTCAAAATTTCTAGCCTCATTGTCATGGAACTTGGAATGTCATATTGAATTGCATCATTTATTTTAGTTTCATTCATAGAGTTGTCCTCTAGTGTACTAGAAACACCAATTGATACTTCTTTGAGTTTGAGTATTGTTGGATTATCTACCAAGTCAGAGGGATCTTGGTATTCATTATTTTCTTTCATTTTGCTAGTTGACATATGTTTGTAAATTTCACCTAGTAGAACATCATCATGTCTTTCTCTCTCAAATTGTAAATTTGTTGATTCATCTTTATTTTCAATCATGGAATTCATCATTTCCCTGAGAGACATATCCAACCTTATGACAAATTCTAGACATGTAACTTCTCCATGCTTAGTTGTGTTATGAAAGAATCAAAATGCTTGATCAAATTCCAAACTTTGTTGTGGTAGTCAGGGAGTTTCTTATCATCACACTTACATATTTCAAATTTGTCAAATGATAAGTTTTGAGTCACCAAAAACCTATAAATTCTTAAATTTCTTGTTAATGGCCATTTGGAGCCCATGAAACAATGCCTTGTATTCAACTACAATATGAGAGCAAGTAAATTATAATCAATATGTAGCTAAAAATGATTTTCCATTTGGGTTTATAAATTTTACCCTAACACCACACCCATACTTGGACTTGGAGCCATCAAATATTAAAGTCCAAAGGCATTGATCATCTAGCTTCTTTTGTACATTGACATATTGTTTCATCTTTGTAGTCTCACTATTCACTTCCACAATATAAACTCCCAATCCCTTCTTGGTGTAGGCTATTTCATTAGGATTTTTGTATTCTATGATGACATGCTTCTCTTCCAAGATCTACACCTACAGGTACTTCCCATGATATTCATGAAAAATTCCTTTTCCATAATGGAAAGTGGTATTATCTCTTGAGAGAACATCATCTCCTCCCAAGAGAACACAATAACCTCTTATGAGTCCTCCAAGGATCAAGATACATAGTAAGTAGCTCAATAGGATCTACTTAAAACAAGGAAGATACTTAGTATCAAACATCTGTTGTGAGCACACCTCAATGGTTAAACTAGATAATTCAACACAAGAAGAGGTGATGAAGCCTCTAGTAGATGATTTTACTTAGTTTCCATCCATGATTGTAAGGCCAACTCCCCCAAAGATAGAAATGGTTTGGTCCACAATTACTATAGATCCACAAGGAACTAGACAAGCCCAAATTATAACTCCTCTAAAGGATGTGCTAGAGACAAAGATGCAACCCTATAATTATATGGTAACCACTATTTCATTGGGGAAACCATCAAAGGAGGAAGGAAAAAAATGGAAAAAGAATCCATTGATTGGATGATACATAAGATGTAAAAGGATAAAGTAGCCAAATAGGAGTTGAAAAGCAAAATTTCTTATCTTACTACTTTTATTAAAAAATTGGTTGGCCCTTCTGACCCTTCTAGTATAGCTCTACCTTCTCAATCTATTCTTGGTACACAAGGGATACCTATTGCAATTGAATTGAAAAATGTGGTAATGGCCACTAAGACATGGAGCAATAAATTGTTTGAACTTGGGTACAAAACAATTGAAGGGGTGACAAATGAGTGTAGTAAATTTTCAAAAGAAGAGGAGGCTATTAAAATGATATAAAATAATATAACTCAAGAATTAAATGATATTGAGACTGACTACCCCTATGTAGTGGACCTCACCAAAGAGGATTTCTAGATTTTGTCTAGTGAGGGAATTTTAGATGGATTAGAACAATATATTCTCAGGAAATGGTTAGAGGCTTATAAATTTAGAAGAGATATCTTAAGATATTGTAAAGATAAACTCTAATTATCATATAATATTATATAGGATGCACTAAATGAGATCATTTATTTTATGAAGAAAATTGGATGCAGTCTATATAACGAGGAAAATAAGTTTAACTTTGTACAAATTTTGAAATATCAATTTGATAGCATGTTGCAAGTGGAGTCACCAAAAGAGGGAAGTTTTGATTCTTTATCTATTAATAGGTTGATGAGGACATGGATGGATTGTGAGGCATTTCAATAGAAGATTGTAGAATATAAGTAGGTCCACAAGGAAATATTAGATAACTTCATTGAAGCCAATGTTCATTTTATTCATTTTGATGGCCCTGATCCTAGTCTTATAAAAGAAACATTGAATAAATTTTAGTTGTATAAACAAAAGGAATCTTAGAAAAAGGATGGAGTGAATTAAAAGTGTGTAGTAGTCAAGTGACACATGTCTATACATCAAATTTTCTTTGTAATATATAATGTAAAAATAGAATGTGAAAGAATAGTCAAAACAAATTTTCACATTCTAGTGTATTTTGTCTTTTGTGACTTCTGGAGGGAATGACTATTTTTTTTGGTTGTTTTAAATTCCCAACCTGATCTTAGAAGGTCAATCTATAGAATAGCCTATACTAATAATGGATTTTCCTTGAGGGATTGGCCAACAAATAGGAAAGTGGAATGAATCCATCTTTTCCTCTACACTTTAGGCTCTGCAAGACCCATGTGTGTGTACCCTTTGGGATAAACTGGTACTTATTTTAGATCTACTACTACTTATCTTAAATATTGTTTCCTTAAACAAATATGTTCTCTCTAAAATATGCCAAAAGAATTACTGATATGTTGAAACAATGGGCTAGATCCCCAGGCTTTAAACACAACTCTATTGTAGGAGAACATTGGAAAAACATTACAAACTTAATACATAAATGAAACTTTTCTTTGATTTTTAATATGAACAATCAAGGAGATGTATCCAGACAATAGTTCTTAAAGATCGGTGCCTAGATCATGGGTCATAGAGTCAAAATAGATATAAATGAAACTAAATATAATAGTATATTCCTAGCTCATGTAAATACTATAATAATGTATTACACCATTACATATTGAATAGTTCAAAACTAATTCTACTTAAGAATCCTTGCATACATGTACTACACTCAATATCATCTTTAAAGCATTAAATTTACTCTTTGAGTAAAAGATATTAAGAAGGATATTCTAACACAGGAAAGACCGTGAAGATAAACAAAACTGATCTTTAATCAATTTGTATTCATAAATGTAATAAAGAACACAACTATAGGAGACAATATAGTTTGAACTTTGACAATATATGCAAACTTATAAAATGGTATTGTCATACAAATAGCTGGAAGTACATCAAAGTCTATTCTCAAATAACACCTAAAATAGGAAAACCTAGTCTACAACTATGTGTACTATGATACAAAAATTCTCCAAGACCATTGTCTAAGGCCCTGAATTCCCTTTTATAGAAATAAGGGAGAAGACAATCCTTAGGCCTTAAGACAGATGTCATATTTTCATTTGACAAACTTCTACCAACTAGGAACAAGAATAACTGATCATGGGGCAGATATTTTATAGGAGCAGAAGTTGTTACATGTGTAGCCACAAATCAGGCTACCTTGGAAAGTGGGCGTAGAAAGATGCCATAAAAAACTCTACCTACTCTTCTTCCACTCTCTTCATTGTCTCCATATTTTGACTATTTGGAAGACCTGGTGATGAAGACAAAAAACAAGGAAACCACTACAAGATAAAATGCTCTATTTGAAACTAAAAATATCCTTGTGTTGAATCTAAATAAGTGAAAGATGCCATAGAAGCATATTCTCATTTAAAAAGGAGACAAATGATTAATAACAAAACATCAAGTGTTATTACTTTATAGATTAGGCAAATTATTATATTTATCATCACATGCCTTGTATTGTTCTTCTAGAGGCAACTGGAATGCCAATAACTTATTAACATGGGGTACATACTTGTTATCACATTTGGCTAATATTGACTCAGTATCTCTTACAAAATCTTCAACATGTTGGCATGAGTCCCATAGTCTACTTACACTTTTTCTAAAAAGGTCCATATCAATTTTGTTGTGTTTGCATAGTAGGAAAGAAAGAGTTGGAGTGATAGCCTCAAACTGAAATAGTTAGATCTGATAGGGCTTGATCTCATCATCATCCTTTTTGATTTGAGGCATCAATTTTGCCTCATCACTATCAAAATATTTAATTGTAGTTATTGCCTTCTCTTCTAGCTAGTTTACAAACCCCTATAGCTCCCTAGTTGCCTTTACTATAGTATAAGTTGGCTTGATGTCTCTTGGGGGGTCAAGCTCATGGGCTGATCCTTTATACATACCAAGTAGAGAGGTAGTCCTTGGGACCCATCTATTTAACAAGGGCATGGCTTGTCCTTTGTCTTCAACAATTTTCTTTATTGCCATTGATAACTTCTAGTAACAATTATGAATATTTTCTACCTTTCCCATAATCTTTCCCATCAACAATCTGAGCATAGTTGAAACAATGTGCATACTATCTCCCTATTGATCCTTACTAGAATCTTCAAACATTTCCTCAAAAGATTTAAGTTGTTCTCTTAATTCTTCATTTTTCTTCTCAAGATTAGGCCTTGGTGATGGAGATGGAGAACTACTAACAATCATGGCTTCTGCATCTTTTACTATTAATGCCATTAAAGGTGGAGATGATGTCAATGCATGTTGTTGCCACTAAGCTTCTCATACTTTCAATTTATTATATTCATGCAATACACACATGTGATCTTCCTACAATTTATCATACTCCTAGAGTGCATCAGTGGTTGCCTTATTGAATTTTGCAACCTCCACTACCATTGTAGCTACCTCAATTACTAGAGTGTCAGAGACTCTTTTAACAATCAAACTTCCCCTTAAGTCTTGATTAGGCTCAACCACTAATGGATTATCAGTATTAGGGGCTAGAGCTCAAATTGCCAAGGTTTCCCACTTTGGATTGAAACCTGCACTAGATAGGGCTGCAACAACTTCATCCTCAAAAGAGAAGACCTCTTTATCTTGTCTCCTAATAGTGTCAAAGGCAATGGTAGAGGCTATATCCCATTCAAGGAGCAACAAAATGCAACTCTCTCTTACCATTTGTCTGCCCTTTTTAGCAGTAATGTCCTTTGCCTCTACCCTCATTTGGGTTAATATCCTATGGGACACCTGCTCTTGATTTTTTTGAGGAGATTTTTCCATTTCTTCTTTCAATCTTCTTCCATATTCCTCTCTTTCACATTTCCATAAGAAATCATCAAATTCTTGTGAATTGATAAACTGGTCATCTATCATAATTCTTAGGCAATCTGCAACCCTCATATCATTTGAAATGTCCCTTCCCTCAATGATAATATTTTTCAATCTATCCAAGGGTGGCTGTATATCTTCATCCCTCTTGGAAGAAGACATTTCTTGATTTATATCATCCCCAGTTACTTCCATCTCATCCTCCTCTTCAATGGGGTAATCTACTAGAGGGGTTTGTTCAATCTTCTTCCTCTTTGGAGATGATTCCCTAGGAGGTGAATTTAAATCAACTATCTACACAGGAGGAGGTGTCACTTGCTGTACTAGTGGAGAAGACATAAGAGGCTGAGTAGGTGAGGGAGACTCTTGAACTTGCTCCTTGATCATTGCACCTTTAGCCCTTCTTTTGAATGTATACTTCAATTTCACATCACCCGAAGGCTGATATGATGGTGTTTCCTCTACAACAAGATCCTTATCCTTTTTCTCCATAGAAACAACCTACCCAATTATTTCATCAATATGGGTCAAAATAGTCTTAATCCTGGTAATTGGGTGGTCAATGTTTGCATATGCCCCCTTATAAGAAGCATTTTTAGCCTTTTTCCTCTCCTCATATTTTAATAATGCTATGCATCTGGCTCTTCTTATCTCAACTTCCTTTTCATCACTAAAATTTCTAATAACATCTTCAGTGTCATAAGTTTGATGGGCAAATGAGTATCTTTTTATGCTTCTCCTGAGGTTACTTATGAAACCCTCAGGATCACAATTTCTTGCACACTCATGCTCCATGCTAAACATCTTTAGCTTAACATTCAATTTGTCAAGACCTTCTCTGTTCATTCTAAAATTAGAGAAAAATGTCAAGAAAGGGAAGAAAGAACCTTTCTTCTAATTTGCCAAATGAGCCTTCTCTGACTCAGCCAGTTGCCAAATAATTTCTAGGAAACCAACCCTCAAGGGTACAAATTTTGGCAATATATGAGAACCCACACGGCACCCATAAACTCGTAAGATAGTACAATTTGAGTGGAGAATGAAATATCACCAATTATGTTGAATACCTGTAGAAGGTCTTCTTACCCTAGGTCTCAAAAAATCCAGTATCTGATCTGGGATTCTAGGCACACTTCTCTGCAAGAAAGATAACATTCTGCTAGCAAAAAAATCTCTGAAAATAATGTAATCAGCCTTGGAACAATGTTTATCCTAAATATGAATCCAACACTAGACTAGATGTGGGTTTCCTTTATTATCAACCTCACTAATCAATAATCTTGGGTCCCAATTTGGTCTTCCCTCATATAAAAACATATGACACAGTAAAGAATACCACCTGAATTTCACTACTTCTTTCCCTTTCTTGATATCTATTAACCCCTGATGTATGTGGTCAACTAGGTAAGTAGAAAAATCAAATTGCTGATTCAATGATACATGTTGAATATCTGCAGCCATGTAAGTGTATGAAATGGGAATTCTTTCATTCTTATTTTCCCCCAAGAGTTGACATAATGCATAGTATGTCATTATAAAATAATTCTCAAATGTTTCAAGTTTGAAGGGTTTAGTTTCATTTGGTGGGATTTTCATACATCTATTGTTAAGATCCTTTTCTCTATGTCAAGGCAGATGCACCACTTTGTAGCTACTCTTGTCTTGCAGGTATTTTTTTCTCGAAATCTTCAAGGTCTATAGAGGTACTAGAAGCCAAATTGAGTCAAAATATTTTAGAGATTGATTCCTTATTAATTTTTACCAAGGGGTTTCCTCCTATATCTCTTATTACCTGAGTAGTCTCATCATACTGGGAGGCCATGGCTTTAAGCAAATCAATATCTTCAAAGACATTTGTAACCATCAATTTTTGTAAGTTCAATCTCCATACATTTGAGATTGGGGATTGGGTGTTCATTTTGCCCCACCAATGGTAAAATAAATTCCACCCTGTCACCGAGATGTCTGCATCTTTACAGCCATAATACTTATCAACTAACCCTTTATTTTACTTAGGGCCATGAACCTTAATCTTATGGGCATAAGAAATAGGGAGCTAAAGCACAAGGTCTTCATGTAAGGCTTGGATTTGAGAAGTGGAGGGAGCTTGGCCTTTTGGTGGAGTCATTTTCTAAATTGGACTTGAGGAACAAGGATTTCTTCCTTTCAGACAATTTTAGATAGAAAATCAGACAAAGATCAGGGTATTTTGAACAAATGGTGACAACCCAGACTCACAACAAGTTTTCAAAAAAAAATAACAAAGTACAAACTAACTAAATGCAGAGGATACAATGTACGGGGTCATAGGCAACTTACTAGATTGTTGCATAACAAACCTTGAATAGATGTTGAGAAGATTCAAACAACTGCTAATTTCTTACTTTGGTACTCTAGATGCTTAGGCAAGTTTGGAGAACACTTTAATTAGGATCTTTATATAAAGAACCATTAATTCTAGGGTTGAGAGCTGTCTCGTCCATCATTACTCTTAGCTTATGTGAACCAGATTTCACAATTATTCATTCTTTGGATTTTTGAATGTGATCCATTGATCATGAAACAACAGAATAGATCAGACGACGTTGATTCATCAAAAAGATTTGACAATATTTTCTCTACCTTACGAGGACTGTCGAACTAATGAAAATGCTCCACCTCTCCTTCATTTGTGATTCAAAAAAAAGGTGCACTATTAAAACTTGACTCATCTATCTGCCACACGGCCGCTTTTCATGGTTCCGTAGCTCCATAAAGAACATTATTTTAATGTTCTGTGAAATGGCAGAAAGGCCATAAAACATCCCATGTGGTATCCAATTTGTGATACTCAGGCCTTAGATATGTCAACTAGTTCCACGTGTCACTCTTCTGCACTTCCGTAGGTGTCCTGTGGGTCCTTCAAAAGTGTTTTGTGGAATGACAAAAAATTTGTAAACTCATCACATGGCTCTTAAGGGACCTGCCAATGAGCCCCACTACACAACTAGATCGAGACCTGTCACATGTCTTTCTTCCACTCTTCCACGGTTGGTCTTTCGTCTGATGAAATGTTCTTTGCGGAATGAAAGAATTAACTGGAGCATGCCACATAGACCTTCTTAATGCTAACATACCAAAGGGGGGAGAAATAAAACACGTCTTTAAAACATGTGTTCCACTAGGTAAAGGGGGGCCATAAATTTTATTAAGGGGCTTGACTAAAACCTAGGCATATGGATAAAATTTTATGCACAAGAAGTAAGTGATGATTCAAAGGGAAGGGGCTAGTAAAAAGACAATACCCTAGACATAAGGTAATAAATTGATGACTGGAAATGGAAGACAAGGGGTCAACTGTAGAATATAACAAAAAGTAATTTGTTGCTTGTATAAGACTCTAGGTTTTAGGGTTTTAGACTTTAGGACAAGAATTTATTCAATATTTTGAACACTAAAACCCTAGCAAAGGATCTCTGGATTGTTTCATGAAGTCAAGAAAAAGGTAAGGAACTAAGAAAATTTATCAAAGTCCTATTAGTGGCTCTAGTTGGGGATGTTTGTTCTATTAGAACAAAGTGAGAACATAGAAGATCTCCAGAGAAGCAAACCACAGAACACAAACCCAAAGCAAAACTAAAGCTAGGAACCTAACTACATAAAATATAGTATGCATGGAATAGAACCATACCTTATGAAAAGTATGACTTCAAGTACTGTCCATGCATTAGTGTTTCAAGAAGTTCTCTAGTCCAATTTTGCAGGAAATAAGAGTTTTCTCTGTGTGTTGCTAATTAGATATGGTCTAAGCCAAAGGGCATCAAACTTACCATGCTTTCCCTTTTCTTGAGCCCATGGATTCCATAATAATACCATATCTCCAACATGAAACTTTATTTTAGAAGCCCTTTTGTCATGTAGGTGCTTGACTTGTTGTTATATCTTGATATTTCTTTGTTGTGTCAGCCTCCTCATTTCATCCAGTTGGGTGAATTGAGTAATCCTATTATGCATTGCATCTAAAATATCATCATTGTGTTCCTAGATAAATTTGTAGATAGGAAAAAGGTTATTGATAGGCATCTTTGCATCTAGGACATATACCAAATCAAATGGGGATTGCCCAATAGCCTTCTTTACAGTCACCCTATTAGTCCATACAACAAGTTTTAGTTTAGAGTCCCATGCCCTCTTGTTCTTTTCAGTAATCCATTTAACAATCTTCATTGGGATCTTGTTACTTGATTTAGCCTGCCCATTTCCTTGAGGATGATATGGAGAAGAGTAAGAAATTGATATCCCATATTGTTTGCAAAAAGTTGTGAATTATTCTGACCTAAAACACATTGCATTGTTTGATATAATCTTTTCAAGCACTCTAAATCTAGTCAAGATATTATTCATTAAAAAGTCAATCACAACCTTGCTAGTTGCTCTTTTGGTGGGAATGACTTCAACCCACTTAGCGTAATAGTTAGTGGTGACCAAGATCCAACTATGTCCTCCAATTGACTTCTCATTGATCTCTCCTATGAAATCAATTCCCCATTACTGAAAAGGAGCCTCTACTATCATTGGTCTGAGAGGCAAATTTTTAGAAAATTTCAATTTTCCTAAAAATCTCTGGGAAGTGTCACAACTTCTGACCATCTTATGAGCATCCTTAAAAACCATGGGCCACCAAAATCTAGCCCTTAATACTTTATGGGTTGTTTTCTTAGCCATGTAGTGGCCTCCACACACACCCTAATGAATTTCTTTTAAAATCTCTGATGCTTGCTCATTACCTACACATTTAAGTAGAATGCCTTCCAAATTTCTCCACCAAAGCTCATTGTCAATGATTACATACTTTATAGCTTGTAACTTCAGTGTCCTCTTCTAATTTTTAGTCATTCCTTTGGGACAAGACATCTTTTGTAAGTAGTGAACAACATCTTTATAACATTGAAGCTGCTTCATATCACAATCAACAACTTCTTCCTCAACTTCAACAATATTTATTTGGTTGTCTTCTAAGTTTGTTTCAACCATTAACTTAGCTAATCATTGTCATCTCACTAACTTAGTGATCTGGATGCCAATATTAAATTCTTGGATCCTGTTGATCCATCTACATCTTCTCCCGGTCACCTCTTGCTGAGTAAAGACATCCTTGACAACAGTTGTAGGGACATATGCAAGAATAGTAACACCTACCAAATAAGGTCTAAAATTCTTGACAGACTTCACCAAAGCATAAGCATGCTTCTCAGTTATATCATACTTTAGCTCAGGGGCCTAGAGAGATTTGCTAAAGAATGAAATAGGCTGTTCATAACCTTCATCATTCTTTTGTAGAAAAACAACTACTATAGTGTGAAAGGAAGCAAAGGAAAATAACTGGAATGGTTTGGAAAAATTAGGGGATTTTAGCATAGGGGCCTCCTTTAGGGATCCTTTAATATTTTTCAAAGCGTTGTCTGGCTCATCATTCCATGCAATGTCCTCCCCCTTCTTTAGCATTTTGGAGATTGGTCTGGTGGTCTCTGTAAGGTTGGTGACAAATATGTCATGCCCACATTTCCCATGCGGTCACGACATGCATCACACGTATCATGTCCACATTTGTCATGTGGTCATGACATGAAATATCAAAAAAATTTCCACGCTTCCCTAGAACCCCCCTCACATGCGTAAGCATGCTCAGTGGCGTATGCTTAAGGTGTAAACAATACAGTTGAATGCGGGTTAATGCGTTCATGTGCACATACCAATCACAATGAAGGATAACTAGGGGGTCATCGCGACGTGGTTACCGTTGCCTATAGGGTTAGGATCAATGATCAAAACCCTAAGTTAACCTATGTGAATGAAGGGATTTGGATGTAAGTCAAAATCAATAGCCAAAGGCCAAATGCATGAGAGGATGATAAAATACAAAATTCAAATGACGATACTTGGCAAACAATATTATAATCCCAAATAGGGTTAAACTTCACTAACCTAGCTAAACCCTAAATTCTAGAAAAATCTGGAAGCATAACACCTCATAGGCGTGAGTAGGGTTTAGTGTACTAATACTAATTTGATCGAAAGGTTTACTGATTGGTGTTAAATTACCTACGTCTCACTAGTTGAATTGGTAAAACAGCTAAATAATTTAATTGAACATTTTTCAACAAAGTCCAATCAATTTGTTCTCCTTCACGTTTTCTAAAATTTAAAACTTTTTCAACAAAGCTCGATCAATTTATTCTTGTTCATGTTTTTGATCAATCAGAGTTATCTCTGCATCATGTACATTATTCCTAATTTCTTGGAAGATCAGATCTCGCAAATAGGTTTCACTAACTTCGTTTAAATGGTTTACTAGTTTTTCGAGTTGGATTTAAAACATCATCTAATTTAATTTCATTAATTAAATTTCTCCAGAATGGTTTAAAAGAATATATAAAAAAATTAATTAATAACGATGTGATTTAAATTGTCCTCGTCGGATTAAGTTTTATGAATAAAGGATTAACCCAACTGTTAAAATGATTACATCTCAACTAATCAAGTTGTGTAAAATTTAAACAAAAACAATAAATCTTTTTCTATTTACTAACATCCACTAACAAATAAAAATAATAATATTCCAACAAGAATCTAGTTGTTCCCATTTAATTAATCATACTAACCCATTCAATAAATAAATGTTAAAACAAAAGGAGGAAAATAATAAAGAGAATGGGAAAAGAATATAAGGCAATTTTAAAATACAAGCCCTAAAATTTCTCTCTATTAAAAAATTAATTTCCTTATGAGTGAAAACCCTAACCCTATTCTTCTCTTTTCTCATTTTCTCCTCTTTGTTTTCTTTTCTCCTTTCTTTCTCTTTCTCTCTCTCATTTTTTGTTGGGTTGTGTTGCAGGTTGTAATAGTGGCCACATATGAAATGCATATGATGGCATTCATATATATATATATATATTTATTGTGTATAAAAACTAGATTTTCTTTATATATATATATATATAATGAGTACATTTAATACAATCACCTAATTTTATTTGGCAGAAATAATAATATCAATCTAACTTTTAAATACATAAGAATACAATCATTCAATATACACATAATATATATATATATATATATTTGCAACTATAATTTTCCTTCCATTCACATACAAATTTTTATTTTTTTTTTAAACAATAAACAAAATTATATTTTCTATTACTCAAATTTATATAAGGCAAGGAACTCATTTTCCCCCCCTTTTTTTGGAAAGAACAAATACATTTCAATTAAATACTTATAATACATGACATCAACTATTTTTTTTTTTTTATAAAGACAATATTTAAATTTCATAATTTGTCTCAATAATAAAATTCACAACATTTCTATTTGATATTTTAAAATTTACATACAAATGAAATAACTTTTAAAAACAAATTTTCTTTCTTCAACTTTCCTTGAACGATAAGCATTAAAATCAACCATTTTAACTTTCTATTACAAATGAAAATAGCTTACACACAACATAAGAAAATACACTTTTACAACAAGAGAGAGGACAATGTCCTCCTCTTTGAAACTAACAAATGAAATAATCTCCTAAGTAGGCCAAACTCCCTCTCAAGAGTAAAGGAAAATAAAATATCAACTCCAAGAACAAGGTGTTTTCTCCAACCTCACAAACTTAGCTCCAATGAACCTGCAATAACACAAGGGGAAAGAAGCCACACATCTTGCTCTCCTCCCTACCATAGACCCACAAGTGGGTCACCCCAAGCTAGGGAGGTCATCCACACACTAGGGAACTCATTCCACATCACAACAAGGCATTCAAACAACCAAAACACAATTTACTCCCAAGGTTAACACTACACAAGAACTCAACTAGGATGAATTCAAAGGGGTAGGGGAGTGGACAACACTCATCTCAAGAGTGCCACTCCTAGAAATATCCCAAATACTAATACTTCTTAAGGCCTCAAGCCAACTCTTTTTAACACAATTTCCACACAACTTTCATTTTGGCTCTCAAGCCATCCACATATTGCAATTATCCACATATTGCCCTCAAGGCTTACAACACTAAAAATTCAAGGAAATGACCTTGAGGAGGTTCACTCCTCCCCCACCCCACACTTGTTGAGCATCTTCTCCCAAGTGGGAGAGGCTCTTACAACACCTTTACAATTTTCCTGACAACAACAAATAAAAACTCAAACAATAGAAATCACACATAGCATCACACAAGCATTTAAAATACATAAGGGGAAGGCCTAAGCCTTGAAACCAACCTTTAAAAGCCCAATTAAGGTAGATGGTTGATGTAGAGCTTCTCCAAGTCCTCCTCCAACATAAGCCATAAAAATCTCTCTAACGTTTTCCCCAAAGTAAATTCCAAACAATCAAATTTTTGAAAAAATCAATAACCCATAACCTTCTCCAAGTGGGATTAAAATAAGCTCTACCCATGAGCTTTGAGGAATGGGGAGGTGACACTTGTCACCTCCTCACTCTTCCTCCCCACTACAAGAAAGACCCATGGGATGGGTGATGACACATGTCACTCACCCATCCCCAAGTCTCTCTCTCGCTTCCACTTGTCCTCTCTCAAACATGTGGGAGAGAAAAGTGGAGCTGAAGAGGGAATGGGTGACACATGTGTCCCATTCCTTTCCTCCCAAGAGGGACCACACAACTCCAAGGTACCCTCACCAATTGTTAGAGAGACTTGGAGTAAATTCCTCCACAATTGGGGGGTCTTGGAGACATCCCCAACCTAGGGAAGTGGTAAGGATGGG
Source organism: Cunninghamia lanceolata (assembly GCA_027924645.1). Taxonomy (NCBI): domain Eukaryota; kingdom Viridiplantae; phylum Streptophyta; class Pinopsida; order Cupressales; family Cupressaceae; genus Cunninghamia; species Cunninghamia lanceolata. The sequence continues at coordinate 11,398,361 of BSBN01000828.1, read as the reverse complement.
GTTGAGTGTTTGACTCACTCATCCTCTCCCTCCCATGCCTCCAATTTCATCACTTAACTTCAAGGTGAAGTTAAGGTGACCAAATGGAGGTTTACCAAGGGTTATCCAAGTCAAAAAGGTCCCTAGACCCAAGGGTTACAACCTAGGGTCAAGTTTAGCCAAGTCAAAAAGGTCCCTAGACCCAAGGGTTACAACCCAGGGTCAAGTTTAGCTCATTTTGAGCACCAAGGGTTGAGTTAAAGCACTTGAAAAGGGGTCTCAAAATTTAAAATTTTAAAAAAATGAAATTCAAAGACAAACTTCTTACAAAACAAATTAGAATTCAAAATAAAAGAGTGGTAGACTTAACCCGACTAACAACATGCAATCAACATTATAGAATTTCATCATGCAGAAAGTTGATCTTGGTTCTTCGTGGAACTAGATCACAAGGGATAACAATATCATGTGTGGAATGATCTCTAATTTCTGTGGCTTGTTAGAAATACCTATGCACTCAATTGCAAAGTTAATTCCACATACATATATAATAGCCAAAGAAAATTAAAACATACACTCGCATAAAATATCACAAGTTCACATAAGCATCAAGGAAGTCACATTACAATTTAGATTCTAAATTCTGCATTTCAAACATCCATTCACAAGATTGAATCACAACAATTTTCTATCTAACATCACCCAATTAGTTTTCCCATAACATCATAATATAAACCATATGTCTAACATCATCAGTAAAGCAATATTTAGGTTTAAACACATTGTAAACATACTAAGCATAACAAATCCACATACATCATAAAGTCTAATAGTCTAGAAATTTGGGATCAACAGTCCTGTTGTGTGGTTACACAACACGCCCCATTTTAACTTATCAAAACAGGGACCCAACTTTTGGCTTGGCTTGTGTTGTCTGCTTTCTGGCGGTTTGGTAAAAATAAGTCAGGTGCATCATCATCATGAAGGTCAGGATGAGGTTGGTCATCATCATGAGGTTAGTTTGTCAAAGTTCATATTTTGCTTCTATGACCTCATGGTTAGAAAGAGCTTGAAATTCCATGCAGGTTTTCCTTTTACATCACTTGAAAATTCGTCCATATGAGAGAGTTGTGCACAGTCAAAGTTTTGGTCAAACCTGATAATTGCTGTATGAAGAACATCATCATCATATTTGAAACGCCCCCCGATAATATCCTGAAGTCAAAATATCTGGACGTCAACTTTAAGTCGTAGTAAGTTGTCCCCGTCGAGCGGTCTTTTGTATCGCGAAAGGTCATCATCATGATCTTGGTCTATCACCCGATAAAAATCATGCAGTCCCAATATCTGGAAGTCAACTTTAAGTCGTAGTAAGTTGTCCCCGTCGAGCGGTCTTTTGTATTGCGAAAGGTCATCATCATGATCTTGGTCTATCACCCGATAAAAATCATGCAGTCCCAATATCCGGACATCAATCTTAAGTGATAGTGTGTTTTACCCGTCAAGCGACCTTGGAAACATCGCGAGCATCATGATATTCTAACATCACCCGATATTATAATATCATGCTGATATTATAATATCACCCTACTTAGAAAATCTGCCATCTGCATAATTTGCACGTGCACGTCAAAGTCCTGGTGATCATCATCATCTTGATCTTTCAAGGCAGGATCACATTTCGTAATATCCTCCTGATCTCCTTTTGCGTGATCATGATGATCACCTTATCTTTCAAAGGGAGGGTGATATTCCATTCCTAAGTCATGTTGTTAAGATCATCATGATCTTGTTCGTCTACCCGACATTTTGTAACATCCTCCTGCCGAGAAATATAACCTTTTGCAAATATCCTGATGACGTCATCCCGACCTGATAAACGAAGAAGCAAATATCAGGATGACGTCACCATCACCTTTCTCCTTCGGCAGGATATTTTCCAAGGCATGATCCTGTTCGCCAATATGACGATGACGTCATGTTCTAAGTTTAACGAAGGCCCTGGATATCCTGATGACGTCATCTGGACATTCAGCAGGATCATATTTTAAATCACCTAGTGCGGATATGATGATGATGATCATCATCATCCTGATTTTTCGAGAGGGTTACCTTGGCTGCAAAAGGGGTCATACTGCATTCATCATCCCGATCATCTTCCTTATGTGACCCGATATTACATTTATCCCCTGATCTTAACGAAACATGACGGTGACGTCATCTTTTGCATTTTAATGAAGCCCGAATATGACGATGACGTCACCATGATTTTCCTTTCCTCAGCAGCAGGATCATATTCCAAATCCTCCTATTCTCCTTCGACATAATGATGATGATGATGTCTTTCTTTCCCCAATATGCAGAAACGAAACATCCTGATGTGCTTTTCATCAGAGCATTCGGAGGGGAGGAGCATCATATTTCATGATATCCTGCGGCTAGATAGAAGACATAGAGTTGGGCATCATCATGATTTTTGGCGTCGGTATAACTGTTGCCATCGGCCAAGTCTAATATTGTCACCCTGATCATATGTGGTCACACCGATGCGAATATGATGATGATGACCCGAAACATACAAACAGAGCATGCAAAGCCGGATTCGAAGGATGGTTAAAGGGCGGTTATTTCCTTGTATATTTTGAGATCATCATGATCATATTTTGAACCTGATATACAAGAAAATGGGCGGGAACATGAAGCGATGGAAATTTGAAGACCTAATTGCTGATTTCCCAGTCAACGATGGTTGACCTGAGTGTTTTGAAGATGTTTATGCATTTAGTGCATAATTTTCCACTGATTTGGAGCCCGATTGCCTGTAGCTGCACATTTTTGGGGGCTTGTTTAATAAAATGTTTACTTCCTGTTGTTTATCCACATGATGATGAACTTAATGTTTGTCTGTTTATTTGCAGGAAGTCATGATGCTGCTACTGAAGCTGAGCATTGAAGTCATGATGCTGCTGCTGAAGCTGAGCATTGAGGTCATGATGCTGTTGGAGCTGCTGCTGAAGCTGATAATTACAAAGTTGCACATGGAGGCAACATGAACCAGAAATAAGGAGGATATTGTCAAATATGTTGTTCGCCAGCTGGAGACCGAATCAAGTTAAAGATGCTGGAATATTCTGTGTCAGCTGTACATTTGCCAACTGACGAAGCATGTGCTTTTCATCTGGACCGTTGATTGTTATGAGAGGATCCTGATCCTTGGATCACTGTAACCGTTTTCTGGCATTTGATCTATATAAAGGCCAGGGCTTGTCAAAAGGAGATATACATTAGAATACACAGACGCATCTGGCGCATTAAGGCTAAATACTGTAGAATCAATTAGGAGATCGGATTACTGAGACTAATGAGGATAGAATTGTTGAAATGTCAAGTTTCTTTCTTCAGATCACTGTAAATGTACCTGTTCTTGAGCATACTGAATGGATATGAAGTTTCAGATTACATCCTGATTGTAAATTTTACGTAATCTTCCTGTTGATTTCTGGATATGTACTGGTGAATGCTGTGTTCAACTGGAAGCACTTTCATTTCATTACATGTTGTTGTCAACTTTTCCTTTGAAGATTTGCACTAGATCATGCGGATTTGTGGAATGTCCTGGTGAAGTATGATTCTAGTTTCCTTCTTTTCATTGCATGTATGGGAGCTTGTATGTGGATCAGTGATCTAAGTCAAGTAGTTTTGGGAATCTCATTCTTTAACCCTTTTCCTTTTTTCAATTTCATAAATTCATCACCATAACTGCAAATCAGGATAAATAACAAGCAGAACAGAGAAATATGCTGAAATCCCGTAGGTAACTGAAAATCATTAGCATATTTGAGTTAAATGCATGTAGTATTGAAAATATCATGCAAAGAATCATAAATAATAGTAGAAATCATGCAAATATCAGCCTGTAGGCACATTATTTGACTAAATTCACAGTGCAGAGGTAGAATTGTTGGAGATTTATGCAGAGCAAACATCCAGAGCAGGATATTTGAAGATAATGATGATGAACTTCGCAGAAACACGTAAGGCCCCTGAATGGAAAACAGCAACACACATCAACCACTAAGTAACGTCAGTAGATTAAGACCTAATCAACGGAGACTTGGGATCATGAATTCTCTGAATTCATCGTATCTTTCAAGATGAGTAAAGGTTGTTGTGTAACTTTTATTCTATGTTTGTGAATGACTAACATCATGACCAACAAGTCCCACAAGTCTAAATGTGTTTACAATTAAATAAATATTCAAATATACAGGAATGAAAAAGGTAGGCCTCACATCCTCCCTCCCTAAGACTGTACTTCCTCCTGGAAGTCATCAAAGAGTTGAGGATAAAGGGCCCTCAATCTCACTGCATCCTCCCATGTCGCTGTGACCTCATCATACATGTCCCACTGGACTCTGACCTGGTCTAGCTCTTGACCTCGAAGGCCCAGTGTTCAATGAGCTAATATGCAAATTGGCTCCAAATCCAGCTGACCATCTGCCGCTACCTGAAGAGCACTCCAATCCAATACATGAGATAAGTTAGATATGTAATGTCATAAGACTAAAACATGAAAAACATCGTGGATACGTGACAGGCTAGGTGGCAAGGCTAGATGATAGGCTATAGGTCCTATCCACTCATAGATCTAAAAAGGTCCTACAAATTGTGGTGCGAGCTTAGAGCCCTTTCCATAACGGATTGGACTCTTGTGTAGTCGCACTCTAAGGAATACCTTGTCACCCACTGAGAAGCTTCGATCAATTCTCTTAGCATCGACATACTTCTTCTGTCAATCCTGTGCCTCTTGAAGTCTCTGCCTAATCAGTGTGACCTACTACTCCATATCCTAAACTAACTCTGGACCAATGGCAACCCTGTCCTCTATCCAATCCCAACTCAATGGTGTCCTGCATGGTCTACCGTATAAAGCCTGAAAAGGAGGTATACCCGAGCTGTGATGCCTATTATTGTAGGCAAACTCAACCAGATAAAAATACTCCTCCCATCTAGACTAATGATCCATGACATGCATACAGAGCATATCCTCTAGAACCTGATTAACCCTCTATGTCTATCCATCAGTCTCAGGATGATAAGCTAAACTGAAGTTGAGCTATGTGCCCAATGCCTGCTGTAAGGCTCTCCAAAAGGCTGAAGTGAATACCGAGTTCCTGTCAGAAATGATACGGTGAGGTACCGCATATAATCTAACAATCTGATCCAAGAACACTCTCGCCACATATGGTGTATTGTACGTCATCCATACAGGTGAGAAATGTGCCACCTTGGTCAACTTGTCAATCGTCACCATGATGGCATCATGGCGGCGTGATGACATAGGAAGACCAACAATAAAATGCATGGAGATGGTGTCCCATTTCCACTTAGGTATCTTGTGAGGGTATAAAAGGCCCGTTGGATGCTGATGCTCAGCCTTGACCCTCTGGCACTCAAGACAATGAGCAACAGATTATGCAATATCTCGTCTCATACCTGCCTAGTGGTATAACTGTCGCAAATTAGCATGCATCTTCTTCACCCCTGGGTGTGCTGCATAAGGGGCTCTATGAGCCTTTGAAAGAATCACTACACGAAAATCTCCTACATGGGGTACATAGATGCGTTGTCGATGTCTAAGCAACCTATCTAATTCAAGGGAATACCTTGCAAATCTACCCTTCAGGGCCCTTTGTTTCTGGATCTCCTACTACACCTCAAGAAACCACTCGTCCTCAGGCAGATGCTGTATGATGCGCTCTCTCAAGTCCACACTCAAGGTCAAGGTTAGGATCTCGTGGCACCTCTGACTCAAGGTGTCAACGACCATGTTCTCCTTTCCTTTGATGTAGTGGACATCAAAGTCATACTCACATAAAAAATCCATCCAAGGCCGTTGGCGAGCGTTCAAATTCAGTTGTGTGAATATGTATTGCAAGCTATGGTGATTCGAATGGAGCTCAAAGTGATGACCCAAAAGGAAGTGTCTCTAATGAACAAGAGCATGTACAACTGTTGCGAGCTCTAAATCGTGAGTAGGGTAGTTCAGCTCATGTATCTTGAGCTTATGTGACTCATATGCAATTGCTCTACTACCCTGCATAAGCATGGCTTCCAAACCCTCAAGTGATGCATCTGTGCAAACTGCAAAATCCTCAGTAGGATCTGGAACCTCTAAGATGGGAGCACTGATAAGACACTCCTTGAGGACCCCAAAGGCCCTCTCGCACTACTTAGTCCAAGTGAAACTCTTCCCTTTCTGCTGAAGGGAAGTGATAGGGTGCGCTACCCTAGAAAAGCCCTCTACAAATCTTTGGTAGTAACTGGCTAATCCCATGAAACTCCTGACCTCTGTCACATTGGTGGGTGCTGGCCAATCTTGGATAGCTCTGATTTTTGATGGATCTATGGAGATGCCATCGCCTGATAGGATGTGCCCTAAGTACTGCACCTCTATCCTGACAAAGGCACACTTCACCAGGTTGCCATAAAGCTTATGCTCTCGCAAGCACTGCAAAACCTGACGCAGATGATCCACATGCTCCTCTTCAGTCCGCGAATAGATCAAAATATCATTGAGAAAGATGATCACGAACCGATCCAAGTAAGTGCAGAACACCCCGTTCATGAGACTCATGAACACTACAGGGGCATTCATCAGACTGAAGGGTACTACTGTGAACTTGTAATGGCCATATCTGGTTTGAAAAGTAGTCTTATGAATATCTACCTCGGTGATGCACAATTGGTGATACTCGGACTTCAGATCAATTTTTGAGAACACTCTAGCTCCCTGCATCTAGTCAAAGAGGTCATCAATCCTAGGTAGAGGATAATGGTTCTTCACCATCACCTTATTCAACTATCTATAGTCCATGCATAATTGAAGAGACCCATCCTTCTTCTTCACGAAGATAATCGGTGCACCCCATGGTGAAATGCTAGGTCAGATGTGCCCCTTCTCAAGTAACTCCTTTAACTGTAGTTTGAGCTCCATGAGCTCATGTGTAGTCATTCTGTAGGGTACATGAGACACTGGCTCGGCACCTAGTACTAGATCGATGTGGAAATCTACCTCTCTGTATGGAGGCATACCTGGTAATTCTAGCAGAAACACGTCGAAAAACTCTCTCAAGATAGGGTGATCATCTAGTGAAGCCTCAGGCTCATCCTCTGATCTGTCACTAACTGTGATAGAAAACATTTGACATCCCTTTCGCATGTAGTGCTTAAGCTGTTGAGCGAATATCATACGAACAGCCGTGGGCTTCTGAATGCCCACTATCTCAACCAGTGCACCATGATCATCTAAGAAGCTAATTGCCCTTCGGTGACAATCTAGCTTGGTTCTATGAGCCGCAAGCCAATCCATCCCCAAAACCACACCGTAGGATCCTAATGGCATAAATCTAAGGTCACAAGATGTGGTGAACGAACCCAAAGAAATCTCACAATCCTGAACCAAGGTATCTACTAACATCCTGGCCCCAAAGGCCAACTCAACCTCCCACCTAATGTCCTACCTAGAAGCCACCAGCCTGCAACATTCCACTAATGATGTAGACAGAAAAGAATCGGTAGCTCTAGAGTCAATGAGAATAGAGATGGGGGCACCACCAATCGTACCCAATGTCGCAATCACAGATGCCTGATAGTCAGCCTGGCAGTTATCAACCACTGCAAACATGCTGTGGGACTTGCCCACATCTCCTATAGTCTTCTCTAACCCTCCTGAATGGGATTATCCCCCTACTATGAAACCCTATGGACACTCTCTGGCCAAATGCCCTGCCCCACCACAAACATAACATGGGCCCCTAGCCTGTAACTACCCTGAATGAGTCCTACCTGACTGTTGTCCAGTCCATCTGGTGGACCACTGTAAACCTCTATATGACTGCTGTGACCTTGCGGGTCCCGCAGATGATCCCTGTTGTCTCTGATCCCTACGCGGGCCCTCCTCCTGCCAACCATGGTTTTGTCCTCCCTGTGCCCTCTATTGGGGTCTAGACCTCTGCTGATGCTGCTGCTACTACTGCTATGGAGGCTTAGGAGGTAAAGATGGAGAACTAAATCCTCCTCTCTGTTGTGTTGGTGGTGGTCTACGAAATTTCTGCTACTGCTAATGATTACGGTCCTGAAATTGTGGGCATGAATTCTGCCCTCGTCCCTGAATCTCCTCTGCAATATAATCCTTCTCAGTAGCCTCACTCATAGTCTGGGGGTCTATCATACGTACTGGTCTTGCTATCCCCTGATTCAAACCTCTGATGAATTTGTGCACCAGAAGTTTCTCATCATGGAGATACTCTACGTAACGTGAAAGCTCAATAAATTAGCTCTCATATTGTGCAACCATAAGTCCTCTCTACTGTAAGTCGTGGAATTCATCTATCCGGCTCTACCTATAATGATCTGACAAGTAAGGCGCATTAAAGGGCTCTATGAAAGTGTCCCAAGTGAGTGTGTCTAATGATAACCGACACTTGCACTCCTCAGTGCGCCACCAAGTAGCTACTACATCTCTCAGGAGGTGTACTGCCATGCGTGCTTTTGTGTTGCTCCCATAAGGTCGCAACATGAAGCATCTATCTAGACTGATGAGCCAAGCCTCAGCCTCAGCTCCCTCTATAGCTCCTGTGAAGGTAGGTGGATTAAGCCTAAGTAGGTCTTTGATGGGATCTCCTCTGTCTCTATGTCCTATAACCTGCTCATCCATACCATACTCATAAGGTCCATGATGTACCTGCTCTACCCTCACAATCTCATCTCGTCTCGCATGTTGCGGAGGACTCCTACTCCGTGCTCTGTAAGTTGACCCTACCTCCTCTACTGTAGTATCAGGCATCTCTACAAAAGGCTCCACACGTGGCACCTCTCGCGGATCAATGCGGGGCTCTACACGTGGCTTAGTTCGCGACTCAGCATGCAACTCGTCACGTGGCTCCTCTCGCGGATCAATGCGAGGCTCATCACGTGGCACTGGTATAACTGGCGGTAACCTCTCTAACATGGCCTGTAGTGTCTATAAAATCTGAGGTCCTATATCAAGTACTGGTGGTTCCTGTGGTCCTGGCCGATCTGCTAAGGCTGCTGGTAACTGTCCCTCTGCAGAGGAATCACTGTGCACCTCAGCGGATGCAGTGTTAAGTGATCACACTCACCGAATATGTCAGGGAGGCATCCTACAAAACAAGGTAGGCACTAATTAATCAACGTTGCAGAATAAGTAACGTACCCAAAATATGCCCAGTGTTTAAACTTGGGATCTGATACCAAATGTCATGCCCACATTTCCCATGTGGTCACGACACGCATCATACATGTCATGTCCACATTTGTCATGTGGTCATGACATGAAATATCAAAAAAATTTCCACGCTTCCCTAGAAACCCCCTCGCATGCGTAAGCATGCTCAGTGGCGTACGCTTAGTTGTAAACAATACATTTGAATGCGGGTTAATGCGTTCATGTGCACATACCAATCAGAATGAAGGCCAACTAGGGGGTCATCGCGACATAGTTAACGTCGCCTATAGGGTTAGGATCAATGATTGAAACCCTAAGTTAACCTATGTGAATGAAGGGATTTGGACGTAAGTCAAAATCAATAGCCAAAGGTCAAATGCATGAGAGGATGATAAAATGCAAAATTCAAATGACGATACTCAGAAACAATATTATAATCCCAAACAGGGTTAAACTTCACTAACCTAGCTAAACCCTAAATTCTGGAAAAATCTCACAGCATAACGCCTCACGGGCGTGAGTAGGGTTTAGTGTACTAATACTAATTTGATCGAAAGGTTTACTGATTGGTGTTAAATTACCTACGTCTCACTAGTTGAATTGGGAAAATAGTTGAATAAGTTAATTGAACATTTTTCAACATAGTCTGATCAATTTGTTCTCCTTCACATTTTCTAAAATTTAAAACTTTTTCAACAAAGCTCGATCGATTTGTTCTTCTTCATTTTTTCTATCAATCAGAGTTATCTCTACATCATGTACATTATTTCTAATTTCTTGGTAGATCAGATCTCATAAATAGGTTTCACTAACTTCGTTTAAATGGTTTACTAGTTTTCTGAGTTGGATTTAAACAACATCTAATTTAATTTCATTAATTAAATTGCTCCAGAATGGTTTAAAAGAATATATAAAAAAATTAATTAATAACGATGTGATTTAAATTGTCCTCATCGGATTAAGTTTTATGAATAAAGGATTAACCCAACTGTTAAAATGATTACATCTCAACTAATCAAGTTGTGTAAAATTTAAACAAAAACAATAAATCTTTTCCTATTTACTAACATCCACTAACAAATAAAAATAATAATATTCCAACAAGAATCTAGTTTTTTCCATTTAATTAATCACACTAAACCATTCAATAAATAAATGTTAAATCAAAAGGAGGAAAAGAATAAAGAGAATGGGAAAAGAATATAAGGCAATTTTAAAATACAAGCCCTAAAATTTCTCTCTATTAAAAAATTAATTTCCTTATGAGTGAAAAACCTAACCCTATTCTTCTCTTTTCTCATTTTCTCCTCTTTGTTTTCTTTTCTCCTTTCTTTCTCTTTCTCTCTCATTTTTTTTTGGTTGTGTTGTAGGTTGTAATGGTGGCCACATATGAAATGCATATGATGGCATTCATATATATATATAGTGTATAAAAATTGGATTTTCTTTTAATATATATATATATATATATATATATATTTATAATGAAAACCTCAAGGGTTTTTTTTTTTTGCTTGGCAGCCAGAGGGAAGACATTGTGGAGAAGAGACTGGCGGTGGTGGAGGTGAAGGGAGGCCACAGAGTGGAGGTCCGGCCTAGTGTGGCGGTAGAAGCTGCGAAGTCAGAAGGCCGCGGAGGTGAGCAGACTGCGCAGGGGCAGATGTAAAGTGGTCGCGGGGAGGCAAGGTGCCTTGGTGGGGTTTAGAGGTAGTGGGGGGTGTGGGGAGGGGGACAGAGACCCCACCGACATCCCATCATATGGGATGTGGGTGGGGTCTCTGTCCCCCTCCCCACACCCAAATACAATAAGGCACAGTGGTGGGGGGTTCGAAGCCCCCCACCATTATCATTACTTATTCGTTGTAAAAAAAATGCAGACTGCTAAAAAAAAATAGTCCTTCATAATCGCTCAGCACTTTTTTATTATTATTTTCTTTTATTTGAGCTTCATTTATATTTATATATATATATATATATATATATATATATATATATATATATATATATATATATATATATATATATATATATATATATATATATATATAATGAGTACATTTAATACAGTCACCTAATTTTATTTTGCAGAAATAATAATATCAATCTAACTTTTAAATACATAAGAATACAATCATTCAATATACACATAATTTATATAATTATATATATATATATATATTTGCAACTATAATTTTCTTTCCATTCACATACAAATTTCTATTTTTTTTTTAGAACAATAAACAAAATTATATTTTCTATTACTCAAATTTATATAAGGCAAGGAACTCATTTTTCCCCCTTTTTTTTGGAAAGAACAAATACATTTCAATTAAATACTTATAATACACGACATCAACTTTTTTTTTTTTGTAATAAAGACTGTAAGAGTCGATGTGACTCAGCAAGCTAGGATCACCTGCAATCAAGACAACTTTCCACACAAAGATGACAAGAGAATATGCTAAAACAATGGACCAACTGTATTAGACTATCATGCTGTTGTATATAATACAATGAGAGAGCCTTGCTTATAAGGGCAAGGTGAGAGCTAGAAGGGTGGAGATATTCCAACAACATGTGCCAATTAGAGGATGATAACTAATTGCACATGTGGAGGATAAGACAACTCACTCCAACTATCAACAACTCAACACACAACTAGAAACACCTAGACATCTAGAAGACTCACTAAGTCAACTTAATATGTGTGAATTATATGTTCACACCAACACCCCCCCTTAAGGGCAACTTAGGGAGTAGTTGACTAAAAACAAGATACAATGATGGATGGGTCCCAGCTACTAGGCCATGTTAGGTACCCATGTACAACAAATCTCAAGTGGAGAAAAGGAGAAAATCGCATGGGACAAAACTCCTCTCCAAAAGTGAGAATGCAAAAAACAAATGAAAGATGTGATGGAAGGAGGACTCAAGACCCCCCAAGGACTACATCCAACACATATATACAATCAAGTACCCCCCATAGGAGAGCAAGTGTGAGACTATAGGTCCCCCCATAATGAAGTACCTCCTGTGTCAATGGTGAATGCCTGAAGATGAACACTGGAAAGTGTCATGTACCTGCAAACAACATTCCTCCGCTTAGGAAGAAACAAGTCCAAAGGCTGATGTCGAAGAAACTCCATCTCAAGGTATAAGGGAAAAAGCCTCATGATGTATGATGTCTCTGAAAACTGTTCAAGTGTCCACATGTCATAACCAAAAGATGCCACATGATCAGGTGCTGCATGCGACAATCCAAGACAAGATGAAAACTCAAGATCATCAATCTCCAAAGATGAAGAATCCTCTGAATGATGCTCAAGACACTCCAAGTCAATGCCGAACTGTGACAAGTCAAGAGGAGAAGGTGCCTGCTCATCCGAAGTAGAAGGATCAACTCCTTCAAAGAGGAGATGAATATCATCAATGATGTCCTCCAAGTCATCAAGATAGGACTCACGAAACAAGTCTGCAATACCTGTCAAGTACTCATCCCACAAACCTGTATCTGGAAGACAAATAATATCCTGCTCAACTGAAGTGGATGAAACTATGTCAATGCCAATCTCTGAAGAAGCAGGAGAAGGAGGAAGATCAAAACTAGTCTCAGGAACTGAAGTAGATGCAAGAACTCCAAGGTTCAAGTGACCAAACTTCTCCTTAGAAACATGATTCACACTTGATGCATGAGTGTGAATAGCCATCAATGGATCTACATCATCATTAGAAACAAATTGGGAGAAGGTATACAAGTGAGATGCATGATCAGCCATCCCAACTGCAATGATATCTCTGCTCTCCAAGTCCTGAATGATCATAGAATCAGGAGTGAACTCAACTATCTTCCCTACACCACAATGAGTAATCTGATAGATGGAAAGGAGATTGGTTGTCAAGGAAGGTACACACAACACATTGTTGAATGTACATGAGTCACCAACATCAATTGTTCTGTTACCACTTGCATGCATGTATGTATTGTTACCCATCAAAATAGGTGGCAAAGTACATGACTGAAATGAAGAGAACATCCCCTGTGAAGATGCCATATTATGAGAAGCTCCAGAATCAAGCAGCCATCTCTCTAACTGTAGACTTGTTGATGCAAAGAGTGCCTTTCCTTTTCCTTTATCTGTCCAATTTGAAATGCTTGTTGTCCCTGTAGATGTAGATGATGATGGTGGCGAAGAAGAAGACTTGGGTAAAACTGTTGTTGATGGAGAATACTCAATGTTATGTTTTTGAAGAAGTTGTGACATCTCTTCAAACTTTTTCTCATAACACTTAGTCTCATCATGACCAAATTTCTTACAATAAGAACACTTTGGCTTCTTCTTCTTATTTGACTCCTCTTTGGAAGAAGAGTTAGGGGTTTTCTTTGATTCTTTCTCTTTCTTATTAGACTATGAATCCTTGTGTTTCTTTTCCTTATTATGTGAAGCCTTAGGATCTTTTGTGCTTTGTGTTGCAACTAGAGCCTATTTTCTAGGTGACTTCAATGTGCCCATGTGTAGTAGCTTGGCTTGTTCTCTTGTGAGTTGTGCAGCAAACTCCTCAAGTGAAGGCATGGTAAACTTAGTACCAAAGGCATCCATTGTAGCATAAAAGGTAGAAACATAAACTGAATATGCAGGACCCAATTTTGCAAGAATGGATAGAATCAATTGTTCATCTTCTTTCTCAAGATCACTTTGTTTGAGTTGCAACCTGAGAGACTTAAATTTGGTGAAGAAGTCTTCAATTTGTTCAAAGTCTTGAGGATTAAGTGCAATTAGCTCATTTTCCAATTTGAACTTTCTTATTTTATCTTGCTTGCCAAATAGATTGTCTAGTGTTGTCCATATCTCATTTGGTGTAGTACAAGACTCAACATGAAATCTCAAATCTGGAGAAATAGCAAGACAAAGTGTGCCAAAAGCCTCGTCTCTTCTATCTAACCATTTTCTTCTCTCAGTAGCACTTGTGGGTTCAGGATTTGTGCCTAAAGTTATTTTGTGTAACTTTTGTTTATACAACACAAACTCCATGTTTTTCTTCCATTCAAGATAATTATATGGAGTTAAAAGTGGAAATTGTGGCACATCCATGATGAAAAAGAAGGACAACAACACAACAAAACCCCTTTACTATGTAAGAGAGCCCCCCCAATTTGTTGTGGCACTTTATACTTAGTGCGTTTTACAATTGTCCTCAAAGGACCAAAATTGGAAAAGAACAAAATCTCTTAAAAAATAGATCCCAGTGAGATTACAATCACTCACAATGATGTATTACAACAAACAAATCCTCTCAAAACAAATTTCACCTCCTCAAGTTTCAAAATACCCAAGTTATCACTTAGATGCCAAAAAATTGACAAATGAAATAGAAAACACCTGGAGCAAAAATTGAGAAAAGTGCATTGATGGCTGTGTAGAGCTCTTGAATACCTTTCCAATGCCGCTTGAATCGTGAAAATTGGAGATCATGGCAAAGAGTTATGAGCTCGGGAGCCAAAAAGGAAGATTTGTCTTTGACCTGCAATAAATGCTATCAAACAGAAAAATCAGAGAAAATTTCTAATACCACTGCAGAGAGCTCTCTGTCAGCTTTCCGTTGATATCTTGTTTGCCCGATTTGGACACCGTGGGCAAAAGTTGTGCAAAAAAGAAAAAAAGCCCTAGTTTAGGACTTTTAGGGGTAAAAACGGCCCCCTGAATGGAATATTCCCTCCTGTCGTTGGAATACACTATTGAGAGAAAAAAAACACTGTCCTGCAATACAAAAAATGCCTATAACCACAGAAAACTATTGTCAGATCTTTGGCAAAACCTCCTACGGAAACAGATTATTTGGTCAATGAAAGGATCAAATATAACCATCAACTTTTACCAAATTTGGTAGCTGGTAAATGAATGCTACCGTTGGAATGAATGCTCGTCGATAAAACTAATGCCACTGTGGAAAGAACACAGAGGTTTTGTAGAGTTGACCACTACAGAAAATAATGACCACCACGGTTATTGGGGGTATAGACCACCAGTAATGACGTGACTGCAGTTAGGAACAATAGACAAGCTTTGAAAATTGTCCTTCATGAGATCACTGACTGGTGATTTGGATTTGAGGGTATAAACACCGACGAGCTCAGAAAGTTTAGATGCCGACCAATGACAAACACCATCGAAAACAAAAATAGTTACCACTGGATTTGCAGAGTCTGCCGGAGATCAAAGAATGGCCGACTCGGGAGGTATAAACTGCCAGTCAATGTGAAAAAACTGACAGAAAAGGCCGACGCCAGTTTGAAGACCACCGAATCAATAACGGCTTAAGCAAGGAACCAAAGGATTTAACACTGTTGAAAACAATGCAAAACAGTGTCGACTGCTACAAAGATTTAAACTCCATTTTGTGTGTTCAAAGGCCGCCACCGAAATGGTAAAGACTGCCATTGTTGGAAATAAAGACTGTCGAATCTGATTGGCACTAAAGGACCGCTAGAGATCTTTGTTGACTGACTATTTGTTAGATCTGCCAAATGAAATGTCCGTTGATTGTTGAAAGCCGTCGGTGGTCGCTAGGAACAAATGAAGATCAAAGCTTGATCTAAAACTGTCGAACTAATCTTTGCTGGCCATAACCATCGAAAATGACTGTCGACTATGAGTTTGATTGCTGACTGCCAAGCAATAACTACTGGATGCAAATCAATGCTGCTGGAAACTGCCAAAGACCCTCGACCTAAGCTGATAGATATCAAATGCCGACTGTTGGATGTTGATGGAGGCTTTGTTAAGAAATGGCCGTCGAAAACACCAAAGGTTGTAGATTCGCTGAGGGTTTGATGTCTTTCCTTAGCCACTGCGGTCACGATTTGAAGATACAACGCCAAGACTACCACCAAATTCCAATGGTCGTTGATAAGGATTTCCTACCACTAACGATGGTCAACGATGCACAAAACTTAAATGTTGCCTGCGATTACCCGATTATGCAGATCGTACCCTGTATAGGGTACCAAAAGAAATTTTCCATAGTAATGGATATAATCTGAAAACCTTCAAACAAAATAATTACCCTATGGATATTTGACGATGCTACATGCACAGAGTACAATGCTGACGCAGGCCTATGCAGAGGGAATCTGTCTATGGAATATTCCTTGCAAATTTCGTACGGCGTTGAATTGCAAAAAAAATTTGCCTTTCACTGCAATTTTGTCTGATTTGGATGATTTTACAGTTGATCCTTACTAATTTGGCCGCTTTGGACACAATGGTGATGTCTGATTTGGGCCAAACTACTCCAAAATTGCTGGTACCTCTGGATCACACCAAAGAGCCCCAAATTAAAACCCTTGTCAATTTTACCTCCGATGTCTGATTTGGACGAAACAAAAGGTGATCTTGACTATTTTAGCTGCTCTAGTCGCAATGGTGAAGTCTGATTTGTAGCAACACACACTAAAATGCACCTGCAATACAAGGGCAAGAAGGGCAAACTCTCACAAAACTGGGATTCTGTCAAGTTTTTCTGATTCTCTAGGTCATCAATCGATGCAAGAGAAGAGCATACTCAACCATCAAGATCCACCATGAATTGCACTCAAGATCTCTCTAATGAGGGAAGGGAATTGTAGATTAGGCTCTGATACCATGTAAGAGTCGATGTGACTCAGCAAGCTAGGATCACCTGCAATCAAGACAACCTTCCACACAAAGATGACAAGAGAATATGCTAAAACAATGGAGCAACTATATTAGACTGTCATGCTGTTGTATATAATACAATGAGAGAGCCTTGCTTATAAGGGCAAGGTGAGAGCTAGAAGGGTGGAGTGAAAGGTGGAGATATTCCAACAACATGTGCCAATTAGAGGATGATAACTAATTGCACATGTGGAGGATATGACAACTCACTCCAACTATCAACAACTCAACACACAACTAGAAGCACCTAGACATCTAGAAGACTCACTAAGTCAACTTAATATGTGTGAATTATATGTTCACACCAACATTCAAATTTCATAATTTGTCTCAATAATAGAATTCACAACTTTTCTATTTGATATTTTAAAAATTACATACAAATGAAATAACTTTTAAAAACAAATTTTCTTTCTTCAACTTTCCTTGAATGATAAGCATTAAAATCAATCATTTTAACTTTCTATTACAAATGAAAATAGCTTACACACAACATAAGAAAATACACTTTTACAACAAGAGAGAGGACAATGTCCTCCTCTTTGAAACTAACAAATGAAACAATCTCCTAAGTAGGCCAAACTCTCTCTCAAGAGTAAAGGAAAATAAAATATCAACTCCAAGAACAAGGTGTTTTCTCCAACTTCACAAACTTAGCTCCAATGAACTTGCAATAACACAACAAGGGGAAAGAAGCCACACATCTTGCTCTCCTCCCTACCATAGATCCACAAGTGGGTCACCCCCGAGCTAGGGAGGTCATCCACACACTAGGGAACTCATTCCACATCACAACAAGGCATTCAAACAACCAAAACACAATTTACTCCCATGGTTAACACTACACAAGAACTTAACCAAGATGAATTCAAAGGGGTAGGGGAGTGGACAACACTCAACTCAAGAGTGCCACCCCTACAAATATCCCAAATACTAATACTTCTTAAGGCCTCAAGCCAACTCTTTTTAACACAATTTCCACAAAGCTTTCATTTTGGCTCTCAAGCCATCCACATATTGCCCTCAAGGCTTACAACACCAAAAAATCAAGGAAATGACCCCAAGGAGGTTCACTCCTCCCCACCCCACACTTGTTGAGCATCTTCTCCCAAGTGGGAGAGGCTCTTACAGAACCCTTACAATTTTCCCCATAACAACAAATAAAAACTCAAATAATAGAACTCACACATAGCATCACACAAGCATTAAAATTACATAAGGGGAAGGCCTAAGCCTTGAAACCAACCTTTAAAAGCCCAATTAAGGTAGATGGTTGATGTAGAGCTTCTCCAAATCCTCCTCCAACATAAGACACAAAACTCTCTCTAACTTTTTCCCCAAAGTAAATTCCAAACAATCAAATTTTTCAAAAATTCAACAACCCATAACCTTCTCCAAGTGGGATTAAAATAAGCTCTACCCATGAGCTTTGACGAATGGGGAGGTGACACTTGTCACCTCCTCACTCTTTCTCCCCACTACAAGAAAGACCCATGAGATGGGTGATGACACATGTCACTCACCCATCCCCAAGTCTCTCTCTCCCTTCCACTTGTCCTCTCTGAAACATGTGGGAGAGAAAAGTGAAGCTTAAGAGGGAATGGGTGACACATGTGTCCCATTCCTTTCCTCCCAAGAGGGTCCACACAACTCCAAGGTACCCTCACCAATTGTGAGAGAGACTTGGAGTAAAGTCCTCCACAATTGGGGGGTCTTGGAGACATCCCCAACCTAGGGAAGTGGTAAGGATGTGGTTGAGTGTTTGACTCACTCATCCTCTCCCTCCCATGCCTCCAATTTCGTCACTTAACTTTAGGGTGAAGTTAAGGTGACCAAATGGAGGTTTACCAAGGGTTACCCAAGTCAAAAAGGTCCCTAGACCTAAGGGTTACAACCCAGGGTCAATTTTAGCTCATTTTGAGCACCAAGGGTTGAGTTAAAGCACTTGAAAAAGGGTCTCAAAATTTAAAATTTTTAAAAAATGAAATTCAAAGACAAACTTCTTACAACACAAATTAGAATTCAAAATAAAAGAGTGGTAGACTTAACCCAACTAACAATAGGCAATCAACATTACAGAATTTCATCATGCACAAAGTTGATCTTGGTTACTTGTGGAACTAGATCGGCTTCACAAGGGATAACAACATCGTGTGTGGAACGATCTCCAATTTCTGTGGCTTGTTAGAAATACCTACGCACTCAATTGCAAAGTTAATTCCACATACATATATAATAGCTGAAGCAAATTAAAACATACACTCGCATAAAATATCACAAGTTCACATAAGCATTAAGGGAGTCACATTACAATTTAGATTCTAAATTCTGCATTTCAAACATCCATTCCCAAGATTGAATCACATAACAATTTTCTATCTAACATCACCCAATTAGTTTTCCCATAACATCATAATATAAACCATATGTCTAACACCATTAGTAAAGCAATATTCAGGTCTAAACACATTGTAAACATACTAAGCATAACAAATCCACCTACAACATAAAGTCTAATAGTCTGGAAATTTAGGATCAAAAGTCCCACAAGTCTAAATGTATTAGCAACAGTAAAATAAATAGTCAAATGTATGGGAATGAAAAAGGTAGGACTCACAAAATCTCCTCAGGAAGTTTACTTGCCCAAAGAAAGACTGAATCCCCTTGATACTCTTGGGTATTGGGATCCTCTCAATAGCATCAACTCTTTCAGGATCAATCCTAATTCCTTCTTTAGACACAATATGGCCTAAAAGTTTCCCTTTTGTTACCCCAAAAACACATTTCTTAGGATTTAGAGACATACCAAATTTCATATAACTCTCAAAAATCATCTCAAAAATCCTTTCCAAATGGGAGCAATGATCTTGTTCCTTCTTCGATTAGGCAGTCAAATCATCCTGATAGAACACCATTATTACATTTATAAGATTAGAAAAAGCTACATCCATAGCTCACTGGAATGTGGATCCTGCATTGGTCAACCCAAAAAGCATTTTGATGTATACATAGGTGCCCCAAGGAGTAGTAAATGCAATTTTGTATTACTCAGACTCTTTGACCATCACCTGGTTATATCCAGAGAAGCCATCCATCATTGATAGGAGTTAATAGTCAGTTACCTTTTGTAACATGGATTCCATATTTGGAAAAGGATAATTATCCTTCAATGATGCCATGTTTAGGTTCTTGAAGTCCACACAGAGTTTAATGTCTCCATTCTTCTTCCCGACAGGAACAATGTTGGATACCCAAGTTGAGTGCCTAATAGGCTTGATTATTCCTCCCTCACTCAATTTTGCCAAATCTTGTTGCATTTTTGGCCTTAGGGTGGGATTTATGGGTCTTTTCTTTTGCCTAAAAGGTTTTGCATCAGGATTCAATGGGATTTCATGTTGGAACAAGTCTTCCCTATATGCTTTGAGATCATCATAAGACCATGCAATTTTTTTTTGTGTCCTAAGCAAAGAAATCAACATTTCTTTGACCAAGTTGGGATTTAAACACTTACCTATGTAGACAAGCCTTGGTTGAGCCTCAGTTCCTAAATTCACATCTTCAAGATCATTTTGGTGTACTGGTGCGGACCTGGTAGTTTGCATGTCATTCCCATAAAATACCCTCTCTAGAGCAACCAGTCCTCTTAGAATTCTATTGGTTTTTAACTGGACGACTTCGTTCTCAAACATAATTTCCTTTCCATCTACTATTTCCACAAATTCCTGAAAATCAATTTCTTGTGCATGATACTGATCAATACAGTTCATGAATTTGTATAAATCTTGATCATCATAAAAAACCTGCCAATGGTAGATGTTGTCTGGTATAGAAGGTCTTGTCAATATCTCACCTTCTGAGATTCCTACTAGGGTCATATCTTTTGATCTAACTACAATGTTGGCTAAGAAGTTAGCCATCACATTCTTATTTCACTCCACCCAATCAATAGAAAAAGCATCAAAATCCTCTAATGTGTCCCATATAGCATTCCTATACTACCTGAGCCTTTTATTTTTGGAGGCATATTTGGATCTGACTTGTGAAACCACTAACTTAGAATCCCTTAGAACTCTGAACTTCTTGATTCCATGCTCAAGCCTAGAAGAAAAGCCTCATACTCTAGAACATTGTTGGTGCATCCAAAACCCAATTTAAAGGATGATCTGAATGTTTTCTTCGAAGGAGAAATGAGCACCACTCCTGCTCTAGAGCCTTCTTTGGAATAGGCTCCATAAAACTGCATAGCCCATAAGCCATCATCATAAAAGGATGATTCGGGGCTATGCTCTAAAGGTTTAGCCTAATCGCTATTAATTTCCTCAATTTTGAAATTATCCATGGTAACATCAAGGGAACATATTTGATCATCATTCTCACCAATGCCATCTATTATTTGGGGAGACTTCTTCTCCCTATCAAGTCTTACCTCTTCACCATTCATGGGAATCATGGAATAAGATGAATCCATTTGGTTGCTACCATCCACAGTGGAGGCCCATTTTCTAGATAACATCATCCCATACATGAGAGGGATGCCCACCACAGTGATATTCATTTTATAATCCTTAAGTGGGAATGCTGCAAGCCTGAAACTAATGTTCTTAATAATTGCAATGATAGGGACCTCCCAAGAATCCATGGAAAAGCACTTCCCATAGGTCTTAGTTACCTGGAAGCCCAAGATTTCCTTGACTCCAAGTGGCATTATGTTAGCAGAGGTGCCTGAGTCAATCATCCAATTTTTTACAAATCTCCCCTTTATCATTAGAGTGACAAATAAAGGATCTACTTGAGAAGAACATTTTTATTTAGTGGTTTGTTGACCCTATTTCTACACCTTAAAATTTAAACATTTTGCGTTGAAATAACAAGCCTAACCACGCATTAAACCCTTTTTGCCAAGTCACCTTTCAGTTGTAAAATGTCAGTGTCATATTTTTCCTGTGTGAGTCATTCAGATAGCTTATTGTTGAGATGTCACACTTTGCTTTGTTCACATTGTTGCCATGTATTGAACTTTGCATAACAACATCATTTTGGAGCAGACACACTCATTATTTCACTCAGTTCCTCAGATGCACTTACCCAGTTTGCGGCATTTTACGAAAATAATTAAATCTTAAAATCTATGATAGATGGTGCAAAATCATTTGATGGTGGTGTTCAAGACTCCATTTCACCTAATGTAGCAAAATTTTCCGATCAAGATTCCTCATAGTTTGGGAGATTCTAAGCTTCCAATTTTTCGTCAACAATTTGCGAAAATGATTAAATTACAAGTTTTACAAGGGCTGAAGTAAAAAGCTCTGGCAAGGAGGTTTTGTGATGTCATTATTGCCAACATGTCAAGTTTTCAAGGCAAAATATTAATCCAAACAAAAATTATGTCAGTTTCCTCTTTATTTGCACTTGTGGACATATTGAAGCAACTTATATGCGTGATCTGGTGAAAGTTAAATAAAAATATCATAGAATGTATCTATAAATTGAGAAGTCTGTAGTTCAGAGCAAAGATATTTCAGACTTAATTAATAGTTGCGAAAGAAGATCAAAGTGCCATGAATGGGCTACTTGTTATATCAAAGTGATCATATCTAGCTTTGTTCATTAAATTTTATACCATATGTGAAATAAAAGCATATCGGCCAAAATAAGTGGTTTTGAACATGTCTTTGATGAGTGATAAGGTTTTAATGATCTCTAAAGATGCCGCCAATAAGCATTTGCTAAAAGCATAACTAATATTCAAAGTTTATTAACTAGTTATGAATAACTCTTGAAGAGCCCATAAAAGAGACCCCCTTCATATTTCGGCTGCAAAGGGTTGTAAGTTAGTTTTAAAAGTATCTTCGGCCATCGATAAGGTTTGAAAAATCTCTTAAAATGCCAATGAAGGGACAAGGAGAAAGTAGTTATTATAACTACCAATAAAGAAATATGTCATTGATTTCAATTCTTGCTGGATTTACTCATAACAAACTTGTTGAAAATGTCTTAAACTTTCAAGCGAATGCAGTAGGTAGATGTAAAACTAGACTCCACAACTTTGCTAGCCTACTCTTAGTCCGTGTCAAAATAGTCAATTTGCAACAGTGTATGGGTGTCTATCAAAGCAAACACTTTGGTACACTTGCATACAAAATGTGGAAGCATCGTTAAGGCAAAAAGCCTCAAAAGAAGTCATCAACCAGAATGCAATGTATGAAGGATAAACACGGGTGTATAGACAAGGAACACAGATGTTTGGCCAAAATACTTTAATGAAATGTGACTATAGAAGATGCACATAATGGATTTGTTGAAAGGGCCACATAAGCTTTTAAGCAAATGCAACTCTCACAATATAGGAACGGTTTGGCAAATTGCCTCAAAAATTTGTCATCTCATGAAATGCGATGCACATAGGGTTTGTTGAAGACGCCTTATGAATGCAATTTGCAGGTGTAAAACTAGTTTTTTGTACATCCATTAGACACATTGCAAGATATGTAATGAAATAGTTTTATTGAAGAAGCTTTAGAAGTTTTCAATGCAAATGTAATTAGCTGGTGTTCGAACCAAACCTCACAACTTTTGCCATCATCCTAGTGGTTTGTAACAAATGGAGTTTTCAAAAAATATATTGTTATCCATAAACACATAATGGAATGGGTTTGTTAGATATTATAGTTGGAAATGCACTGGTAGACATGCATGCAAGATGTTGAATCGTGGCCAAGGCGCCTGAACTGTTTGATATAATGCCTCAAAGAAATGTGATCAGATGGTACACAAGGATTTACAAATTGGTTTTGTTGTAAAAGCATCCATTACCAGTTTCTTCTCTCAGCCTGTGATTGAATGGGAACTTTGGATCATGATATGGACATCCATTAAGCATTGTGGAAGAAGATCTTTGTTTTCAAAAATTAATGTTTAAAGCCTGTAGACATATCTACAAAATGGCAAAGCATTGACAAGGCATGTGAACTTTTTTTTAGGCCCAGTACTGTAAAGAAATGTAGTCAAGCGGACATTACAGATTCATTCAATTTTATAATTTCATGGTTTCTACAGAGGTTGAAGAGAATCCAGGCAGATATCAAAATATCAGAAGACATATCAAAACCCTTAGAAGACAACAAAGCAACAAGGTGACAACATTTGGGGGTGATTTTCTCTCTTGCATTCTATTAAGAATCATCATCCTTAATTCACCAAACCACCAATCGAAGGACATGTGACTCTAGTGAAAGACCAAGATTGGGCATTGGAATTGAGCATGCTATTGAGAAATTGTTAAATAACTTTATTGTTACAAATCACAAGGATGCACTTTTGTTGCGTTCCTATGCACGGTATGATTCTAATCTTCAAATCATCATCTATGGCTTCTATAGGCCTTTATTGGATATTCCATATCCATAGTTGATAGTTTTAAAATGTTTTTAAGGATTTGTTCAAACTATACTTCCTCCAGATAAGAAGATCCCATTAGGGCATTTGTGTGCTCTAATTGGAGTAGGAGAAATGTGTGAGACTGATTCTAGGCACATGGAATCATCGTTGGTTTTGACATGCTTTATTTGAGGGACTCCAATACAAGGGAATGGTTATTATCATCATCATTGTTGAAACAAATCATTGGAGGTTGTTTTTGATGGTACATGGAAATCTTATCATAAATTTTATGGAGCAATACTCTTCACTGGTTTTGATGGAACCTACCCTATAGATTGTAGATGACATGAAATCTATGCAAAGTTAGAAAAATTGACTTGGGAGATGAAGGTTGAGGATCTTCAAAATTCAAGACATTTACTTGATGATGTCTAAGAGGAGGAAAAATAATTATTTCTTTGTCATCATTGTAAAAAGTTAGCAATTCCATTTGGTTTGGAATGTTCAATTAGACTTATCAAGAACATTCCAGTATGCATAGAATGCCAAACTACAACCAAGTTATTTCCAAGATTGTTGAAAGAGTGATCATTGTCAGAGGTAAATTGGTTTTGTCATTTCAATCAAAGGCATTGTTCTTGTGGAGATTGTTGATGATGCTTAGTGAAGAAAACTAGAAATGCATGCTTGATGATTTAGTGGTACAAAGTGGTAGCTATAATACCAAGTTCTTCAAAATCTTAATCCTATGGAGTTATTTTCTAGTTTGGGAGTGAAATAAGATAATAGAACCATGACTATTCCTAATATTATAAACCATGAAAGTGAGTATCAATTGTCAAATGGAGATGTTGAGGCAGCCTTCAAGAATGAAGAAGATGAAGTAGATTATATAGCCTTAAAGAAAGACAGACTAGAAGATGCAACTAATGATCAGGAATTTATAGAGGAGGTAGTTGGAAAGCTACTAGAAGATTATGAGAATGCCGATGAGATGGAGGATAAGTTATCAATGAGAAGGTGATTCATGGATTGGGAGAAGACATAGTGCCTGCCTAAATAAGACCAATCATTTGGTCTACTTTCCAAAAGTTTGCAAGTTACAAGTTTTAGTTCTTATTTTGTAAAAGTGACTCATGTCACTTATTGTAACCGAAAGTTAGAAAGTACATTTTATTTCTGAAACTTTGAGAAAAGTCTAACTTAAATAAAGTGTACTTCTAGTTTTAAAAATATTTTGGAGGTAGTTAGAAAAAGTAGTTATATGGTAGTTACAAGTTGGTTACAAAGAGACAAGTTTATATATACAAGACTTTGTCATTGTAAAAGGAGGACTCTAGAGAGAGAACTTTTACAGGGGGAACTTATGAAGAAACTTCTTGGAACATTTTTGGTCTTACACATTGTATAGTTTACTTTTGGAATTGCATAATTTTGAAAAGATAATGAAGAATGCATTTCAGTTTGTATGTTCTTAATGTATTTTTGAGTTATGATTACTAGTTTCTCGTATGTCAAATTGGTGATCTCTCTATGTATTTGTGTAAATCAAAGTTATCCATTGAAGCATGCAATTGGGGTGATGAAGCACAATCATGTCTCAGTATCCTGATTTGAATGTGTTAAGATAAATGATCTCTTCATATGTTGAGATTTGCCATCTTTCTTCATCATTGTTGCACATACGTTGTGAAATTCATCATGAAGTTTAGGAAAGTGGTTTCTAGTTTTGTGGTGAAACCCCCCTCATACCTGTCAATAAGATTGTGAAACTCCTGTTGGTTTTCATACATCTACCATGAGGGTTTCTACATGCCCAATTCTCCTGTTATTTTTTTTTCTTCCTTTTTGTACTTTCAAGATAAAAGTACACAAAAACCATAAAAATCCCATCATATGAGGGAGCTGCTCCTCTTAAACCTAGAGGAAAGCTAATAATTCAATAACAATTTCTCCAACTATTGGGATAATTTAGTCACCGCTCTAAGGGCAAAGGGTCATTTTCAAAGGTTATTTTGCGGTGACAAATCTGTTTACCAACAAGTTCCTAGATAGATCTCTGGTACTTTAGCATTCCACTTCTTAACATCTTTAGAAAGTATTTATTTTCTTCAAATTGTTTGTTTCATTCACCTGTCACCCCTGACACACTTGGAACTGCATCATTTATTGCAACCACAACTCTATTTTTGTGTTCTGGTATCCTCATCATTTCTAACAAGGGAATTGTCACTCTAATCTGACTGAATACATGGGACATATTTAGGCAATATACTAATACAAGCTGCATTAATATTTACTGTAGGGGCCTGAGGTGTGTTACTTTTACTAGACTTTTCTTCCACAGGGACTTTCTTAGCACTATCTTTCTCAATTGGTATTTTTGTCTTAGGATGTGGATTATGATGTGGATTATGTTTTCCCACAACTTCCTTAGACTTACCCTAAACTCCCACATCTTTTTTAGCATTGGGAATGTTCTATTTTTCTTTAATGAAAATGCTTCCTGCATTTCCCATTGTGCTACTATCTCCTTGATTTTTCTTGCTTCTTAGGTTGTAGTCATTCTTAACTTGAAAAATCTTAGATGCAGTCAAGGATTTTATTTCCTCATTAGATGTTCTTCTTAAGAAGATATTTGAATCCTCATTATTTAGCTAAAGAACATACTTACCATCCCCATTTGTATTCTGAATCCTCACTATCAGAAGTAACACAACCTTCTATAGTACACTTATGGTCAAAAACCATATTTATATTATGGATCTCATAATCTTCCCCCTCATTATACTCCTCATAGGGGTTTGCATTATCAATCAGAGACAATGCCACAACATATGAAGTAGAAGAGTGGGGATCTTGGCACAACAAACACCATAGATTTTCATCCATGGAATGCACTCCTTTCCTTAGAGGATCAGGGGTTTCCTTAGACAAACCTCCCCTATTATTATAGGGTATTGGCTTTCCATTTTGCTAATTAGTGTTGTAAGGTTGATCTGATAACCTTGGCATTTTTTCTTTTCCGACAAAAGGAGGCCTATCACTTGGGACCCTCTTATCATTTCTAGCCATAGAAACTTCATTTCTTTTACTTATTTCCATAATTTTTCACATTCAGTAGAAACATTAGCTTTACTACCCTGTCCTCTGTCTGGTGGGGCAATTTTCAAATCACTCCTCTTAAGGATCTTTCCATATGCCTTTCTATTGTTCTCAATGTGTAGAGCAACCTTGAAAGCATCTCTGATAGTTTGAGGCTCTCTATTTCTTAGTTCATATCCCATCTTGGGATTATATGCATTTTGGTAGATCACCAGGCACATGTGATCATTTGGTCTTATGTATGGTGGGATTTTATTACACACCTTTAGAAACCTGACATTAAAATCATGGACACTCTCATTAAATCCCTTTTGGATATTTGTAAACTCATTTACAAAAAATCGTGGGTCAATGTTGTCACCATACTGCTCTTTGAAAATCCTTTTGAATTTTATCTAGCAATCAATACTAACCTCTAGTAAGCTTCTATACCAATCTCTGGCATTTTTTGTTAATGAATGCATGAATAATTTCATTAGAACATCTTCTGCCTCAACCTCAAAATCATCAATGACATTCAAGAATGCCCTCAGATGATCATCACTAGTCAAAACATTGTTCCCAACAAACCTTGGGATGGCACTCCTAACTGTATTTTCTATAGGGTTAGGGTAACCTGGTATGCCATTAAAATCTAGTTGTTTGTACCTTGATAACTATAGTGGTCTCCTACCAAAAGGATTTACTAAATGTTGTCCACCCTGGTTATTTGGATTCACTGGAGGATTAGGGGGGCCTGTAAGTATTATTGCTGTGGGATATTCTAGTTTTGGGTATTTGACTGAAGACCCACATTTTATACTACTGGAGGGTTTTGATATTGTATTCCTCCCTATCCATAGTGAAGGTTGTGACCTATTGGTTGGCTAGCCATTCTAGTATTAGGATTATGTGGGGGTAGTTGGTAATGGACCATAGGTGTTGATACAACATGAATATTCACTGGGGCTTGAATCATAGGAATGTGTTGAACAGTTGGTATTGGGCCACCCATTTGTTGTACATTTGAGGTGGACATAGTAGAAGCACCATAAGTTCTAACAGTATTGGAATTATTCATAGCTTGTAGTCTTAGGAGTATGTCTTCCTTTTTCTTCAAAGTTTCCATCATGGCTACTCTTAGACTTAATTCCATCACCTCCCTTTCTAGTTCCTCATTAATTTGATTAGAACCAGAAGCTATAGTAGGTGTAGGACACTTATTTGTAGTAGTGGAATTGTCTTTTATTGGTGAAGGAGGGTGTAGTCTTCTATAAGGGGTTACTTCTATAGATTCATGAGTAGACTATACAATAGGCACAATCACTGCTTGAGATCCATTCTGTGGAGAAGTCCTTATATTTTGAGAAGCAGGGGGTGGTTCATCATAGAAAAATTCATCACCCTCAAAATCAACAGTACCCTCAAGAACATGTCAGTCAACATGAGTCATGATCGATTCACCTTGCTCTCCTCTTATTTGCAAGTTATTTTTACTATCACTCAAAAAAGGTGTTTTTCTAGAAATAAGCTCACCAATAGGAGGAGGAGGCGGAGTGTACTCACAAGAATCCTTAGCTATCCATTTTGTATTTGCAAGCTCTATGCTTACAGGCTTATTGGGATCCTGTGATCTTCTCCCGTGCATCCTTCTGCTTAGTTATTTTTGTTAGCTTTCACTGGGTTAGAGATCTCAAAAAAGTTGCTACCCACTTAGAAAAGATAATACACTAAAAAATATTCATTATATAAATAACAAACCTAACCATTTATCAAATATTACTATATCTCAATGTAATAATTTTCAGAATAAGATATAGAGCTCAAACTTTTTCTTTATAATAATTTTTCTTCCTTAGTCTACCGGTAAGGAGATTTATCAGAGTCGCTACCCTTTTTAGGGAATAATACTAACAATACATTTATGCAAATTCTAAATACCCACAACAAACTACTGAACTAATTTTAAAACTTTATAAACAAATATTCCCTAGTAGAGTCGCCAATCTGTTGGTTGTTTTAAATTCCCAGCCTAATCTTAGAAGGGCAATCTATAGAATAACCTATTCTAATAATGGATTTTCCTTGAGGGATTGACCAATGAATAGAAAAGTGGAATGAATCCGTCTTTTCCTTTGCACTTTAGGCTCTGTAAGACCCAAGAGGGTGTACACTTTGGGATAAACCAGTACTTATTTTAGATATAATACTACTTATCCTAAATATAGTTTCCTTAAACAGCTATGTTCTCTCGAAAATATACTAAAAAATTACTGATATGCTGAAAC
Source organism: Cunninghamia lanceolata (assembly GCA_027924645.1). Classification (NCBI taxonomy): domain Eukaryota; kingdom Viridiplantae; phylum Streptophyta; class Pinopsida; order Cupressales; family Cupressaceae; genus Cunninghamia; species Cunninghamia lanceolata. Next base: position 11,368,686 of record BSBN01000828.1, on the reverse strand, counting down.
AATGGGCTAGATCCTTAGGCTTTAAACACAACTCTCTTATAGGAGAGCACTAGAAAAATATTACAAACTTAATAAATAAATGGAACTTTTCTTTGATTTTTAATATGAGTGATCAAGGAGATGTATCCAGATGATAGTTCTAAAAGATCGGTGCCTAGATCATGGGTCAAAGAGTCAACAAGTATAAATGAAACTAAATATAACAGTATATTCCCAACTCATGTAAATACTACAATAATGTATTACACCATTACACCTTGAATAGTTCAAAACTAATTCTACTTAAGAATCCCTGCATACATGTACTACACTCAATATCATCTTTAAAGCATTAATTTTATTCTTTGAGTAAAAGATATTAAGAAGGATATTGTAACATAGGAAAGACTATGAAGATGAACAAAACTGATCTTTAATCAATTTGTATTCATAAATGTAATAAAGAACACAATTGTAGGAGACAATATAATTTGAACTTTGACAATATATTTAGACTTATGAACTGGTACTGTCATACAAATAGTTGCAAGTACATCAAAGTCTATTATCAAATAACACCTAAAATAGGAAAACCTGAAGTATAACTATGTGTATTGTGATACAAAAAATTCTCCAAGATCATTGTCTAAGGCCTTGAATTCCCTTTTATAGAAAAAAGGGAGAAGACAAGCCTCAGGCCTTAAGACAGATGCCATATTTTCATTTGACAAGCTTCTACCAACCAAGAACAAGAATAACTAATCATGGGGCAGATATTTTATAGGAGCAGAAGTTGTTACATGTGCAGCCACAAATCAGGCTACCTTGGAAAGTATGTGCAAAAAGTTGTCATAACAAACTCTGCTGACTCTTCTTCCACTCTCTTCACCATCTCTGGATTTTGGCTATTTGGAAGACCTAGTGATGAAGACAAAAAATAAGGAAACCACTACAAGACAAAATGCTCTGTTTGAAACTAAAAATATTCTTGTGTTGATTCTGAATAAGTGAAAGATGCCATAGAAGTATATTCTCATTTGAAAAGGAGACAAATTATTAAATACAAAATATCAAGTGTTATTACTTTATAGATCAGGAAAATTATTATATTTATCATCCTAGGCCTTGTATTGTTCTTTTGGAGGCCACTGGAATGCCAAGAACTCATTAACACGGGGTACATAGTTATCATATTTGGCTAATATTGACTCAGTATCTATTACAAAATCTTCAACATGTTGACATGAGTCCCATAGTCTACATACACTTTTTCTAAAAAGGTCCATATCAATTCTGTTGTCTTTGCATATTAGGAAAGAAAGAGTTGGAGTGATAACCTCAAACTAAAAAAGCCAGATCTAATAGGGATTGATCTCACCATCATCATTTTTTATTTAAGGCATCAATTTTGCCTCATCACTATCAAAATATTCAAATGTAGCTATTACCTTCTCTTCTAGCTGGTTTACAAACCCCTGTAGCTCCTCAGTTGCCTTTACTATAGTATAAGTTGGCTTGATTTTTCTTGGGGGGTCAAGCTCATGGGTTGATCCTTTATACATACCAAGTAGAGAAGCAATCCTTGGGACCCATCTATTTATCAAGGGCATGGCTTGTCCTTTGTCTTCAACAATTTTCTTTATTGTCATTGATAACTTGTAGTAAAAATTATGAATATTTTCTATCTTTCCCATAATCTTTCCCATCAACAATTTGAGCACAGTTGAAAAAATGTGCATACTATCTCCCTATTGATCCTTCTTGGAATCTTCAAACATTTCCTCAAAAGCTTTAAATTTTTCTCTTAATTCTTCATTTTCCTTCTCAAGATCAGGCCTTGGTGATGGAGATGGAGAACTAGTAGAAATCATGGCTCCTGTGTCTTTTATTATTAATGTCATTAAAGGGGGAGATGATGTTGATGCATTTTTTTCTGCTCTTGTTTCCATTGAGCTTCTGATACTTTCAATTTATTGTATTCATGCAATACATGCATGTGATCTTCCTACACTTTACCATACTTCTTCTGGAGTGCATCAGTGGTTGCCTTATTGAATTTTGAAAACTCCACTACCATTGTAGCTACCTCAGTTGCTGGAGTGTCACACACTCTTTTAACAATCAAACTTCCCCTTAAGTATCGATTAGGCTCAGCCACTAATGGCTTATCAGTATTAGGGGCTAGAGCCCAAATTGTCAAGGTTTCCCACTTTGGATTAAAACCTAGACTAGATAGGGCTGTAGTAGTTTCATCCTTAAAAGAGAAGACCTCTTTATCCTATCTCCTAATAGTGTCCAAGGCAATGATATAGGCTATATGCCATTTGGGGAGCAACAAAATGCCACTCTCTCTTACCATTTGCCTACCCTTTTTAGGTGTAATGTTCTTAGCCTCTGCCCTCATTTGGGTTAATATCCTATGGGACACCTGCTCTTGAGTTTCTTGAGGAGATTTTTCCATTTCTTCTTTCAATCTTCTAGCATATTCCTCTGTTCTGCATCTCCATAAGAAATCAGCAAATTCTTGAAAATTGATAAAGTGGTCATCTATCCTAAATCTTTGGCAAGTTGTAGCTCTCATATCATCTGAAATGTCCCTTCCCTCAATGATAATATTTGTCAATCTATCCAAGGGTGGATACATATCTTCATCCCTCCTGGGAGAAGACATTTCTTGATTTATATCATCCCTAGTTACTTCCATCTCATCCCCCTCTTCAATGGGGTAATCTACTAGAGGGGTTTGTTCAATCTTCCTCCTCGTTGGAGATGATTCCCTAGGAGGTGAATCCAAATCTACTATCTACACAGGAGGAGGAGTCACTTGCTGCACTGGTGGAGAAGATGTAAGAGGCTGAGTAGGTGATGGAGACTATTGAACTTGCTCCTTGATCACTGCACCTTTAGCCTTTCTCTTGAATGTACACTTCAATTTCAAATCACCTGGAGGTTGATATGATGGCCTTTCCTCTACAATAGGATCCTTATCCTTTTTCTTCATAGAAATAGCCTACCCAATTATTTCATCAATATGGGTCAGAATAGTCTTAATCCTAGTAATTGGGTGGTCAATGTTACCATATGCCAACTTATAAGAAGCATTTTAGCCTTTTTCCTCTCCTCATATTTTAAGAATGATGTCCATTTGGCTCTTCTTTTCTCAACTTCCTTTTCATCACTGACATTTCTGATAACATCTGTAGTGTCATAAGTCTGATGGGTAAATGAGGATCTATTTATGCTTCTCCTGAGGTTACTTATGAAACCCCGAGGATCACAATTTCTTGCACACTCATGCTCCATGCTAAACATCTTTAGCTTATCATTCAATTTATCAAGACCTTCTTTGTTCATTCTGAAATTAGAGAAAACTATCAAGAAAGGGAAGAAAGAACCTTTCTTCTGATTTGCCAAATGAGCCTTTTCTGACTTAGCCAGTTGCCAAATAACTTCTAGGAAACCAACCCTTAAGGGTACAAATTTTGGCAATATATGAGGACCCATAGGGAAGCCATAAACTCTTAGGACCATACAATTTGAGTGGAGAATGAAGTCTCCCCAATTATGTCAAATACCTGTAGAAGGTCTTCTTAACCCCAGGTCTCAAAAAATCTAGTATTTGATCTGGGATTCTAGGCAGACTTCTCTGCAAGAAAGATAATATTCTACTAGCAAAATAATCTCTGAAAATAATGTAATCAGATTTGGAATAATGTTTATCCCAAATATGAATCCAACACTAGACTGGATGTGGGTTTCCTTCATTATCAACTTCACTAATCAATAATCTTGGGTCCTAATCTAGTCTTCCCTCATATAAAAACATATGACACAGTAAAGAATAGCACCTGGATTTCACTGCTTCTTTCCCTTTCTTGATATCTATTACTCCCTGATGTATGTGGTCAACTATGTAAGTAGAAAAATCAAATTGTTGATTCAACAATACATGTTGAATATTTGTAGCCATGTAAGTGTATGAAATGGGAATTCTTTCATTCTTATTTTCCCCAAAGACTTGACATAATGCATAGTATGTAATTGTAAGATAATTCTTAAATGTTTCAAGTCTGAAGGGATAAGTTTCATTTGGTGGGATTTTCATACATCCGTTGTTAAGATCCTTTTCTCTATGTCTAGGTAGATGCACTACTCTGTAGTTACTCTTGTCTTGTAGGTATTTTTTCTTGAAATCATCAAGGTCTATTGAGGTACTAGCAGCCAAATTGAGTCCAAAGATTTTAGAGATTGATTCCTTACTAATTTTTACCAAGGGGTTTCCCCCTATATCTCTTATTACTTGAGTAGTCTCATCATACTGGGAGGCCATGGATTTAAGAAAATCAATGTCTTCAAAGACATTTGTAATCACCAATTTTCCTAAGTTCAATCTCCATACATTTGAGATTGGGGATTGGACGTTCCTTTTGCCCCACCAATGACAGAATGAATTCCACCTTGTCACCATGATGTCTGCATCTTTATAGCCATAATACTTATCAAGTAACCCTTCATTTGACTTAGGGCCATGAACCTTAAGCTTTTGGGAAGAAGAACTAGGGTGCTGAAACATAAGATCTTCATGCAAGGCTTTACTTTGAGAAGTGGAGGGATCTTGGCCTCATAGTGGAGTCATTTTCTAAATTGGACTTGAGGAACAAGGGTTTCTTCCTTTTAGATGATTTTAGACAGCAACTTAGACAAAGATCAGCATATTTTGAACAAATGGTGATGACCTAGACTCACAACAATTTTTTAGAAATAACAAAAAAAGTACCAACAACCTCATAAAACTAACCAAATGTAGAGGATACAATGTACGGGGTCATAGGCAACTTACTGAATTGTCACATAACAGACCTTGAACAGATGTTGAGAATCTTCAGATGACTACAAATTTCTTACTTTGGTACTCTAGATGCTTAGGTAAGTTCACAGAACACTTGAATTAAGACCTTGATAGAAAGAAACATTAATTCTGGGGTTGAGAGTTGTCTCATCCACCATTACTCCTAGCTTACGTGAACCAAATTTTAGAATTATTCATTATTTGCATTTTTGAATGTGAGCCATTGATCATGAAATAATAGAATAGATAAGACGACATTGATTTGTCAAAAAGATTTCACAATATTTGCCCTGCCTTACAAGGACTGTCAAACTAATGAGAATGCTCCTTCTCACCTTTATTTATGATTTAGCAAAAAGGTGTGTCATTAAAAGCTGATAGATCTGTCTACCACATGGTCACTTTCTGGATTCTGCAGCTCCGTAAAGAACATTATTTCAATGTTCTGCAAAATGGCAGAAAGGCCATAAAACATCCCACGTGGCATCCCCTTTGTGATACTCGAGCCTTAGATATATCAACGAGTGCCAGGTGTCACTCTTCCACGCTTCCATAGGCGGTATGTGGGTCCTTCAAAAATGTTCCATGGAATGGCAAAAAAATTTTAAACTCACCACGTGGCTCTTAAGGGACTCGCTAATGGGCCCCACTACACAACTAGCTCAAAACCTACCACATGTCTTTCTTCCATGCTTCCGTGGTTGGTCTTCCATTTAATGAAATGTTCTCTGTGGAATGATGAAGTTAACTAGAGCATGCCACATTGACCTTCTTAATGCTGACATAGTGAAGCAGGGTAAAATAACACACATGTCTTTAAAACAACATTCATTCCACTAGGTAAAGTGGGGCCACAAATTTTATTAATGGGCTTGACTAAAACCTAGGCATATGGATAAAATTTTATGCGCAGGAAGTAAGAAGTGATTCAAAAGGAAGGGGCTGGTAAAAAGACGATACCCTAGACATAAGGTAATAACTTGATGATTGGCAACAAACGATAAGCAGTCAACTACAGAATATAACAAAAAGTAATTTGTCGCTTGTATAAGACTCTAGGGTTTAGGGTTTTAGACTTTAGGAAAAGAATTTAGTCAATATTTTGAACACTAAAACCCTAGTAAAGGATCTTCAGATTATTGCATGAAGCCTGGCAAAAAGGAAGGAGCCAAGAAAATTTATCAAAGTCCTATCAGTCTATCTTCCCTATCCAAACGTGTCTACTTATACTTCCTCATAACTCATTGTTAGGGGTTCAATTTATTTTTGTGGTTCCTTTTTGGTGGAAATCCATGAATACTCAAATATGAATACAAAATACTAAAATTTTTCTCCATTGTTTCTTGGTTTTCATGTTTTGATGTTTTTAAACTTTAAATTTGTCTTCTTTCCATATTTCTACAAATATAATTCAACAAATGTTGATGGATTCAACACCATTGGTGCCTTGCTTATGGTGAGATATTTTATGTGGTTAAATGAACACATTCATGCATATAGAAATTTGACAACAATCACGCATGTGGATTTTCCTTTAAAGATCACATTGTTTCACATTGGGATTGTGAATAAAGGGTATGGTAGAGATTGGTTTTACATTGGATTTGTCCATTATAGAATAATGTGTGGAAGCATTGAAGATGAGTTTGAATTTTTTTCTCTTTAACACTTTCCTTTTTATCTTTTTTCATTAATTAGTTTAGAATTTGATGATAAATTTCAATCATAAAAGACATAAGATTTAAGAGATTTTATAGTTTAAATGGTAAAACCTTATATAATGCTATCTATCTTAAAGATCAGAATCAAATTCTTGAAAATTGGAATAAATTTCTTGGACAACTTTTCACCTTATAATTGATATTTTTTTGATTTTGAAGGATATAGGGTGGTTTTAATATATTTAACCATTTTTTAATACATTTAAAAGTGGAATTGAGGATTATGCCAACTATTAGTAGTTTAATTTCACTAAGTAAGCCTATTTTTCATATGAATGATTCCTAATGTTCACTATAGCCCCTTGAATGGGCTAGCCAAAGCACTCTCCAACTATGTAATTTTTGTAAACCTCATACAATAATTGATGAAGACTCTTGAGGCTAGGGGCCTTTCAAGTAGGGGAATAGTTTCCATTCCAACTTGTGACACTTCATGACTCACAAGAAAGTTGGTCTATAAAAAATACATCAATAGTTGATATGGATGGAAATGTGTTTAAAGGGAGTAGATAAAAACATAATATTAGGGGAAATTATTGCGAGTTGACAAAAGTTTTGTAAAGAAACACTAAGACTAGGTCTATTAAGATTTAAAGGAGATAAATAGTGAGGGGGATGGAAAAGGAAACAAAATGGAAACAAATGAAAAAAAATATGAAAAAAAGTGAGGAGGACTGATTTGAGAAAGTAAAAATAGTGATTTTAAAGGTAGATGATGCAAACCAAAGGGAAAATGTGAGAAACACCTAAGCTAGGGTTTACAATGGTTTAAAAGAAAGCAAGGAGAGGATGAGGAAATGAAAAGAAATAAAAATGGATATGGGAATTGAGGGATATGGATGGAGAATGATAAGAGGATAAATTATAAAGGGGTATACATATTAGAGAGGAAATGGAGATTAATTCTAACCAGATCCAATGAAAACCTTTCTAAAATAATGCAAAAACATAGAAAATAATCACTAAAACTAAAGAGATATGTTGTAGGAATTCTTGTGGTGATCTATAATATTGTTGTGGAGTTTAATATGAAATATAACACATTATATAAATATAGTATCCACTAACATATGCTCACCTTCTCAAAAAATAGCTCAATAATAGGTTAAAAATAAAAACTTAGTATCTAGAATGTTAAAATAAGGAAAAAAAGGCTCTATTTTATAAAATTTTAAAGGGGATTTATGAAGGGAAACTAAATCACCCTGAGAAACTCAATTAAATTCTCCATGTGTTAAATTATTGGTTCTAATTGGCTAAAATGACTAGGCCATCCACCTAGCACCTATGGTTGAGGATAGGTCCTCGAGCTTGAGGAGGTCTATTTTTTATGACATATCAAGGGTAAGGGTGTCCATCTAAAGGTGGTGGTTATGGCTCAAGATAAGATTATGGATGTAATATTTTAGAGTCTAAAATAGGTGATTTTTCACATAGTCTAGGAGATAGAATCTCATAAGTTAATTTGGTTAAAAGGAAAAAAGTGGTTGTAAGTAAGGGCTAAAGGGAACATGAAGAAGGGGAAAATTCTTAGGAGGAAGAAAAAAGAAGAGGGAAACATTAAATTAAAAGGAAAAAACATGGGAAAGGGACAAAGATAACAAGTGAGAACTAAGAAAAAACATTGGAAGGAGATAAAGAGGGCTAAAGAAGGGTCAAAAACACAAAATAGAACATAAGGTAAAATGAGTGAAAAAATGTAATAGAGGGAATTGTAGTATGCAATTTTTAATATTACATTGTTCTTGAATTTAGTAGGCTTATGCCACATTAGAGGTGGAATTTTTCTAAATTAGAGTAAAAAAAATCATAAAATATAAAGGATAATTGTTACCAAAAGGATAGATACTGGTCTTGGATTTGAGTTTTGGATTCTTAATTCTTGCACATGTACCTATCCCTATAAATATCCATAGAAAGAGTAGTAATCACACACTAATGAAATCTGTCACATGAACATGAAAATCATCACAATTATTTTTATAAAACAATTCTCACAAGACTCTATCACACTACACGTGATAGTGTAATGTGCACACTTGGTGATATTGCACATGCAATGTTATGAAGAACACACCAAATAAAATGAGGGAGGGGAATTTGAAAAAAGGCAGGTGATGTGATAATAATTTTGTGTATCCTATTAAAGTGATGGTAACCTATTTAGGGTATAGTATCACTTCATGTGATGCCTCAAAGGAGAACCTCCATGAGGTAAATCCCCTCTAGGTTCCTAGGTGAAAGCATAAATGATCCCACCTCCAAGGAACATGACTTAAACACCTATAACTAAAATCTTAAATCCTAGCACACTAAACTAGCACTAGAAAGTGCAATTAAAGAAAATAAATAATTAACCATGTAAAAGTGACATTTAAAATTAAATTAAATTTGATTAAACAACATTTTTAAATTTACAAAACTTTTCCAAAATTAAATACTATAACAAAAAAACAAAATTTTATTTAAAAACTATCAAGGTTTCCAATCATTTGTATTAAAAGCAATATTTAATTAATTAAATTAATTGTGATAATTTATTTTCAAAAAATATGTTAAAATTTTTCTTAAAAAATTAATTTCAATTTAAGGAAAATTACAAAATTAATTTCCAAAACTATTTATTTAATTAAAATATTTAAATACTCTTTTTTGACATAGGATGCAAAAAGAACTAATTTAAATCTAATGAATATTAATTTAAAAATGTAATTAGAAGGCATTGCCAAACATTTAAACACAAATCTAAATCATTTCTTCTAAAATTCAAAAAAAGATAAACCTTTGCAACTAGCTCCAAAAGTTTATTTCTCTTAACTAGAGTTAATCAACTTTAAAACGACATTAAGTGACTATTAAGTCATTAGGGCAAAGTTCTAAAACCCTAAGGCTCAAGCTTAAAAAGAACCTCTTCCCTCTCATTCCTCATTCATTTCAAATTTTTAGGTTGGAGGAAGAGGAGATGGAGGAAAGAAGGAAAAACGAGAATTCCAAGGTGAAATAAATCTTTTATTTTGTTTTCTATCAATTCTCTATTATTGATGTCTCTCTTACCTATATATATATACATACACACATATATACTCATATATGTTATTTAAGAATGGCTCGGTGTTAGATTTCATAGAATCTAGCGTATGGAGATACGAAGGATTTGAATTTTGGTGCAAGTGAATAGATGATTTCGATTAGCTTCAAGGATGAATGCAATTCTACTATTTTACAAGAGTACGGTGTTATCGATAGATGGACCAGTGGAAAATGGATGTGTTGTCAAATAAAAAAATACATTCATTTTTTTTGGAGACTTATACACTCAATAAATTTTTTTCTGAAAGCTTTTTTTCTACAAAAGTTGAGAGTAGTGAAGACTAGGACTATGCCATGCAAAATGGAATGTGGAGAATGAACAACGCAACTGTATTCATGCAAGAATGGAACCCTAATTTTGATCCTCTTTCTTACTCCCATAGAGATGCTCCATGTTGAATTTAACTATATAACCTTCCAAAAGAATATTGCTCAAATCATTGTGTCATAAAAGTCAGAAAATGTTTGGGTACAGTCGATTCTATCAGCCAAGAATTGATTGACGATAACTCCCACATACATGCTTGAATCAAGGTGGATTCAATATATGAGATCCCAAATAAAATGATATTATCCATATATTTTGGTGAATGGAGGAAAGAGGTGGACATTGAGGAAACAATGTTCTTCTATCTTCATTATAGGGCACGAGACCATTTGGAGATGTACTGCACAAGAAAGCCTACAATAAGAGAGATGCAATATTAGGTCCTAAATAAGAAACCAAGTATGGATGTGGGATTTCTTGAGATGGAGGATACTAATATTCAAGTTGAAAATAGGATGAATGTGGTGGTGTCTGAAGCAAAGAAATGCAAGATGGCAACTATCCCAATCGTTCCCAAACCCTCTACTAGGGGTGATTTGGAGTTGAAGGAGGTGGAGGTGGAAGACTAGTTGAACTCAAAGAATGAAATGGAGGAGAAGCTAGGTATCATCAAATTGAATTGCATTAGCCAATCGACTTCAAAAATACTTAAAGTAGATATTGGCTTTGGAAGAAAGTGTGGAAGAAAACAAATAAATAGAAAAGGGAGGAAACTATTATGGAGAAATGTCAATAATATTTAAGAAGTTATTTATTGAGGTCTAAGGGAGGAGTCCGCTCCCTTAGGGAGAAATGAAGACCTACACTTGGAATGTTAGAGGCTTAAACAACCCTAACAAGTGGTGCATGGCCAAGTGCCAAATTGAAAATTTGTTAGCCAACATAGTAATCTTGTGGGAAACAAAATTATGATCATCAAAGATGGAGTCATTTTTCAATCATTACATGAGTTGGAAGGGCTGTGGTGTGGAAGCCATTAGAGTGGCCAGTAGGTTAGGTGTTTTATGGTGTCCTAGGTATGTTTTAATGGAGATTCTTAATTCTGCACCAAACTAGATTTTTCTCAAGGTATGAAGTATATTATCTAATTCATATTTTTTTTAATGAATGTTTATAGCCCCACAAGATTGGTGGATAAACTTAAGATTTGGAATGAGATATTTCCCATCATTATATCTTCACCCATGGAAAAAATTATTTTGGGGGGTGTTTTCAATGTGATCCAATCATTAGGTGATAGAAGGGGTGGTTTGTCCAGTATATCACAATCTCAACAAGATTTTTAGGCATTTTTCAAGAATGTGGATCTATTGGATTTGGTACCAAAGATTGGTTCCTTCAACTAGTCCAATAGGAGGGAGGGCTTCACAAACATTACAGAGTGGCTAGACCACATCCTATACTCCACAAACTAGCTATAATCCCCTTATTTGTTGGAATCTTTTGTTTTCTTGATCTTGGGTTCTGATGATTTCCTAGTAATCTTGTTTATTTTGGAGGATATACCTCCTAAAGAATGTCAATTCAAATTTAAGAAAATTTGGTTTAGAAGAGAATACTTGTTAGGTCTTATCAAAGAATAGTGGTCTAAAGTGGATGTTCAAAAGGGATCCAAAGTTTAGGTTCTCTAAGAAATTATTCTACCTCAAAGGGAAGCTTAAGTAATGGAATAGGTGTTCATTAAAAAATATTCTTGAGTTAAAGGGTAGAATAAATAAGGAGATGGAGGACTCAAATGAGAAGGTAATTCTGAATGGTGTGTTCTAGGAAGACTACTACAAGGAAAAAACTTACCAGCCCAACATGCAGAAATCCTTGCCAGGGAGAAGATCTATTGGAAATCCAAATCAAGAGAGTCATGGTTGGCAGAGGGAGACCTAAATACAATTTTTTCACAACACTACCAAGATTATAAGGAGTCAAAAAAGGATTGGAAGCATTCTAGGTGTAGATGGGAAAATCTTGACAAAGGTTGAGGATATTCAAAATGAGGCGGTTTCCTTCTTCCTTGATTTGTTGGTAGGGGTGGGTGCCTCAAGCCCATGAGATATGACTATTTTATTGGAGAATATTTGATCGATCATCACAATAGAGGAGAATGAAATTATAATGGCATCCTTTTTAAAATAAGAGGTTAAATGTGCTACCTTTTAGTTGCACCCAGACTAGGCTCCTGGGCCAGATGGATTCCTTGCATTCTCAGAAGTGTTAGGGAAATTTTAGAAGGGATGTTTGAGAAGTTGTGGAGGACTTGAGAAGATACTAAAATATATTAAAAAATTTGAACACAAACATTATGTTGATCCCGAAGAAGATAGAGTGTAAGTCTTTCTTTAATTTTCAACCCATCTCATTGTGTAATACTATTTATAAGATTATCTCGAAGGCACTGATAAATATACTAAAAAAGGTTCTCCTGCATATTATATCTCTAGAAAAGAGTGACTTTACCCCTAGAAGGACCATCACTGATGGGATTATTGTGGCACATGAGACTATTCACTCGATAGAATTCTCCAAATAGAAAAGCATGGTGATCAAGATAGACATAAGTAAGACATAATATAGAGTTTTTTGGATATTTTTGATGAGGATCCTCAACAAATTTGGCTTCAAAAAGAAGTGGCTTGAGTGGGTTTTAAGTTACATATCCACTCCATATTTTTCCATTATGGTAAATGGTACCACATGTGGTTTTTAACAGTGCCTATGGCATAAGGCAAGGTGACCCTACTTCCCCTTTTCTATTGTATTGATGGCCAAGGCTCTTGGGTGAGTGATAAAAAATAAGCTATAGCCAGGTCATAGAATGGGGTTCAAGTTGCCTAGAATTTGGAGCCATTCACCCATCAACAATATGTTGATAACACTATTCTCTATAGGGCTACTCTATAGGAGGAAGTGGTTGCTATCAAATACACATTAGAAAAAATACATTTACTACTTAGGATAGTTAATCAATAAAAAATTCAAAGATTTTCTTCTACCACACAAGGAGGGCCTCACAGAGATGCATTGATGTTTTCTTGGACTTCTCAATAGATTATCTTTCGAGCAAATATCTAGGTGTTCCACTCTTTAAAGGTGTGATAAAATTAGGGTTGTGGGACGACACCATTAGAGTTTGTAAGACTAAGTTAGGATCCTAGAAGGGGAGATGGTTAACCTTGGTTGGAAGAATATTGATGATTAAGTCTATACTATCGACTATTCCTATTTATTTAATTTTTTCCTTGCATCTAATGAAGAAGGAATCTCAAGAGATTAGTGGGATCTCAAAACATTTCATATGGAAGGGTTCCAATGAAGCCAAAATAATATCACTTTAAGTTGGGATGTGGTTAGGAATATTAAAAAAGATGGTGGAATTGGCATAAGATTCTCAATACAATAGAACTTGGTGTTAGGAGAAAAGTTTATTTGGAGAATATACAAAAACCCCTAGGCTTTATGGTGCAAAATTCTTTAGAGGAAGTATTTAGATAACAATGATCCTAGTAGAATATTGACTATTGTTGACCATCTGGTAGGACTTTATATCTAGAGATTTATGATGAAATGTAGGAACATTATCATAGATCATTTGACTTGGATTATCAATGATGACGTATCTACATATTTTTGGGATGATTTATGGAACAATCATGCCCCATTGTCTGACTATCCTAAACTTGAAGGCTATAGAGATATCATGGTTGATGTATGGGGTGATAAAGTTGTAGATTATGTAGATAAAAAATGAATGGATTGGGTCTAGAAATAATTCAAATATGTTCCTAAAAGGGATGAATAGGTTGGTGGGGGAACTAAAGAAAAGGAGAATACCAATTTACCCTAAAAGGGATGAAGTAATATTCTTTGGAGAAAATTTATGGAAGTACTCAATTAAATTGGGATATCAAATCCAAATATCTACCCTGACCAATTCTTCTTGGCCTATAGATCTTTGTTGGGGAGGATGTGTGCTTCCACAGGTGGGTGCATTCACATGGATAACATTACATAAATAGATCTTGTCTAGAGATAGATTACATTCTATAGGTATTCATGGCCCATTGAGGTGTTCAATGTTCTTAAGGGAGTATGGATCAATTGTTGGTGTAGTTCCCATTTGTGCAAGAATGATGAAACTCGCTATGTGATAGACTGGGTTGGACATGGGTCTTCCTGATGGGTATTGTGGATTTATTATGTGGTTGGCTACAATTTTATGATAGATCTATGCGGTATGGGCTATGTATTACAAGTCCCTCAATGGTCATATGGCATATTTTGAGGGAAAAACTATCTAATCTTCAAAGAGAAATGATAATAAGTGGATGCAGTCAAGAGGATGATTGTGTTGAAATGCACAGGACAACTAAGAGGGAGGGGTGAATCAGTTGTCACAAAACTTTAACCATTTGTGAATATCAACACATCCAATTCTTAATCACTATTATTAAGATTAACCATGAAAGCATAAAACAAGAAGCTCAACACAATAACACATGAGAAACCAAAATTTTTACGTGGAAAACCCTATAAGGGAAAAACTATGGTGCGTGTTAGCCCACAAAAATAAATAAGTTACAGCAATACCTAAAATCAGAGGCACACTACCTTAGGGCTCACTACCAATGATTGGTGAACTAATTTGATAGCATATACTTCATGCCTGAGTTCAGTTCCATTGAAGTACAATATAACACCTCTGCTCTTCTCTTCTTACACCTTCGCACCTATCTTTTCATTTTTGCAGAAGGACATCGTTTTCACAACTACATTACATATTTTTATACAACTCATGAACCTTGGAATGTACATCAAGGTCGACATTACATTCATCAACCATTGGAGCAATCTCCAAGGTCAGCATTACAAACATACATAAAAATAGGTCTGGACCTAAACAACATTAGCTAAGGGAAAGATGTATGCGGATCACATTACACCTTAGCTAGGACTCAAAAGCAATCTTCCACGCTGGGTGCTGCCACAATAATGGGTTACACTTTTTGGGACATTCTAATTTTTACTGAAATCACATATTTTTAGAAAATATAATGATTTAAGCCTTGAAAGGTTTCATTTAAAGGATTTTAATTGAAGAGGGTTTGATCAAACCCCCTTGGATAGAACCCTACTAGTTTTAAACCATACCTTTAATGGAGTCTCCTCTACAACTATCAAAATGCTGATAAAAAACCACTTTTAATTTACCTTTTGGGGGATCAAATGAATTCATTTAAAATTTATGTTTTGTAAGTATGTAGTCCTTATTATAAGCTTCCTAGAAAGTATAATTTTAAATATATTTAATTTGATTATTATAATTATTTTTTATTCCTTGTGAATGTAGGTTTTTCACTGAACATCAAGTTCTCTGTTCTACACACATGGAAAATTAGTAAATTAGTGAAAAAAAATTCTGAAAAATATGTATGCCCTAGGTATTGATGCCCTTGTTTCATATTTTTTTTTGAATTTCGATATATATAGAAAAAGTTATGTTTTACAGAATATGCCTATGTCTAAATTATAATTGGTTTGACTTCAAAACTTAATTAAAAACAAAATATTCAACAAAACATTATGAAACCAAATGCATGCCCTATATATCAGTGTTACCAATCTAAATTCAAAAGAATCATAATTTTATCCTTTAAAGAAAAAAAGTTATGTGCTACAGAATACACATCACTTTAAAAAATGTTGTTTACTATTAAAAACTAGTTATCAAAGGAGATGCAAAAAAATTTACAATTTAACTCCAATTTTTTTTAAAAAGATATATTTGGAATCTACAAACAAAATCTCACAAATCACTAGTTCACATCATCTTCAAATTCATAACAATTTAGCAGCTATAGGTGTCAGAAAGTGAAGATTTAGTTCAAAGTGTTGATTTCAATGTCAAGTTTGGCTAAAAAGTGTAACCCATTATTGTGGGATGACCTCGCCACAACACGCTTCCACAATCTTCAATGCATCTCTGCAAGTAGTGAAAACAACCAGGTCAGCCAAGACTAGTGTTAACATTAAGTCTTCTAAGAATAGTCTTCTTCTACGATCCAAATTTCTATTTGCAGACCAATCGAAATGTAGGAACACGATCAGGAGACATCCACAAGCACATTGTAATCACCAGGAACAACCGTACAATCTCTAACCACTCTGTCAAGAAGATTCTTCAAACTGGAGCACATAAATAACACTACCAGCTACTATCATAAGGAAAAGATCACTTGCGGACCACCAAATCATGAACCATTGGAGTTGAAGGCACTTATTATTATTACAGACTTTATTCCAGAACTATAGATTGAAATACCTAACTGTGGAGCAATGCAGAGCATAATACATTCTCCCTATCACCACCAACTATGCAAAAATGTAGATTTCACTTTGGTGAACATATCTCACTCAAATCTTCATACCAGAGGCTCAAACTTGGAACATAGCATCTTCAGACATGTATCTAAATAACTTCCAATCCACAGACAAGGATATTCATTCTACAAGAAATGTGGAGCAATCTACTGGACTATTCTATTGTACTAGGAATACTTATTATCTTCAACACTTAACTCATTACAAGAAAGCATTAAAACAAGAGTATAGTTGACACCAATGACAACACATATATGTTGACATCAATGACAATACCAGTTAGACAAATACTTGCAACAGATTAAAGTAGGCATATGCAAAATTCTCAATGTAAAGGTTTGAAACAAAAAATAGGGTGTTACACTTCATGAGACCATTGGATGAGCAAGGCTTGGACTTTATTGAGGTGCATGGGGAGGTCTAATGCTAAAGTGACAAGATCTATAGAGAAAAGGAAGAAAGAAGAATGGAGGACACCCTCGTGGTAGACTAAAATTGAATTTTGATGGGGTACCCCAAGGAAATATAGGGGCCTTAGGTACAAATTTCATTATGCGTGATGAAATGGGTGCAATTAAGTGGGCAATTTCAAAATGATTACCATGTGGGACTAACAATGATGTGGAGTTTGGTGCCTTATATGAAGGTTTGAAATTGTGTGAACAGAAAAATGTGTAGGAAATAGACATTGAGGGGGATTCAGTTGTATGTATTAATGATATATCATCAAGACATTCTTAAAGATGGAAGCTTAACAATGGGAGGATTCGATTGTACCATTTTTGGACAGGTTGGAGAGCTTCTTGATCGAGCACATTTATAGAGAAACAAATATGGTGATGGTCTTACTATCTAAAAAGGGAATTGAATAGGATGGGATAGTTATATTATACTATTGTGATTATTGGCCTATATTAGACAAGATTTTGGAAATGGATTGAGAGAATACCTAGGCGATATCAAACTTTGGTGGAACTTGTGAACTTGGGGATCCTGAGGACATCTTGGTCTCAAGATAATAGATTGAGAAGATGATATTTTGTTTCAACATCTATATAAAATGGCTACCACAACTAGTATGTGCAACAATGGAGAGGAAAGTGATTATAAAGGGCCACCAGTGTAGATGTATTCATGAGACCTTATCTTCATAGATTAGACAATTGTTTGTGATAGCTAAGCCTTTGATGGAGGGAGCAATTGTGGATGTGGTGGGGAGGAATCTTTTTAGGAATGGACATGTTGATGATAAGAAAATCCTAGAATCATTTGTGATGACTTTCACTAATGTCATGGGCAGGAAAATGAGTGGTAAACTAGCAACAATGAACTACATTTAGAGTGAATGGCACAAGGATACTTTGTAACTAATTTTACATTATGATTGAAGGGACACAACACATAATATTGGAGAGGCCTTTGAAAGGATAACACTAGAGAATAGTGAATATTTGAGGAGATTCTTAGATTTTTATTGTAGAAGGAATTCAAAAGTGTAATATGGAGAAATTTGGGAAGTACATGGCTAAGAAGCTAAAACTCTTTACCCCTCAACAGATTGAATGATTAGAGGAATTAAGGGAAAGGATCTTGTATTTGTAGTTCAACACAAACTAATTTTGTTGTCCTATCCTACACTATGGATACATGATTATATTTTGTTTTTGAAGATTAATGAATGGGAGTTGCCCCATGTTCAGTGAATATTTTGTCATCAACTAACTGAAGACAAAATGGTTATATCAACCAGAGTATGATGAGATTAAATCTCTCCTCTTAGAAAGGGGAGGCTCCCTTCTTATTGCTAAATAATAACAACCAGTAACTAATTAGACTTATGTACACCACAAACTATCCTTGGGGTGATTCCATATCATCCTATTCTCTTTTTTCAGAATAGATGTTTACAATTCAAGATTATAATCCCACAAAGCGTATAATATGCAAAGAACTACAAATTACTAACTTGGAGAAATAATAACCAATATCCACTTAAGTTACACAAAAGAATAACTAAATGATACCAGTGTATGCTAATCACCAAGAAACCCATGAAAACACAAAGTTTCTCGTTGTTTCTTATGCCAATTGAAAATGAAAGATTTCAAAATAGAGTGCAGCCCAAAGTCTTCACTATACGCCAAGATAAGATAACACGATCATGAACAATAACTTGTAGCCCTAAGTCTTCAAGTTACTTCTCATTCACAAACTTAAACACAAATCTCAAAGATGATATCATAGCACAAAGTCTACAAGATCATATTTGAATCACCTTCTAAACACTTGATTTCTACACTCACAATTCAATCATACATACAAGATAACATAATAGAAAGGACATAAGAACAATTATATAACATTACAAATTTGATTCAAGACAAGGATTGGATGTGAACTTGCTTTCTTTATATTGATTGAAAACTGATTTACAAAATAAGCTCAAAGTCTTAAATTGCTCTTCAAAATGGCAGTGCTTCGCTTCAATAGATAAAAGATAATATTTACAAAAAAGGCCCTCTTTATTTATAGGGAGGGGCCGAGAGCAAAATTAGGAAAAATATAACTACTTTGACTTATTTAACACAAAAAGTCCAAATTAATTTAGGACTTCTCTATTTTTACATGTAAATATGTCCAGAGCAAAATACAAAAAGCATGAAAACATTGAAAAATAAACTAAAGCATGTTCAAGTTTCTCCACCATCCTTTTCCATGAAATCTACATACTTCTTCATCACTGCTTGCAATTCCTCAGTATCCGGTCCATAAGTACGTTTAGAAATGGCATCGACCCTTGTTATTGAATCCTTCATGGAGCGAAAAGCTTTCTCATGCCTTCCCAGGAACACTTTTAGGTTGTCCAAAGTTAGTTGAATGTCCAACAACTTATCCATTGAAACCACTGAAAAGGCTTGATCCTCAAATTCCTTCTCGATCATGTTGTTGAACTCATGTATCATTGCATTTGCAAAAAGAAACTTCTGGTTGTCATCCAGTAACTTGCGAGGAATTTCCTCAATCCTGTTAACGAGATTCATATCATTATCTTCACCAACTTCAAGTGCATTTTGTAAGTCCTTGATTAATCTCTTGATGACACTTATTCTATGAATCATAGTTTCTTTGATTTCCACAAACATTTCTTGATTGGGAATGATCACAATTTCTACCAATGTGCTCAGCTTGAGTTTCTTCATTTTAAGCCAACCATGTAAATTGCTTTCCAAATCTTTCTGCTCTTGGGACAAAGTGTCAACAACCTCATTTAATTCTACTCTTACACTTTCCATCTTCTCCATTTTTTCCATAGAGGATTTTAAGAGTTTTGATCCTTATGCAATCATTTTGTCCAAGAATTCACCAACTACTCTACCTCTTGTATGAATCTTTTCAACCTTTTGAATAATAGGATCTTCCATGGTGATAACCACAAGTTCCACTGATTCAAAAGACAAAGTAATCTTTTGAAGTACTGAGGTCAATTATTCATCTTTAGCTTTATACTAATCTTTCATCTTATTCTCATGATCAAACTTCACAATCAAAGAATTCAAAGTAGATTGAGCATCAACTCTAGCACTCTCATGAGTGATCTTTCCCAATTCAACTCTTGAAATGGTATAATCATTCATATCAAACTCTTCAATAGATACATCAGGAGGAGGCTGAGCTATTTCTGCATACTTGTGACCCTTGTCTTCAAATATCCTTGAAAGAGTTTTTGGCTTCTTCTTTGTCTTGGTCTTTGTAGGTGCCAATTTCTCAAAGTCAAAGTTGTTTGGGGAGACGGCTTCCTTCTTCCTCTTTGGTGTATGAGACGATAGCCAAGGGGGAAGTGAAGACAAACTTAGATCTAAACCAGCAGTCATGATTGGTGTAGGAGAAATTGCACTCACAAAAGTGGAAGTTACAATAGGTGAAGTATTAGTGAAAACAACACTAGGAACATCTACATTTGGAATTTGCCCATAAATAGTTATGAATTTCTCAAAATTAGATTGAGGGTTTATATTAAATGAAGGTGAAGACAAACTTGGAAAAGAAGAGGGAGAACCAAAAATAGTTTCTAAATTCTGCTTAAGACTATCAAAAGTGGTCCTAGAGGAGGGAGATGAATGCACAGACTGAATTGACCTAGAAGATGGAATATTGATCGAGGCAACAAGAATGTTTGTGATGGTGGGAGTACTAGTAGAAACTAACAAAGTATCTAAGGAAGAAGAAACATGTGGCTCCTTTTGGTGTAGTCACAGTTAGGAGGGTCCATGAAGTGAATTGTCTAGGCTGTGCAACTAGAGTAAACACAACAAAAACAACTCAAAGATATGAAGAAAATACAAATTCAGTCTTTTAGTATATCATAGAATTCAAATATAAATTGGCTGACAACATGCAGGCTTACAATTAGGGATCACAAGCCTAATTTCATAGTTACAAAATATGCACAAGATATAGCTTTGAAGCTCCTTCGCAAAGAATTCAAACTATCAAACTTAGAACTATCAATCACTACTTTCCTAGGCATCTATTACATCAATATATATAATCTCTGAAACATAAGATTCCTCCGCGTCGGCCAAGGAAGATCATGAAGAGTTGTAACATGTGTACATGGAAAGGTCAAACTTAATCATGTAGAACTCCTCCGCAAATGAATGGAAAGGTGTGTGGATCTTAGGGAAGGTTGGCCATGAACCAAACAACTTGAATGATGTGTCATTTAGCTCCTCAAGTCATGAAATGCTTCCCAAGTCTTCTCCTTTAGCTGATCATCTAAGACTATCTGTATGCTCTATTCTGAGAAAATAGTCTATCTTCTGATAGCGATAACTTTTCGGTACCTGATCCAAATGATCTGAGATTTGGATATGATGTACATGAATGTGTCTAGATGCTAAGTCTAGCTCCATAAGGTTTGAAATGTAACTACAATAGAATGCAGACCAAAATATAGAAACTATTACTAATTGAACTGAAAAATGAAAAGAAAACAAATTGAAATGCAAATGCTTTTTTTGGTTGATGCAAGATTGCTCTTGAATCAGGGATGCTCTTGCATCAGACATCCAGGGTTATTGAAAAAATGAGTCACTCACTTTGTTGGGGCTAGAGGAAAACCAAGATGGTCCACCTCATCCTAAGAAATCCATGATGAGTCTTTTGTTGATCTGCCTTTCCACTTCACAATATATTCTTTGTACTATCTTCCTTTGGTGTTGCATCCAACTCTACTGTCCAAGATGTCCTCAATCTACTTTGGTGTTTGTTGTGATAACTGGTTCTTCAAGTCTTCTTTACTAGTGCCACTAAACTCTGCTCCATGATACTGATATAGGTTTGAATATTGAAAATAGGTGATATACCCAATGTCTCCAGTAACTCCACTTCATATGCATTTCCTGAATCAAACTTTCTGAGTATCCTACATGGCCCAAACTTCTTCATCTTCAACCTGTTATATGTCCCAAATGCAAATCTTTCTTTTCTCAAATATACCATCACTTCATCTCCAATTACAAATTCTTTGTGTCTCCTTTTCTCATCAGCTTGCTCTTTATACTTACTGTTCATCTCCTCCAAATGCTTCTTAACCTAATTATGCACTATCTCCATGTGCTCTACAAATTCTTCTACTTCTACACTCCTTTTGTCCTCCATGCTAATATCTCTCAATTCTGCTACTCCCCTAGGTTTAGTTTCTATCACAATCTAAAATGGTGTTCTTCTGGTACTCCTATTCACTGAATTATTATATGCAAACAATGCTTGTGATAGAATCAAATCCTAATTTCCTACCTTTTCTCCAACCAAAGATCTCAACAAGTTTCCAAACTCCTATTCACTACCTCTATCTATCCATCTGTCTGTGGATGAAATGTTGAACTGAACTTCAAGTCTGTCTTCATCTTCTTCCAAAGTGTCCTCCAAAAGTATCCAAGAAATCTTGTGT
Source organism: Cunninghamia lanceolata (assembly GCA_027924645.1). NCBI lineage: Eukaryota > Viridiplantae > Streptophyta > Pinopsida > Cupressales > Cupressaceae > Cunninghamia > Cunninghamia lanceolata. The sequence continues at coordinate 11,346,394 of BSBN01000828.1, read as the reverse complement.
CTCTGTCTGAAATTATACTCTTAGGTAATCCATGCAATCTCACAATCTAATTGAAAAATAGGTCAACTACATGTACTGCATTAGTTGTCTTCTTACAAGGTATGAAATGTGCCATCTTTGAAAATCTATCCACCACAACAAATATTGAATCATGTCCCCTCTGTATCTTCTGCAATCCCATTATGAAATACATGTGTTGTGTGGTTGCACAACATGCCCCATTTTGCCTTAGCAAAAAAGGGACCCAATTGTTTGCTTCTGCTTGTTTCTTGCTTTCTTGCTTTGGGTGGTTTGGCAAAAGGTCAATTAAGTATACCACCCCTGCACATGCATGTGACCCACAAGGGAAGGTCAAGTGTCAAAATCAAAAGTTGTCTTCATACACCTCATAATTTAGAAGAGTGTAGAATTCTAAGTGGGTTTGCCTTTTAGATCACCCTGATATTCCTTAAGGATAAAAAGTTATGTATGGTCAAACTTTGGTCAAACCTGATATTCCTCATAGGGTCACATTTGTTAATATCAGTCATATTCACTAGATGACCCCAACATATGAAGATCACCCGATGTCCGCATATACTTCAATATGCAAACGTCAAAGTTAAGTACAAGAAAGTTATACCCATCAAATGCACATGCATATTCCTGGAGGGTCACATTTCTGAATGTCCGTCATATTTTGTAATATCACCCTTCGCGAATATGACCATGACATCATCTTGTTCTAATTTATAAAAGAACTCAACATGATGATGATGTCATCAGTATGCCTGACACCAAGAGGGCCATATTTCAAAACATCCATGATCTTAACTAATATGACGATGACCTCATTCCCTCAAACAATTTGAAAACTTTATAAAATGATGATGTCATCCTCACATTCTCAAATAGGGTGATATTTCATAGTGTTGAACATCCAGATATTTTCTTATATCCCTCACATCGATCCTTGATGACCCGAGATACATAGATTTTCAGTGACCAATTAAACGATGCCACGTGGCATAACCACCTGATCATATTGATACAATGTGTTATCATGATTATTAACAAAGGTATAGTGACCTAACTTCAGTTGTTAGTCAATAGTTAACCATCCTTGTGATGACATCACCCTCATCTCCAAGATATCTATCATATTTTCAAATATCCCTGATCTCTGTGAATATCACCCTCTACATTAAATGCAATCCCAATGATAGGTTGAGCCTTTGAATTTCAAATACATGCCCGCCACTTGTCAACATCTACAAACGTCATGTGTTTATCAATGGACATGAATAAAAGACACTAAGAACACCCTAATTTTCCATGTTAATCAGTTAAAAGTGAATATTTTGGGTTCATTTCGAATTTACCATATGTTAAATAGAGAATTATAGAGCTCCAGAGATATCAAAGCATCACTGCAACTTGCAAACGAAATGAATACTCATTTGGATGGAATGGAAAACGGTAATTGCGACAAGGATCATGTTCATCCAGATATCACCCACATAGTAAAAGGGAAGTGATTATCAGGTATGTAATATTAAAACCCTCTTTTGTCGTTTATGGTGAATGAAAAGGTGAAAATGGTTTTTTAACAGTGTTAATTGATATGAAGATGCATAGAATAAAATAGAATGATAGAATTATCACCATGAAATGCATGTGATCACTAAACCACTGGTACACATGACACATTAGGGTAAGATATGCATGTTTTATTGCAGGATATCATGGCAGTCAGAAAGAACCGATTTGAGATAGAATTTTTGAAACCTATGTACTTGGAACCAGAGGGAGTGGCATTCAGATATGGGATGAATAATGATACACATCAAAGGAGTACTGATCTTGATGCATGGATGACAAGACTAGAGAAGGGAAGTGGAAACCCTCTACTTATGAGCATATACAATTCAAGAAAGTGGAATGCTGGTGGATTTCCATATGCAATGGAGGCCACTGAGCTAGTGGTAGAATGTGCCTGGAACTACAATGCAGAGACTAGAAAAGTAGAAAAGCATGGCAAAATTTATGCAGACTTTTTAGTTACAGGCATCACCTTAGCCTTTAATCTACCTAAGGGACCTAATGTGGTTCATTTAAACCTGGGAAAATTGGAAAAAGAATATAACAGAAAATAGAAAGAAGCTAGGAGGATCATGTATCAATGGAGATCCAAGAGTAGCACATACAAGGCTTCTGCCAAGTTGCCTGTATATGTATTTAAGTTTGATTTTGCTCTTGAATACTAGTACATGATGACAATGCTTAGTAGGATGATAGGGAAACCAAATGCTGGAGATTTTGAAAATTGGATGTATGGTATCATTAGGATGGTGGAATGTTTTGACAACAAACCCCTATGGGAAAAAATCATAAGTGATAGCCTAGATGAGGGAATGAGAAGGCTAGGAGGGAAAGTGAACATGTTCCATATGACCTCTTACATAGTATATGCTTGTTCATTTAGAGGCACATTCAGTGGATTACAAATAGTAGGTAGGGTTGGAAGTAACCCTGGGGTTGTGAACATCTGGGATCATTACCCACAATTAAAAAGAAGAGAATATCTCCAACACTATAGGAGAGTGAATGATTCATTCTCTATGCAACTTGTCAGAACAATGGAAGAAGACAGAGCAAAGAGATTGAGTGTGGAAGGCACAAGCTTCCATATACAAACATGGGGCTTGGTTTATCCAATTCCCCACATTTTCATACATAAGGATGGAAGGCTTCACTGGGCAACCTCTCATGTTGCTGAGATATCCAAATGACCAAGTCATCCAAATGGAGTTTGCCAGATAGATACTGCCCTTAGTGGAGGCTTATATTGAAAATAGAAAGATACCAAATGTCTTGTTTCTAGTCATAATTAGCTGGTATATGTTCCCTCATAGGGAAAGTGTCAGGGATGTAATTGGAGGATTGAAATTGATGTACTTGCAACCCTTTTCACTGGTCAGGCCATATGATCCTTATGACAGGATGTTGGCATTACATAAGAAGCCTATGCATCAAAAGCACATTAAAGATTTCTAGGTTGCTTGCGATGATGAGGTAGAAGTTAGAAGGAGAGGTTACCAAAGGCTCACTTTGAATCAAATACACACCTTGGATTGCATGCCAATGCCTGCCTAGTTACATGAAGATGATGCTAAGATCATGTCTCAGGAATATGAAGACAAAAAGGTATACAATGATACAATATAATGAGATTAAACTTCCTTGGACGAGATAACTCAAAAGGTCATGCAATTGACCAAGGATTGGGTAGAAAATAAGGTCTCCCAGCTGAAGAATAAAGAGGTAGCCCTCACCATGGATAATAAAAGAAAGAGGCAAGAATTATCTGATGAAGAGTATGATGATTTCCTCTAGGAAAAGAGACAGTCAAATGGAGAAAGGCAGCAAAGTAAAAACAAGAAAGGAAACCAAGCATATGGGGTGATGGTCATTCGACAACCCCAAACAAAGGAAAATGTAGCTTCTACATCAGCTGCAACATCACCCCACACACATGCAAAACAAAAGAAAGCTATTACAAAGCCTACCCCTATTATTATAGAGGAGGAGGAAGAACCCTCAGATGATGACCTCTTGATCAAGAGAAAAAAGGTCCCAATGCCACCACAAAAGAAGGTAATGAGAGGAACTATGGACATAAATCCCATTCTATTGAGGGGAGCAGGTGGTGAAGGTATTTTGAAAAAATTGCAACATGAAGTTCCCATCCCTGATATTGTGCAATTTAAGATTGAAAAGGCAGAGGAAGAAAGAGAACAGATGCATAGTGCAAGAAATGAGACACCTTTTCCACTAGATGATACAGTGGACTTATCTGATGATGATGTAGTTAATGATGTTTGTGTTCATTCTATGTAGACATTAGTAGAAAGTACAAAGATGACCCCTCATGGTACTCCCCTAGTTCAAAAGGAAGTCCATCAGGAGGAGATTGAACTGGAAGAAATAGAAGAAGATAACCCTGAGGTGGTAGCCCAACAAATTGGATTAACAAACTTGGTTGATCAAGTCACCAGCCCTGTTGTGATTGACCTGGCTTATCAGGGTGATGAGGATCAAGGGAAAGGAAAAGATGCACCTCTAGAGAAAGAGAAAGTGGAAGTTAATGTACATATGAGGGGTGATAAGGAGATGCTTGATAAGAGTGATAATTAGAATAATGAGCCAGCACCTGAAAGAGGAACAAATGAAAAAGAAATGGATAAAGCCCATGACCTTGGAGAAAGAGACACATCAAAAGATGGAGAATAGAGTCTCCAACAAGGTGATGATCAACAAAAAGAAGCAGAAAATATGACCAAGAATGATCAGGGTGATCATCTAGATAAAACATATCAAAATGTTCAGAATCCTCATGAGGATCAAGGGAAACAAAATACACAGGAGCAAAATGTAAATGCATCACAAGAAGCTCTTGCACAACAAGAGATCCCTTATGAGAAAATTCAAGAGGATGAATAGAGGAAAGAGACTTCTCCACCGAGGGTAAAGCAGAATGTAGAATCTTAGAATGCTCACATTGGGCAAATTGACCAACAAGGACCCATTGGTGATATACCATATTGGTTGCCACGAGAGATAAACCCACCCCAGGATAGTGATGTGCCTGAGTTTGACATTGGTGCATTATTTTAAATAGATATGATTAAGCCTAAGAGGAAGGCTAGACCTACATCCACCATCAGGAGAGATCCTACCACAGGTAGGAGAACATCTTAGGTAGCTCTTCCAATAGTAGATAAGGCCAAAGGAGAAATAAGCATTGATGAATTTCAGATAACTAATGTTGATCTAGGTTTTGCTACTGAGGAGCAGGAAGGCCAAGAGGCCAAAGATATTATTGACTCCTTGATGAAAAGTGTGAAAAAGGAGAAGGATAATAATAAAATGCATAAGGAGCATAATGCCAAACTACATACATTTATACGAGGGTTAATTAACCCTAACCACATTCCAGACAACACAACCACCCCATTGACCATCATATCTCAAGATGAGGTAACAAGGCTAGACATCATGAAGCATAAGGCTCATGTAGTATACAATTGGCTTATTCTTTTCATGTCTGAAGTAGAGAAGGTGCTAAAAACCTCCCTATCAAATTGGAGCTTACTCAACACATTAAGGAGCAAAGTAGATAAACTTCAAAAGGAGGTTGCATGGAGATCCATTAAAGTAGACAAACATCCGAGGATGCCTTAGCTGAAATGAGGCGCATAAACATGAAGGTGTTCATATATAATCAGGTATTTGACAACAATACAACACAATTATTAGGCATATGGTATGAGGATACTAGGTTCGAGAGTGATATCCTAAAAAGATGTAATTCCAAGCTCAGAGATATCAGTGTTAAATTACATCATCTTATGGTCGAGGAGATAAACATTTTGGAAGATTTGGAAGGTAATGTGGAAGGAAAGATAGAAAATCAAGACGTTGATTTTGCAATTGGGGCTTTCCAAAATAATTTTAAGTAGACAACAGATGACCCCCTCAATCATTGGACATAGGATGTAGTCAACAAGGCTATGAGAATGAAGGCCAAGGTAGAATAAAATAATGAGATGTTAAATAGAAGGAAGAGCAAATGGACTGCTATACAAACACAAATTCATTCCCAAAAGTATGTTGTGGTAAAGGCCAGAGTTCAAGATGGGGGAGAGATTGAAAGGATAATACAAGCATATGAACCCATCAGGGGGATAATCAGCATACATATAGGATATGATCCTCATACTAATGAAGATGATGAAAAAGATGAAGGAGAAGAAGAGTAAGTAAGGATGAATGATGACAGGGTCATATGCATAATGAGACAAAGAAGTGATATAGTCCCACCAGATGGTTGCCAGCTGGCAACCTTTGCCATGTTTGATATCTATTGACTAAGTCAAAAGAGATATAGACCGTTGATTTAGATAGACAAATCTTGATCGTTGGATCAATGTAACTACCTCCTCTTTTTGTCCTATAAAAAGAGATGGAGTGCATATTGTATCAGATTATTCAAAACTTAATTAAAGTTAGATTGCTGAAGTTTCTCAAGACTAATTTCAAAGCTGATTGTAGATGTACATGTATTTTGCCTACTTAATGAAAGTGAAGATCTAGATTACACACAATCGTATACTTTGAGTAATCTGTAGATGAATTCTTGGCTTGTGCTTTGATTTTATACGTCCCTTGGAGTGTAATTCATGTTGTACATGTTGTCTTCATCTTTTTTCCATCAAAGTTTGCATTAACCATACTTAGCTGTGGAACACCTTGGTGAACCTATGGTTTGATTTTCTTCCTTTCATGATAGTATCTGGAGTGTATGTGGACCAATAGCTGAAGATTCATTCAATTAGTTAAAATTAGAAAGCATTTTACATAATTTGTTTAATTTCATTCAAATCACCATCACAATTGCAAATACATAGACAATCCTAAGAAAATACATAGAAATATGCAAATATTTCGAAAGAAATTGAATATTCTTAGTATATTTGAGTAATCTACATGCATAATTGAAAATCTCATGCAAATATCAACTTAAAGGTACACTATTTAGATAAATTGATAGTGCAAAAGTGAAAATCAATTAATAACAGTTGATGTTCAGAAGAATTGATCAAACTTAGAAAATATCACCATCATCTATTGAATACAATAGAAATAACCTTGTTTGTGAAGTAATTTATAGAAAGCAGGTGTAAGACAAGATGTTCAGACATCAATTCTTGGTAGCATAATAATGTAAGACCCCTTGGATGGATAACAACATATCACATCAACATTTGAGTAACATTAGATGATCATGACCTAATCAATGGAGACTTGGAGTCATCAATTTATCCTAAATTGATCATACTTTTCAAGATATAAAGGTTTGTTGTGTTAACTTTTATTCATGTTGTTGTGAGTAACATCATAACCAACATAAATTGGCACTAGAAGGAGGGCCATCCGTTCTCTTTCATTGTTTGAATTGGTCAACTACATCCAATTCCTACGTATTCACAAGGTGATCTTGTCAAAGTTTGTTAAATTTGACTATGCTTTTGACCTTTGTGCAGAGATTCATTTGTTTTAGGTTGTTTTAAGAGTATTGATCATAAATATTTTAGTATAGTGCATAAATTCTCTGATCTTTACGGTCATTTTATTGAAGTCTTCAAATATTGACTTGTTATTCAGGTTTTTTGCAAATATCTTATATAAACCTGTTTATGTGGTTAAATATCCTGATATCCATGTCTAGAAGTTTAATCTTTGCTCATATTTGCATGTTTGATGCAAATATTGCATAAATATTCAGTCATTACTAAGTGTTGACCATAAATATCTACTCTAGAAGATCATTTCCTCTGATCTTTGCAACAATTTAGTCAAAATATCTAATATTCTATGTTAAGCTATTAGAATCCTGGCTCACCGACCAAATACCAGGTCTAGATCCAGTGGACTCTTTGAGGAATTACCTACTCATGGACTTAGACCTCGTACTGTGGATATTCATCATACTCTTGAGTCAAGTACATTAGGATCCTCATCAGGACATATTGTAACACCTCCAGTATCTCCATCTGTACCTCAGACACCTCCAAGATCACCAATTATACCTCAAGTGCAGCAAGCACCAGTCATAATGTCATACTTTACTGTTGATTCACCTATGACCTTTACTGCATATCATCCCTTGCCTAAGAATCCTGATAAGATTTTCCCTAAGTATCATCCATATCAGGATGCAGATGATCATATCCGGACATTTAAGGAAGCATGCTTTAGAGAAAGGATTAAACAACCAAGATCACCAATTATACCTCAAGTGCAGCAAGCACCAGTCATAATGTCATACTTTACTGTTGATTCACCTATGACCTTTACTGCATATCATCCCTTACCTAAGAATCCTGATAAGATTTTCCCTAAGTATCATCCATATCAGGATGCAGATGATCATATCCGAACATTTAAGGAAGCATGCTTTAGAGCAAGGATTAAACAACAGGATGTAGTATGTAGGTTGTTTCCATATTCCTTGGGAGAGGAAGCATACAATTGGTACATTAGCCTTGCTCAAGCTTCGATTGGTTCATGGGATGCTTTGGAGAAAGCCTTTAAGGATAGGTTCAAGATACCTATAGATCCTGCAATGACTTATCACCTTTTTCCACTACAACAGAAGAGGCAATTAGTGCCTAAAATAGCGCCAAAATTTAGCGCATTTGAGTCCATGAATTGGACACTTCTGTCAGCACAAAACTTGATGCCCAATAGCATCTCACTTTTGTGTCGGGTTTAGAGTCGGGTTTAGCATCGAGTTTAGCACCGATTGTAACGCCAGGTTTGGTGCTAGAATTTTGTGCCAGGATTAACACCAGATTTAGTACCAGATTTTGTTGCTTCCAGTTTGGCTTCTGATTTTGCTTCTGGGTTTGCTTCTTGTGTTGCTTCCAAGTTTGCTTCTAGTTTTGCTTTCAGTTTTACTTGCAGTTTTGCTTCCAATTTTGCTTCTAGGTTGGCTTCTGGTTTTGCTTCTGGTTTTGCTTCTAGTTTTGCTTCCAGTTTTGCTTCCAGGTTTCCTTCCAATTTTGCTTCCAGTTTTGCTTCCAATTTTGCTTCTAGTTTTTCTTCTAGTTTTGCTTCCAGTTTTACTTCCAGTTTTGCTTCCAGTTTCACTTCTAGTTTTTCTTTTGGTTTTACTTCCGGTTTTGCTTCCAAGTTTGCTTCCAATTTTTCTTTTAGTTTTGCTTCTGATTTTACTTCTAGGTTTGCTTCCAGTTTTGCTTCTAGTTTTGCTTCCACATTTGTTTCCCATTTTACTTCTAGTTTTTCTTCCAATTTTACTTCCAATTTTGCTTCCAATTTCGCTTCCAATTTCGCTTCTGGTTTTCCTTCCGGTTTTACTTCCAGTTTGGCTTCCAATTTTGTGTCTGGTTGTGCTTCCAATTTTGCTTCCAGTTTTGCTTCCACTGTTGCTTCCAATTTTGCTTCCAGTTTTTCTTCTGATATAACGTCACTTCTTGCTTCCAATTTTGCTTCCATTTTTGTGTCTTTTGTTGCTTCTAAAAATGCTTATTGTTTTTCTTACATTTATTAATTTAATATGTTTTATTTCAATTTAATTAGTTAAATATATCATGCCTCTTAAATAACTCATATGATTATAAAGTAAGAAATTTAATTATTTAACTCATATGATTAAATAACAAGATAATTATTATAACATGATCATCATCTATAATTAAAACAAGTGAGTCAAATATCTATAATTTAATTGAATTTGACAACATCCATCCTGAGCAATAAATTAAAATCATCATACGTAATAAATACCCATCCAAAAATCATCGACCACTTTCAATATATATAAATTGACAAGTCAATATGGATAAGATCATCATCATATATAACTAAAACAAGTGAAAGTCAAATATGCCAGTAGATCAATAACATGTCTAAATGATAAATTATGTAACTCAAAATGATACAAGTCAAGATGATACATGTCCAAATGATATAAGTCAAAATGATACATAAATTTATGATACAACTCATTAATATGGCACTGCAGGCCATGAAAATGATACATATGATAGCTAGTGACTATGAAAAGAGGCATCATAATGGTATATCAACAATTATTCATGATGCAATCTATATGATCATGAATGTCACTAGCTACTATGAGCAACTGCCTCATCATCATCATCATCATCGTGATCATCATCATCACCACCATCATCATCGCCATCATCATCGCCATCATCATTGTCATCATCATCGTCATCAGCCTCAATGTCTTCTATGCCTATGTCATCATCATCCTCTGCCATGTGATCTATACCAGAACCAATAGAATCTAGATCTCTATCAGGAGGATCATCTTGATCTTCTGGAAGACCTGTGTTTTGCAAAAAAAAACATTTAAAATGAAAAGTTATTATTTATTTCATGAAATAATTTATTTTTCTATTATATACCTAATATTACAACATATGAAATGAAACCATAATCATATTACATCATATCAAAGTGCACATACCATAATAAAATTTCAAAAAAGTTACAGCTAATATGTAATTCCAATGATGTAAAACATGCAACAATTCTAATAAACGTTAGTAAAGATCATAAAAAAAATTGTTATAAATTTAACTATCAACTGTAAATTCTATTACATAACCTTAAGTGCTACAAATTGCTTGGTTGAAAGCTCCCATTTTGACACAGGCAGGGAGGATGGTAGCAAAGGTTGTGGAATTTGGCTTTACACCAGCCAATTGCATTTGCTTTAAAATTTCTGAAGCCTTTTTAACAAAATCATTTTATGCATATCCTGCAGTCATTGCAGTCCATGAGACCACATTTCTTTGAGGCATTTTGTCAAACAGTTCTCGTGCCTTGTCTATGCTTCCACATTTTGCATACATGTCTAATAGGGCAGTTGCAACTACAACATCTGACAAAATTCCTCTATCCTTTATGTATTGATGGATGCCCATACCCTATTCCAAAGCTCCCATTTTGACACAGGCAGGGAGGATGTTGGCAAATGTTGTGGAATTTGGCTTTACACCAGCTAATTGCATTTGCTTTAAAATTTCTGAAGCCTTTTCAACAAATCTATTTTGTGCATATCCTGCAGTCATTGTAGTCCATGAGACCACATTTCTATGAGGCATTCTATAAAATAGTTCACGTGCCTTGTCTATGCTTCCACATTTTGCATACATGTCTAACAGGGCAGTTGTAACTACAACATCTGACAAAATTCCTCTATCCTTTATGTATTGATGGATGTCCATACCCTATTCCAAAGCTCCCATTTTGACACAAGCAGGGAGGATGTTGGCAAAGGTTGTGGAATTTAGCTTTACACCAGCCAATTGCATTTGCTTTAAAATTTTTGAAGCCTTTTCAACAAATCCATTTTGTGCATATCCTACAGTCATTACAGTCCATGAGATCACATTTCTTTGAGGCATTCTATCAAACATCTCACATGCCTTGCCAATGCTTCCACATTTTGCATACATGTCCAACAGGGTAGTTGCAACTACAACATTTGACAAAATTCCTCTATACTTTATGTATTGATGGATGTCCATACCCTATTCCAAAACTCCCATTTTGACACAGGCAGGGAGGATGGTGGCAAAGGTTGTGGAATTTAGTTTTCAAACAACTCATACTCATAGAGTCATGGTTTTAGGTCACGTATGTTATGGTAACAACAAGGGATTCCAACTATGGTTACGATAGCTAAGACTGCCCTCATTTGTGACCGTAACAAGGTTCTTGGACAACACTATCTTTCTCTTCACACTGGGTACTATATAGGCCAAGATTGGGTTGAAGAAATCACTTGATGGTTACCTATATAGTGATACCACACCCTAATACCCAATGCATTCTAAATAGCTTGAGATTTATACAATACTCAACCAAGATGAAATTGTATCAATGTACCACACTTAATTATGACAGTCCTTTCTTAACAACAATTTGTAATCTTTAGACTATTGGGATACTTGCCACAAATAAATATTAGGTCAATGACACTGTTAGGTCTCAAAAATGTAGGTTACAAATCCTAAGAGGATGCCAGGCTCTATGCTTAGATTTGCAACATTTTTGAACTAATGAAATGGAGTTAACCTATAGGGTTGATGACTCCCTACACTTCAGGTTCTGCTAGACCTAGGTGGGTGCACCTTACTAATGAAGCAGATTAAATGGATGTGTGATCTTGGTTGAGTGATGGATCTACCCACATTGGTAAATGGTGCGGAATAGATGATTACTTGCTGCCTACTTTTTACTTCTAGTGTCTGAATAGTGATTAAAAATGGTATGGTTCTAATTTGGTATAAATTGTATAAGCAATATCAAGGCAAAACTAATGGATATGTTCAACTAATGAAAATGAGTAAGACTAGTGTCTAAATCTATTGGGCTATTTGAGTCAGTGAATGGAAACAGATGTATGTGATTGGTGAGCTTATCTCCTAGCTTAACTCTAACAGTTGGGCACTTTGGATATTTACACCTTGTGCAAATGTGCAAGTTTGTATGTGATAGTGCTCTTCTTATATAATCCCAATGATATTCCTTTGAATTATTATGAAATTATGAAAGGAATTTAATTCCTGAGTTGATGGAAACCAATCACAATAACTTCTTTAAAAGGATTTAATCTTTGACAAGAACTAATTAAAGTCAATTATTAGAAAGGATTTTTAATTCTCATCAACTGGAAACCAATCAAAGAACTTCACACAGTGATAACAAATATGCCTTGACAAATGTAAATCTGAATAATTCAATAGAACCACTTTGGAGACAGCACAATAACATATAATCATGAAAATTAACACAATTGTTGAACACCAGAAATAAATCACCATGTAGAAATATTTTGCTCCATTATGTTTTTTAGAAAATAAACATGTGTAACTAAAATTCTTTAATTAAAACAGAACTGATAATATATCTTCTTTCTATATGTAATATATACAGTCTTCTTCAAATTAAAGAGAGATACCTATCAATCGATGATCTTATGACCATCATATGTTTTAACTTTTATATCAATATTAGTGAAGAGACCACGTCTCTTCATAGTGTCTTTTGAGAACTAACAAAATTATGAAAATAAACAAATACATTTAATACTAAGCCCTACTAAGCCATAAGTAGATTTGAGCAAGATGATCCAAATTTTTCTGGCTCAGGTGTGTCTCTGCATACTCAATGGCATCCCTAACATCCACCTCTATTGAAAGCATCTTCTCTAGATGTGAGCAAGCTTCCTTGGATGCCAAATCTTCATGTTTTACAATTTACATGGCCTCATCTAATATTCCCTGACACTCCTTGACCCATTCATCCTTGCTCTTCAAATCTTTGTCATTCTTGAGTAACACAGGTACACCTATCTGAGAAGTCTCAATGCATTCTTTCACTTCATCTTGGATCCTGTCATAGTACTTCTTATGTTGCTTAATAAGATTGTCTGCATTAGATGTGCTTGCACTGTCAGAGGTGTGTTTACCCTATATTTTATTTAACTTATCATGTATTCTATTATTTATTCTTTCATGTTCTTGAACGACCTTTTGGTTTTCAGAGAAAATATCCCATAATTTAGGCATCCATTGCATCAGATGAGCATGCTTGTTCTGCAGGACTGTAGTGAGTGTATCTATTCTAACCTGTGTCATTTGATCTTTTGAGGGTGATTGGACTTGTTGTGAGCTTTCTTCTTGTGTAATCATTTTAAGAGGGATTGAATCCTTTAAGAAATTATTTTCTTTTTTCAACCTTTCCTAGCTCATCTTGTAGGTATCCCTCTCCTTTATCAATAGCTAAATTTGAGCTTTATTTAGTTTTGCCACATTTACTCCAAGTTCTGCTATAACGACTGGATCAGTTTCTCCAACTTTCAATGTCATAACATGGCCAAAAGCTTTTTCAGTGTCAATGACAGCAAGCTTTTTGTTTGGTGGGTATAGAGCCCATATCATGAGGGAGTTCTCATCTGGATTCTATTTTGTTCCAATAAATACTTCAACAACCCCTTCAGAACTAAGCTTGTGTTTTGTATCATTATTGTGCAGAAAACTATCAAAAACAAGTGCTAAATTCAAATCAAGACCCGGGAAGATCATTACACCAGATTATCTGAGCAACTCCCTTCCTTTCTCAAGAGTCATATCTTCCATCTCCTTTTCAACTTCTACTTTTACAACATTCATTAACTGTGTCTACTTGCCTGGTGTAACATCCAAGACTGATTCTCTAATAGCCTTCCCCTTGTGTTTGTACAAAAAGGATATGAACTCAGGGGCATGAATAAACTGGTCATCTGAAATAAAAGATTTATATGCAACATATCTAGCATCATTATCCCATGTTTCTTCAATTTCTGATCCTCTTTCTGGGGGCTGGTATGGTTCAATTCCACATTTTGAAATTGTATCAGAAAAGTCATGGGGTTTAGAGGCCACATACCCTTCACTGTCGGAGGAAAACACTTCAATTTCTAGTGCTTCCCTTCTTCTTTCCCTTATGTTCTGATTATATTCATCAATGGCTATTTCAGCATCTGCTTGTTCCAAATTTCTGATTACATCATCATGAGGGAAAGGTACATGAGTATATCCACTCAATTTTTGCTTCTTCTTAGCATAATCAATAAAGCCCTCCGGGTCAAAATTTTTTCTCTGTATTGCTTTCCTAAGATTAAAATGAGACAATTTATCAAGAATGAGATCATAACCTTCTCTAGCTAACACAGTAAAGTCACCAAAACATAAGGTGCTTGGCATAAAATATTTTTTATCATATGCACTAAGATTCATCACATTTGAGTAGTCAACCTGTTTGACTATTTCCAAGTATGCCACCCTATTTGGTACAGTTTTTGACAACAGAAAAGCGGTATCCTCAAACTCGTATACTCTGATCATTATGGAATCACAAAAACAATACCAATCCCCCCAATTGTCATTTACAATAGGTGGCCCATCAAAATCCTTGGGTCTCAAAAACCTTTTAATTTATTCTGACAAAGTATAATTGCATGGGTAGCCATAACATCTGTATAGGGTTTTTACAAAAAATTCTTCAAAGTGAACATATCTGGAATTCACAAACCTGTTGTCCCATATTGAGGTCCATAATTGTGGGGGAAATGATTGACCATCTTTATCAATTTGTGAAATTTTCAACTGCTCTGGCCATAGATTCAATTCTTGTCCAAAATAAAAAACCATATGCATGAGAATAGAATAGTGTCTGAAGCTGACTGTGGGGGAACTATTCTTTAAGGCCTTCAGACCTGAGTCTATTTCCTTAAAAATAAAAGTAGCATAGTCAAATGTCCTGGCGTGATGGCACTGGATATCCATAGAGATAACCATGGGCACTATGGACATAAATTATGGAACTTCAGTTCCCAACACCTGCCCCAATGAGTAATATGTGTATATCAAGTAAGGTTCGAACAACTCGACATGAAACGGTGGTTCATCCCCTTCTTCAAATGGCACTAGATTCCCCTCATTCCATGTCCTATGTAATGGAAGTCTCCAGCCTTTATATGTGGTATCCAATCTGAAATATTCCTTTTCTAGGGCTTCATGTGTGATAGGGGTGTTATATGTGTCATTTAAATCAAAAACTTCACAAATTGCATTTTTAGATATATGAAACAAGGGCTTTCCTTATAGATTTCATATGACCTTTTGGTCGAGATCATAATGGTATGCTAGCAGTTTCAAAAGGTCTATATTGATAAAAACATTTGTGACTATTAATTTCCCTAAATTGAGTTGCTAGGGGTTGCAGATGGGTTTCATCCTATGTCTCTTGTGATAGTGGAACATGAATAATTCATACCCTCAGATAGGAGTCCATATATTTCTAACATATTTGTATTTATCATCGAGTTTTTCCACATTTGCCCTCAATTGTGTAGTTCTTCTGGCCTTGGGTCCAGAACTAGGCAATTGGTCCACAAGATCTTGGTTTAGTTTCCTTTCTGGTGTTTTCTCTTCCTTCTCTATTTCAATTTTTTATTTTTTGCCCTTGGTTTGGCTCTTTTCAGTGTGTTGCTTTCTTTGTTTCAGAGGAGCCTTCCATTTTATACCAGAACTTGACTGTATCAAAGAGAGTTCCAAGACTTACCTATATATGCTCTACACAAATCTCCTAATTCCTGGTGAATTCCTTCTTCTCCGTCTGCAACCCTTGTGTTGATTTTAGTGGGGATCAGAATGGCTTTTACAACATTATGTTCAATCAACCATTAATGGCTGCCACCAGAATTGACTGTAGGGAATTCATGAATTTCAAAATGTTAAGGCGATGCTCTTTTTATCATATTGGTGAGACCA
This sequence comes from Cunninghamia lanceolata, assembly GCA_027924645.1. NCBI lineage: Eukaryota > Viridiplantae > Streptophyta > Pinopsida > Cupressales > Cupressaceae > Cunninghamia > Cunninghamia lanceolata. The sequence goes on along the minus strand of BSBN01000828.1, from coordinate 11,330,477 downwards.
TTTTATTCTTTCACCGATCTTTATATTGTTTTGGTGCCATTTTCTTTCATATGTTTCTAGTTGGTCGCCAAGAGTGCATGGGTGTCTCCACAAAATACGCTTTTCATAGAGTCATGAACCCTTTATTGTCATTTTAGGGAGATATTATAATTTTCATCCCGATGTCATTTTGATCAGGTGTGGTGAACATTCTCCTTGGCATAGGTGAGTGTTTCTCCAACAGATAGGGGTTACCTCATCTTTATCGGCATAACAATCTCCATCATCAGGAGAATATGATAGTCTCCCGACGGGTTAGGTCTTCCCAATGATCTTATCTCCATCGCTCATTTTTATTAGAACATATCGGCGAGAGTCTTATTGAAAGCCTTTTGTCTCTTGTGTTGGGATGACTTTTGTGGTCATGGAAGCTTAAGGATTTCATTCCGATTGTATATGTCACACTGATAGTCTTAATATTACGCGTCAGGGAGAGATTGTTTTCTTCCTAGTGATGAGCTATAGGTCAGTGTGACTTAAAGGCTCAGTGTAACTTTAGGATTTCACTCTGATTGTTCTACTCACACTGATGAGTATGCATCGGTGATACATATGGAATGTCTCCCTGATCTTTTGACAAATGAAATTTTGATCATTCAGACATCAATCATCTCTCACTGATTATCACATTATACTTCAAGAATGTATTTTGCTATTCAGGGTGAGTTACTTAAGGTCTTGCCGATATAGATAACTTAGTATCAGAATTAGGCTATGGTCAGAGAGCTAGGTATATTCATGAGATTGTTTATGTGCAGATTCTGAAATGGATCTTATCACACAAATTTTGGGTGGTTGGTTTTGAAAATGAGGGACATTAGTCACATTATGTGGAGACTTGGTGAATTCTTAGTAGATGAATAATGTGAAATTTTTCAGTTCCAACAAATACAAGGCTTTTAAACAAAAACCATAATCCCAACTCTATATCCATCCCCTTAGTAGTCTCAAGGGCCACCTTGAGACAAAAAATGCTAATGTACTATTATGACAGTTATGATTGTCCTCCATTGTTTCATTGTGCATTTTAAACTTGAGATGAGGATTGGGGAGGTCTCCATTTGTAAAAACATGGAAAATACTCATGGCAAGATCTTTAAAATAGGCATATTCAACTTCAGGCATTTTTGTAGACCCTAGGAAGGTGGATGTAAACTTAGTGACTTTAATTACCACCACAAAGATTGTCCCCTTTGTGACTATGACAAGGTAACATTATCATGCTCTTTATGACAATCCCTTCTCCATTGGGTGATGGCCTAATAACATTTATCTCCTTTATGATTTCAATGAATCTCTAATGCACTATCATAGGATTCTTGACAGTCCTTATGTATTAGTGAAGAAGGCTTCCAACAAATTAGAAAGGAGGGCTTAAGATTACATACAAAGTCCTAGTCTTCATACCCTAGTCACATATCACCCCTCTAAGAAGACCTCAAGACAATTGCCCTTTAATACAGGAAGTCAATGCAGTTTTAAAAGATAAAGTACAAGAGGCCAAAGGACAAGAAAACTTAAGGCCTTAAGGGGTTTAAAGGAATAAAAATATAGGCTTGCAGACTCGACTTAAAACCCTAACCCTAGGTGGGTACCACCAGATACCACTAGAACCCTTTAACTTGGCACTGAAAAACCTTGTCCAATCTAATTGTGGGAAGCCGAAATCAAGCATGTACACTCACATATGACAGATAAGTATGCCTACCAAGTGGTTTGACATAAAAATGAATAGGCTTCAAATTATAACCCTTCAAAGTAGGCCACTGAAGTATATTGTACAGGTGCATTTCTGAGTGTTGTAGTCAGATTTTTCATCATGGGAACCTAAATTTTTTGCAAAAAATGGTAGGAAATTTTAGGTTCCAACAAGTCCATTAGTTGGAGGTAGGAAAACAAGGGTTTTCTATTCATTATTAGCCCGTTAAACTTATGCATATGAGATAGCATGGCACACACAAAATGTTGTGGATAAATGACCACAAGATTAGGTAAATTGCGACCACTTTTTGTAAGTGTTGGTTAATAGATTTGTCCTTATTCTGAAAATGATTTATTCTGACTCTATACCCCTCTTTTGAAGAACAAATGAGTTAAGCAACAAATGGGTGAACCTTTTAAATTAGTTCCCCTCTGAATTTAGGTACAACTCTCTTTAAGATTTTCAATGAATTTAACTTATTCAACTATCCACATGCATTTTTAACCAGAAAATGCTTAACGCAGACTAACATTCATACATAACCATGCTATGAATGTGATAGATTTATACAGTATTAACTAGCAATAGAATGCATTGATCCTATTTTTGATACATTCAAATATATGAATACATTCACATGAACTTACTGAACCTATAGATAATAAAACACATATGACGAGTTGTCCAAATAAATAACAATTACCAGATGAAAGGAGATTTCACACAGAAAATCTAATTCCACACATTCAGACGCACAGATCCAAATAAGCAGTAAATGTTTCTTCTTCTCATTCACAGATGAAAATTACTCAGACAACCATCACATAATGTAAAACTATGAACAGTTTGCCAAAAATTTCCTCCTTCTTTTCTTTCCTAAACTTCTCTATATATCTATCAAATTTTAGAAACCTATAAATATGAATGCCTTAATCATGTCTTTGAGTAAATTAAACCCAGAGTTAACATAACTCTGACCCATACGGGATTTAGTTTTAAACAACTGATTTTAAAGAAACAAGTTTTGCTGAAAATAACATGACAGAGGAACTGAAATAAAAGAAACGAGCCAATGAGGTCATGACTGGGACGACAGGTTTGTATCTCCGGCTTTGCTATCGGTGGCTTGGGCAGCACGTTGGGTCTTCCATTCCTGGAAAGCAGCAATGAACTCCTAAATCTTCAGGAAGTTAGGAATACCGATATGCTTCATTCTTGACTTCCAAACCTCCTTTTCCCTTTGCATTTTACTGAATTTTTCTTTGTGTTCCGGAAGTGCGTCAATGCAGAGGTAAAGTAGTGATTCAACTTTAGAAATTTTGAAAAAGTCCTCAATTAGAACATTGTCATTTTCTCTGATGAAGCTGATTTTATCTCTGAAGGATTGGACCATTGCATCGATGTCTTCCACTGGTTTTCCATCATCTTGAATGTATTTGATATCAATACATTGCAAGTCATTTTGCAACGATTGAGTGAATTCCGTTATTTCCTTAATTAACTTTGAAAGTTCAAAGCGACCTTGCCGGGATACGGAGTTCCTCCACTCAATATTCTTTTTGTTCACATATAACAAATCCTCGTCCACACTAGTTATGCTTTTCTCTGTCAAAAACTTCGCCAGCCCATATTTTTGAACTTCATCCATCTGGTTTATTACATTCGTCCACTTGCCCTCATCTTTTGCCCAAACAGTGACCTGTGCTTTGAAATCTTCAACGGTGGCAGTAGTCAGGTCATATATACCCTTGAGCTCACGGATGTATTTAGTTCCTTTCTGCTCAATGTTATCCAACCAACTGTTAAATGTTTTTGTCACCATTTTGCTTCTATGAACCTGGTCTAACATCTTTTGGTTGACAGGTGATTTCGGGTCAAAAGATAGGGGAAGTTGTGAGATCGGCTGTGGGTTAGGGTTGTTAATGGCCTCTATGTATTCTGCCATTGAACGGAGAGTTTGTTTCAGCTCCTTCTTGTCCTTTTCATCTTTCCATGTTTGACTGACCATCCTCTTAGTAGAAGCTTCGAGGTGGTGGACATCTGCAACTCTGGAGGCAGTACTGAGATCCACTTTCTCCATGGTGAAATCATGCACTGTTGGGTCCTGCACCTCTTCCTCTGTCACAGGCCTAGCAATTTCAGCACTCCAGTTACCAGTTCTTGGATCAATATTTATTCTGGATGTTGTCTTGAGTCTCTTGGACTTGGGGGTTTTCCCCAAACATTTGCTTACCATATCCTCCAAGGGAACAACAAAAGGAATCACTTTTTTCTTATCAGAAATAGAACTTTCTAGCCATTTTGGTGCAGGGGCTGAGATTGTCTTCTCAGGGTTCACTGCATCAGAGGACACATTTGAAATCATTAATACTTCAGGGTCCTCAAAAGCAGTCTCTGACTGTAACTCGGTGTCAACCTTCTCTGTTCTGTTTGGGCTTAGCTCCTTGTCACCCATAGGCCCTTCTGAATCTTCTTCTGAATTTAAATCAACAACTATTGTTTCAGAAGCTTGTTTCTTTCTTTTTCCTTTAGTCCTCAACCTGGTAACATGAGATGGCAGAATATCTGTGACGACTCTTTTTGATCTCTTAGTGACAGGGCTTTTCTCAGTTGATGGCTTTGAAGCACCTGCACCATAGATAGCAAGAGGTTGATTAGAAGACTCTATGGGAAGCGGTGATCCAACCATTGAAGAGATTTGTTGGACATTTTTATCCTGAAGTTCTCCCTGCCTCTTTTCTCTCTGCCATTTCTTAGTTCTTCTTATTACTGGAAGAGTTTTAACTTCAATTCTATCTTCTTCCTTTCTGCTCCAGTCCACCTCTGGAATGGGTAAGTGTTTTATTTTTTCAAATTGTGGATCAACCACCTGTTCTCCATTATCAAAAATTCCAGAAATATCCATATTTAAATTAAGTGTAATTATTTGCCCCAAAGACAACCTACACCACAGCCTTCTTTTGACCTCAAATTCGTCTGGGCAGTCTTCCTAGTAATCCTCCAGTTTAGGAAGGTGTGAATGCCCTGTTCCAGAATCTAGGTTCTCTTTGACAAATCTTTTACTATCAAATTGAGTCCTAGCAGTGAAGGATTGAAAATTGAACCTTTTGAGGTTCACCTCCAAATTCAAGGCATCAGATTTTGAATGGCATGAATAATGCCCAAGTTCAACAGGAAAAGAAATACCACAACCCCTTTTTGATGGAAATTTCTTATCAACATGTGCCAGTTGCCTACATACCTCCATCAGCACAAAACGATCAAACACATATCTAGGCAACTTCATAGGTTCACCATCAAATCCTCCAACTCTGATATAAGTGAACTCAGAAAATTGGATGAAGAAGCTACCATAGATACTGATCAGTTGCATTGCTTCATTGGACATTCTCTTACCTGGGTTCCCTGCCAATTCATAAGTCATCTTCCCAGTGAAGACATCATTAACCCTTTTGTAATTTTCATAGCAATTCTTTCTCTGTAACTATGAATAATATTCATAAATTTTACTATTTTCAGCTATGGGTGCATGGGGTAGGTCAAACCAATCTCTTGTAGATGCTAGACAATAGAACAGGTACGAAGACATGTAGAAATCTCTGTTGCCCAGACAATTGCTCAAACTCTGATGTAGACAGTTAGCCACTATTTCGGCCCAATCCAAATATTGTTCTCCTTGAAGGATGACTTGTATAAAAAAGTACATCCAATCTTCCCAATAATAGGCATGCTGATTGCCTCTCAGTCTGTGTAACAATACTACAATATCCCTTACTTCTTTTATCAAATGATCTCTGGTAAGTGGCCTGGGCAGCCTTGAACCGCCTTTCTAAAATTTTAACAGCTAATTCCTTGCTATTACACTTTTGTAAGTTGGTCTCTTTTCTGAGAAATACCCATTGGAGGCAGTAATGTCAAGGCTGGAATACGCCTCCTTAGGCGGTATCCTCATCAAAGACATGAGGGTTTGTCTGTCGACATGAAATAACACATCCCCGTTTGTTTTTCTGATGCACCTGTCCTGGGGGTTGTATCTGTTCATACATTCTTGAACTAACTCTGGGTAGAATATAGCCTGAGGAAAGGCCGCGGCTTCAATTAAGCCGCTATCTACAATTTTCTTCATTGTAGTGGTTTGAACAGGGTTTCTAGCTCTTTCTTTAAATTCCTCTAAATCATATTGAACCAATGCAGTATCTCCAAATTCTGAGTGAGAATAAGTAAGGCCAGGACCATGTTCATCCCCCAAACACGTAGATTTCAAAGACATGGTTGGAAGATTACAATAAAAGACTTGGAATTTTGAAAACAACAGAAATTGCAGAGATTCCTCTTTCCAGCATAAGAACTAAGAATAGCACAGGGGAAACAGAACTCACCTTCAGGATATCTGAATTCACTACAAAAACTTGAACAAAAAGAGCCTTACACTTCCGGCGCTATCCTTCTCCACGTTGCACAATATGTTTACTTGCTAAACTTGGCTTGTTCTTGGTTAATAATGGCATTTACCAGAATGAATAATTATTGCTCAGAACAAAACGTGCCAAAAATATTTGAAAAGACGTGAACTCTGATTTCTTCATTAATACCAAGTAGTATTCACGCGCCATCATGAAGTATAATGATTATCCGTAGTCTCTGCTAAATTAGAGTTCTCGGTCTCATAATGAGTTTCTGATATAATTTCCTCCAACCTTGCCGCTAAGTTTGACTTAGAAAGCTGTGGGAACAAACGAGACCGAACTCATCAAATGTTTGAACTATTGAACCATTGAACCTTTAGGACATGGTTCAATACGATGGTTCAATATGGTGGTTCAAACATGCCAATCGGACCATATAGGTAAGCAAAGGATTAACTTACTGAAATAGGGACTCAACTCATGAACCATTGGACTTGGAAAGACATGGTTCAATATAAAAGTTCAACGACGTAAAGGTTATGTAGACCAACAAAAGTTACGTGGCTTTGGTAAAGGCTTTTGACTATGAAACAGTGAACCAATGAACCTTGAACCTTGAACCCCGCTATAGAGTATGAGCGGAAGGTTCAAGTTCAACCCGAAAGTTCGAAGGCGCACAAGACAAACAAAATGACAGCTTGCTTTATGAGACACTTAGACATATTGAACCATTGAACCTTTAACTTTGAGAATGGTTTAGGTTCAAAGGTTCAAGCCTTTAGTAACCTTGTCTACAAAGACAACAAACGGATACAAATTGAAGGACCAAGAGCCGATTTACAAAACAAAGGCATGACCAAAAATATAACATGGTAAACTGGCTCTTAGCTTGGGAAATATTACCAATGAATAAATAAATGAAAATAAGGGGCGACTCAAAAGGTAACATTGGCTCTGACTGGGGACTGCGTTTTATGACAAAATGCAGAGGACTCAGAAGCTCTGGTTTCACAAAAAGGGAAGAGAGAGAAGAAAGGAAACAGAACGGGGCAAAATAAAAATGGGAAAGGAAAACACAAAACCAAACAAAAAGGGAAGACTATGTACAGAACAGAGGACCCTGTTTACAGACGATACAGCTTGAGATCCTGTCCATTATAGGATAGGGGTAAAACAATTCCATTAGGATATTCCAATTTAAAAGAATTTGGACCCAATAACTGGTGAATCTTGAAAGGCCTGCTCCAGAGTGAGTCAAATTTGCTATGTGCACCCTTTGGTTCTCTTCTTCTGTCCCACAGTAAAACTTCATCTCCTTCCATAAACCTCCTGGGTCTTGTTTTCTTGTCAAAAATTTCTTTAACTCTGGCCTGATGCACAGTAATTCTGTCTACCAACTCATTTCTCTCTTGTTCAATCTTAGTCAGATACATAATCCTCTTCTCCAGAGAATCTTGGAAATACTGATCCTCAATTACACTTTGCTGCTTAGCTATAGATAGCTCCAGAGGTAAAGATAATTGAGCGCCTATCCCATAAACTAATTCAAAAGGTGCCATCCCGATTGCTCTTTTCGGAGTTATTCTGTCGGCCCAGAGTGCTTCATACAACCTCTTATGCCAATCCCTGGGGTTGTCATTCACCAATTTCTTCATAATAGTAATCAGATTCTTGTTACTAGACTCGGCTTGTCCATTCCCTTGGGGATAGTAATTTGATGAATGGGAGAGAGATATACTATGTTCATAATAGAAAGAAGTCATTTCAATTGAAGAGAAACTGGTAGCATTGTCTGCTACAATCTTCTGGGGCACACCAAATCGTACCAAAATATTTTCTTTGAGAAAATTACAAATCACCTCCGAAGTTGTTCTTTTAACAGGGGCTGCCTCAACCCATTTTGTGAAATAATCTGTTGCTGTTAAGATGTGGGTATGCCCTGCACTTGAGGGGGGTGAGATAGGCCCAATAAAATCCAATCCCCATTGTTTAAAGGGTTCTTCAACAACAACAGGCCTCAAAGGTAGAGCTGCAAGTTGTGGCCTTCCTGAGAACATTTTACATTTTTCACAATTGGCCACCCATCTATATGCATCCTTAAACATCCCTGTCCAGTAGTAACAATTTCTGAGAATCTTGAAAGCTGTAACTGAAGAAGAAAAATGTCCACCACATGCTTCATTATGGAAAACTTCTAAGAGCTTATTCTTCTGCTCTTTATCTACACACCTCAGGAAAGTTCCATCTAATCCTTTCTTATAAAGGGCATCCCCCCAAATAACATATTTTGTAGCTTTTAGCTTCAGGTTTCTTTTCTCTCTAGGAGTCAGGTGATTAGGACAATCCCCATATGTAAGATAATGTGCCACATCCAGAAACCATGGGTCCTGCAAGCTTACCAATAAAACTGTGGGGAGTCCTTCTCCTTCTTGTTCTTTGTTCTTAGCAATCAACTTACATAAACCTTGACCCCTGATCAACTTAGTAGGCTTAACTTCCAGATCATATTCCTAAATTTTGGCAACCCACGTTGCTCTATTATTTAATCCTACCTCTTGTTGAGTCAAAATACTTTTCACAGCTGAATTTGGAACAAAAACAACTGAATGGGAATGAAGTATATAATACCTAAATTGCTTAATAGCTTTAACCACAACGAAAGATTGTTTTTCAACCAAAGAATATTTCAACTCATGCTCTTAAAGAGGAATGCTCATAAAAACTATGGGAACCTCTTCATCCAATTCATTTTTCTGTAACAAAATACCTGACATAGTCTATTCTGAAGCATAATAGTAAATAATAAAATCCTTTTGAAAGTTAGGATTTACTAAAGTGGGAGTGTTTGCAATCGCTTCCTTAATGTCCTCAAATGCCTTCTTAGCAACTTCATTCCACTTGAAAGGTTGTTTCTCGCTCATCATCCCAACAATGTGTTTTGTAATCTCAGCAAAGTGAGGAATGAACCTCCTAAGAAAATTGATTTGACCAAAGAAGGACTTGACTCCAGTCCTATTTGAAGGGAGACTAAGCTGTTGAATTGCTCTGACCCTCTCTGGATCAATTCTAATTCCGTCTTTTGAGACTAGGTGTCCCAACAATTTTCCCTCAGTCACACAGAAAACTGACTTCTTGGGATTGAGTGAGATGCCATGGCTTCGGCACCTTTGCAATACATACTCCAGATCTCTCAAGTGATCTTCTTTATTTTTGGAAAAAATAGTCAGATCATCAAGGTAAATAACAATAATTCTATTCTTCAGGTCTCTAAAAGATGAATCCATTTCCCATTGAAAAGTTGCTCCTGCATTGATTAAGCCAAAGGGCATTCGATTATAGGCAAAAGTTCCTCAAGGTGTGGTGAAAGCAGTCTTATGTTGGTCTTTTGCTGCCACACCTATCTGATTGTAACCTGAGAAACCATCCAGCATAGACATCATTTCAGACCCAGCAACTGTCTGCAAGATGTGGTCCATCACAGGTAATGGATAATTATCTTTCAGGCTGGCTTGATTTAAGTTCCTGAAGTCAACACAGATCCTTATTTCTCCATTCTTCTTTCGTACTGGAACAATATTTGCCACCCAAGTGGAGTGATGGATTGGATAGATAATTCTAGCTTTCAACATCTTATCAATCTCCTTAAAAATGGCTTCAGCAACTTTGGGGTTATAATTTCTCAGCTTTTGTCTGAATGGAGGTGCATTTGCTTTCAAAGGAATATAATGTTGAAACTACCCATGTCTCAAATTTTTGAGATCATCATAACACCAGGCAAAAACATCCTTATATTTGATTAGCAATTTGATCAATTTGTTTTTCTCCTCTAAAGAGCAGCACTTACCAATGGATACCCATTTAGGATTAGTTTCATCCCCAATATTTATCTTCTCATAATCCTCTACTTTGTCAGGAATACCAGGAGGTTTGCCTTTAACATATTCATCTCTTCGAGAAAACAGATGTTCCAAAGAGACCAGCCCTTTAGGGATTTTGTTTCCCTTTAACTGAATCATGTCATCTCTTGGATTAATCCCAAGGTCAGGATTGAATTCTTTACACTCTCGGAACCTTCAAAATAGGTCCCCAGGAACATTTCAGCATTTTCTAAAAACTTTCTGATCTGATTATCACTTTCAAAAACTTGCCAGCTCTCGGCATTATCAGGGACATTAGGACGATATATCATTTCTATTCTATAAGAATCTTTTTTGAAATCCGGATGTGGCAAAAGGAGAGAAGCTGATACTGCTAAAGAATCTGCTCGGGAGTTTTGATCTCTGGGAATTGTTTCAATAGAGAAGGCATCAAAACATTCAATCTCATCCCATACCCTGTTTCTATAATGCCTTAGTCTTTCATTCTTAACAGAAAAGATTCCCCTTACCTGTTTCACAATTAGTTCATCATCACCCTTCACCTTAAGTACCTTCACACCCCTTTCTTTGGCTTCAAATAGTCCAAGCAATAAGGCTTCATATTCTACAGTATTGTTGGTGTTTTTGAAATCTAGCTTAAAAGAATAAGAAAAAATTTCACCTTCAGGTGAGGTCAACACAACTCCAGCCCCTGAACCAGTAGTAGCACAATTGCCATCAAATTCCATAACCCATAAATCATCAGAATGTACAGACCTTTGCATTAATTCTTCTTTGGGATCTAACTCACAGCTCTATTTAGAGGAGAGAAAATAGTTGCCAAATTCACATTCCTCAAACAAAATCTGGGCCTTGGGATCATCAGAGGGGTAGACAGTGAACTTGCACTTGGGTTCAGGTTCCAGCTTCACTTTCTGTTTTCCCACTAGGATTTTGGCCTCTGACCAATCCAGTTTGATTTGTCCACCCAAATCCTGGCAAAATGTCCTACTCAAAAGCATCCCATAACTGGCAGGGATATCTGCTACCAAAATAGTCAATTTGACTCTTTTGTCAGGGTAAGCTGCAAGAGCAACTTGTGCATCTTTAATCTGCCCAAGCAAGGAAACCTGTTTTCCATCCATAGAATAACATCTACCAAATGTTTTTGTGAGTGATAACCCTAGGGCTTTAGCCACAGAGGAAGGCATAATGTTATCAGAGGCTCCTAAATCTATAATGCAGTTACTAAGTTTATGACCATTGATAAACAAAGACACATAGAAAGGATTGGGTTTCAAATCAGTATAAGGAGCATTGGTTGATGAATTGGGAGTTGTTTTAGGGGCAGACAAGGATGACTCAGATGAGGAAGTGAATAGTCTGGCAATGGGGGATTCAGTATCAACCTCTAATTGATTCTCAAATTCAGTTTGTGTAGGACTACCTTTAACATGTTTGACTAATTTGTCAAGTTTAGTAGGTTTCAACTTGAGATATTCAATAGGAGAAATTTGAATTTTTGTAGACTTACAAAAATCTACAATATCAAAAGAACCATCTAGATCATTTTTATGTAGCAATCTATTTTCTCAAGCCTTCATATTAGCATCATGAGTTCTAGTTAAAGGCTCCTTACCTTTGCCAGGTACTTCTTGAGTATTAGAGGGTCTCATATTCCTCTGACTCCTAGTGAGCACAGCGCATGAAGGATCTTCAAGGGTTACCAATATTTCACCTCCCCTTTCTGAATCAGACTCGTATTCTAGGAAGTGTATCTCAGAGCTGCCAGGTTCCTCAAAGTTCCTCTCTTCTTCTGTGGCTTCCCCTAGCATATCTTGAGTAGCAGTCATCTGAGTGTACCTGAGCATTTCTGGGCAAGAATTTCCATCATGGTCGGTAGTCAAGTGAAAAATACACATGTTTCCCCTCCTAGGAGGAGCTTCAATAGTCAGTCTTGGCTGTGCTGATGTCAGAGGTAAAGCTCTACCAGTATTTGCTTGTTGATTCAAATTCCTTCTACTTATATCTTGATACGGTTGTTGAAAGGGAGCACCAGCTTTAGGTAGTTGCCTTTTCAAGGCAATCATATCATTAACCAACCTTTGCACTACGGGATTTGTAGATGATGAGGGCTGGGCATTTGGCACCTGGACCTCTCTCTTCCATTTACCAGCCATAATGAGGTCATCTTCCAACTCAACTGCTAAGGCTTGTGCAGCTGGTAAATCAGCAATTACACCTCTCTTGAGATGGAAGCTAATATCAAGAGGCATAGAATTAACAAAGAAACATTTTTGATTTTCACCAGACGGTCTTTTAGTAGCAGGGATTTTGTTTACAATTCTATTAAATTTAGCCACGAAATCCCTCATAGGTTCATGAATCTCTTTCTTAAGCTGAGTCAGCTGTGCAAGGAGGTAATGCTCGTCCTCTGCACTTTTGAACCTATTTTCAAAAGCAGTCTTCGTTTCATTCCAATTTGAGATTGAGGAATCAGTTAGGTGATAGAACCATTGTACCAGAGTGTCAGTCAAAGTCTGCACAAAGAGCCTTATGGCAACATCTTGGTGTTGTACACCTAACACACTACAGGCTGCTGCAAAAGCACACAAATGTTCTTCTGGTGATTGTTTACCGTCCCCGTTGAACCTAGGAAAATGTTCTCTTGCATTTTTAGGTAAAGGGTTTAGGTTAGCCCCTAGGTTCAAAGGCCCTATGGCTGCTCCCTAGGTTGACCCATGGGTAGAAAGTTTATAGCTAAGGGGATAACGGTGCCTGAAAGGGTTAAAGCTTGACAGACAGGGGAAGTAGCAGGTTTGGGAGGGCTAGGGGGTCTACTTCTAGCTCTTCTTGCATGAGTAGGAATATAAGGAAAATTAAGATTTTGCAGTGCTTGAAAGGTAGGGTCTTCAACTCCCTCTCTTCTCGAAGACCTGGTATACGGTCTAGAATCCAACTTAAAATATTGAGGCTAGATAGGCAGTTATTGATTTATTTGATGTTCTTGATTTCTTTGTGCTTCAAGGACTTGGTTTCTTGCTACGTTTCGTCTCTGCCTTCTTCTCTGCCTGAGTAACAACAATCTCAGGTTATCAGCTAATTCCTCTTCTTGTTCTAATACTCTGCTTTCTCTTCTGTAATCTTTACTATTCCGACGAGTACGCCAAGCGAGGGTATTCAACTAGCCAATAATGTCTTCCTGCTCATCTTGAAATCCAAGATTGGGTTGCAGAACAGGAATTATGTTTTCGTGTGGAAGAACCATTGTTGCTTCATATTCAGGCGACCAATCTTTAATTAATGATTTTGTCTTGATTTTCCCCAGTAGAGTCGCCAAAAGCTGTTGGTTAACAGATTTGTCCTTATTCTGAAAATGATTTATTCTGACTCTATACCCCTCTTTTGAAGAACAAATGAGTTAAGCAACAAATGGGTGAACCTTTTAAATTACTTCCCCTCTGAATTTAGGTACAGCTCCCTTTAAGATTTTTAATGAATTTAACTTATTCAACTATCCACATGCATTTTTAACTAGAAAATGCTTAAGGCAGACTAACATTCATACATAACCATGCTATGAATGCGATAGATTTATATAGTATTAACTAGCAATAGAATGCACTGATCCTATTTTTGATACATTCAAATATATTAATACATTCACACGAACTTACTGAACCTATAGATAATAAAACACATATGACAAGTTGTCCAAATAAAGAACAATTACCAGATGAAAGGAGATTTCACACAGAAAATCTAATTCCACACATTCAGACGCACAGATCCAAATAAGCAGTAAATGTTTCTTCTTCTCATTCACAGATGAAAATTACTTAGACAACCATCACATAATGTAAAACTATGAACAGTTTGCCAAAAATTTCCTCCTTTTCTTTCCTAAACTTCTCTATATATCTATCAAGATTTCAGAAACCTATAAATATGAATGCCTTAATCATGTCTTTGAGTAAATTAAACCTAGAGTTAACATAACTCCGACCCATACGGGATTTAGTTTTAAACAACTGATTTTAAAGAAACAAGTTTTTCTAAAAATAACATGACAGAGGAACTGAAATAAAAGAAACGAGCCAATAAGGTCATGACTGGGACGACAGGTTTGTATCTCCGGCTTTGCTATCAGTGGCTTGGGCAGCACGTTGGGTCTTCCATTCCTGGAAAGCAGCAACGATCTCCTGAATCTTCGGGAAGTTAGGAATACCGATATGCTTCATTCTTGACTTCCAAACCTCCTTTTCCCTTCACATTTTACTGAATTTTTCTTTGTGTTCCGGAAGTGCGTCAATGCAGAGGTAAAGTAGTGATTCAACTTTAGAAATTCTAGAAAAGTCCTCAATTAGAACATTGTCATTTTCTCTGATGAAGTTAATTTTATCTCTGAAGGATTGGACCACTGCATCGATGTCTTCCACTAGTTTTCCATCATCTTGAATGTATTTGATATCAATACATTGCAAGTCATTTTGCAACGATTGAGTGAATTCTGTTATTTCCTTAATTAACTTTGAAAGTTCAAAGCGACCTTTCCGGGATACGGAGTTCCTCCACTCAATATTCTTTTTGTTCACATATAACAAATCCTCGTCCACACCAGTTATGCTTTTCTCTGTCAAAAATTTTGCCAGCCCATATTTTTGAACTTCATCCATCTGGTTTATTACATTCGTCCACTTGCCCTCATCTTTTGCCCAAATAGCGACCTGTGCTTTGAAATCTTCAACGGTGGCAGTAGTCAGGTCATATATACCCTTGAGCTCACGAATGTATTCAGTTCCTTTCTGCTCAATGTTATCCAACCAACTATTAAACATTTTTGTCACCATTTTGCTTTTATGAACCTGGTCTAACATCTTTTGGTTGACAGGTGATTTCGGGTCAAAAGATAGGGGAAGTTGTGAGATCGGCTGTGCATTAGGGTTGTTAATGGCCTCTATGTATTCTGCCATTGAACAGAGAGTTTGTTTCAGCTCCTTCTTGTCCTTTTCATCTTTCCATGTTCGACTGACCATCCTCTTAGTAGAAGCTTCAAGGTTGTGGACATCTGCAGCTCTGGAGGCAGTACCGAGATCCACTTTCTCCACGGTGAAATCATGCACCGTTGGGTCCTACACCTCTTCCTCTGTCACAGGCCTAGCAATTTCAGCACTCCAGTTACCAGTGCTTGGATCAATATTTATTCTGGATGTTGTCTTGAGTCTCTTGGACTTGGGGGTTTTCCCCAAACATTTGCTTACCATATCCTCCAAGGGAACAACAAAAGGAATCACTTTTTTCTTATCAGAAATAGAACTTTCTAGCCATTTTGGTGCAGGGGCTGAGATTGTCTTCTCAGGGTTCACTGCATCAGAGGACACATTTGAAATCATTAATACTTCAGGGTCCTCTAGAGCGGTCTCTGACTGTAACCTGGTGTCAACCTTCTCTGTTCTGTTTGGGCTTAGCTCCTTGTCACCCATAGGCCCTTCTGAATCTTCTTTTGAATTTAAATCAACAACTATTGTTTCAGAAGCCTGTTTCTTTCTTTTTCCTTTAGTCCTCAACCTGGTAACACGAGATGGCAGAATATCTGTGAGGACTCTTCTTGATCTCTTAGTGACAGGGCTTTTCTCAGTTGATGGCTTTGAAGCACTTGCACCACAGACAGCAAGAGGTTGATTAGAAGACTCTATGGGAAGCGGTGATCCAACCATTGAAGAGATTTGTTGGACATTTTTATCCTGAAGTTCTCCCTGCCTCTTTTCTCTCAGCCATTTCTTAGTTCTTCTTATTACTGGAAGAGTTTTAACTTCAATTCTGTCTTCTTCCTTTCTACTCCAGTCCACCTCTGGAATGGGTAAGTGTTTATTTTTTCAAATTGTGGATCAACCACCTATTCTCCATTATCAGAAATTCTAGAAATATCCATATTTAAATTAAGTGTAATTATTTGCCCCAAAGACAACCTACACCATAGCCTTCTTCTGACCTCGAATTCGTTTGGGCAATCTTCCCAGTAATCCTCCAGTTTAGGAAGGTGTGAATGCCCTGTTCCACAATCTAGGTTCTCTTTGACAAATCTTTTACTGTCAAATTGAGTCCTAGCAGTGAAGGATTGAAAATTGAACCTTTTGAGGTTCACCTCCAAATTCAAGGCATCAGATTTTGAATGGCATGAATAATGCCCAAGTTCAACAGGAAAAGAAATACCACAACCCCTTTTTGATGGAAATTTCTTATCAACATGTGCCAGTTGCCTACATACCTCCATCAGCATAAAAGGATCAAACACATATCTAGGCAACTTCATAGGTTCACCATCAAATCCTCCAACTCTGATATAAGTGAACTCAGAAAATTGGATGAAGAAGCTACCATAGATACTGATCAGTTGCATTGCTTCACTAGACATTCTCTTACCTGGGTTCCCTGCCAATTCATAAGTCATCTTCCTAGTGAAGACATCATTAACCCTTTTGTAATTTTCATAGCAATTCTTTCTCTGTAACTGTGAATAATATTCATAAATTTTACTATTTTCAGCTATGGGTGCATGGGGTAGGTCAAACCAATCTCTTGTAGATGCTAGACAATAGAACAGGTACGAAGACATGTAGAAATCTCTGTTGCCCAGACAATTGCTCAAACTCTGATGTAGACAGTCAGCCACTATTTCGGCCCAATCCAAATATTGTTCTCCTTGAAGGATGACTTGTATAAAAAAGTACATCCAATCTTCCCAATAATAGGTATGCTAATTGCCTCTCAATCTATGCAACAATACTACAATATCCCTTACTTCTTTTATCAAATGATCTTTGGTAAGTGGCCTGGGCAGCCTTGAACTGCCTTTCTGAAATTTTAACAGCCAATTCCTCGCTATTACACTTTTGTAAGTTGGTCTCTTTTCTGAGAAATACCCATTGGAGGTAGTAATGTCAAGGTTGGAATACGCCTCCTTAGGCGGTATCCTCATCACAGACATGAGGGTTTGTCTGTCGACATGAAATAACACATCCCTGTTTGTTTTTTTGTAGCACCTATCCTGGGGGTCGTATCTGTTCATACATTCTTGAACTAACTCTGGGCAGAATATAGCCTGAGGAAAGGCCACGGCTTCAATTAAGCCGCTATCTACAATTTTCTTCATTGTAGTGGTTTGAATAGGGTTTCTAGCTCTTTCTTTAAATTCCTCTAAATCATATTGAACCAATGCAGTATCTCCAAATTCTGAGTGAGAATAAGTAAGGCTAGGACCATGTTCATCCCCCAAACACGTAGATTTCAAAGACATGGTTGGAAGATCACAATAAAAGACTTGGAATTTTGAAAACAACAGAAATTCCAGAGATTCCTCTTTCTAGCATAAGAACTAAGAATAGCACAGGGGAAACAGAACTCACCTTCAGGATATCTGAATTCACTGTGAAAACTTGAACAAAAAGAGCCTTACACTTCTGGCGCTATCCTTCTCCGCGTTGCACAATATGTTTACTTGCTAAACTTGGCTTGTTCTTGGTTAATAATGGCATTTACCAGAATGAATAATTATTGCTCGGAACAAAACGTGCCAAAAATATTTGAAAAGACATGAACTCTAATTTCTTCATTAATAGAAAGTACTATTCACGTGCCATCATGAAGTATAATGATTATCCGTAGTCTCCGCTAAATTAGAGCTCTCGGTCTCATAATGAGTTTCTGATATAATTTCCTCCAACCTTGCCACTAAGTTTGACTTAGAAAGCCACTGGAACATACGGGACCAAACTCATCAAATCTTTGAACTATTGAACCATTGAACCTTTAGGACATGGTTCAATACGATGGTTATATATGGTGGTTCAAACATGCCAATCGGACCATATAGGTAAGCAAAGGATTAACTTACTGAAATAGGGACTCAACTCATGAACCATTGGACTTGGAAAGACATGGGTCAATACAAAAGTTCAACGACGTAAATGTTATGTAGACCAACAAAAGTTACGTGGCTTTGGTAAAGGCTTTTGATTATGAAATAGTGAACTGTTGAACCTTGAACCAACTAACCTTGAACCTTGAACCCCGCTATAGAGTACGAGCGGAAGGTTCAAGTTCAACCCAAAAGTTCGAAGGCGCAAAAGACAAACAAAACGACAGCTTGCTTTATGAGACACTTAGACATATTGAACCATTGAACCTTTAACTTTGAGAATGGTTCAAGTTCAAAGGTTCAAGCCTTAAGTAACCTTGTCTACAAAGAGAACAAACGGATACAAATTGAAGGACCAAGAGCCGATTTACAAAACAAAGGCATGACCAAAAATATAACATGGTAAACTAGCTCTTGGCTTGGGAAATATTACCAATGAATAAATAAATGAAAATAAGGGGCGACTCAAAAGGTAACAGTAAGCAAGCACAAGACTAGTATACTCATTATGATCCTAATGGCACCAAGAAGGGTCCACAAAGATATAAGAGTAATCATTTGTCATCTAAGAGAAATCTTACATTTAAGGGTGCTAGGGCCAACAAAGAAGCACTCTAGAACTCATCCTATGCATCAATAAACAACTCAACACGAGAAATTTAAATTGACATATTAACACAACAATATCCAACTAAGTTATTGAAAGTCAACTATTGATACCTCGTTCTCCATCTAGATTACAAAATCGGTCCACTTTTTACTTTGTAACATTTCCTTTTCAAATTGTCTTGGATGCCAGCCATATTTCTCCTCCTATCAAAACATGGCACATGGACTAGTTAAACTAATTAATATGAAATCATTTACTTTTTCCTAAGAAATTAAAAAATATATATCATTTAACTTATTAAATATATTTGTAGACACCCTAGAATGACAATGTCGTCGCACCACTTGCATTTCATCAAATCTATCGAATCACCTGCATGTCAACATGTTGGGTGAATATTTTTTCTTCAACTAACTGAAGGCAAAATGGTTATATCAACCATAGTGTAATGAGATAAATCTCTCCTCTCAGCAAGGGGAGGTTCCCTATAAACTATCACAAACTAACTTAAACTAAATACTAACTTGAGGGTGAGACCATATCATCCATTTCTCTTTTTTTAGAAATGGTGTTTATAAAATGAAATAGCACTTTTTTGATACAAATTTAAATAACCAAGAAACCCACGAGAGCACAAAGTCTATCATTACTTCTTTTACTAATTTAGAACTTTGAACGGAGTAGAATGAGGTGCAGCCCAAAGTCTTCACCGAAAACTATGACAAAATATATGATCACAAAAGATAATAGTAGTTCAAAGCCTTTCCAATATCTTTTACTTTAAAATACTAAATCACAAACTAAAGATAATTGTTGTAGCACAAAGTCTCAACAATCAATTTTAGAACATCTCCCAGATTATTCTCACTCACACTACTATTTGATCAAATAGATAAGATCGTATTAGGAAAAGGACATATGAACAATTTCCAATATGCCACAAGTTATTTCAACACAAAGTTTGAACGATCACTTGCTTGCTTTCTTATTCACTTGATAAAATTTGATTTACAATTTGAACACAAAGTCTCAAAATGCTCTTCAATTTGACAGAGTTTCACTTCAATAACTAAAAGATCCTATTTACAATGAGGCTCCTCTTTATTTATAAGAGGAACCAAGAGCAAAAATAGGAAAAGAAAAACTAACTATGACTTATTCAACAAAGGAGTCCTTTTTGATTTGGGACTTCCTATGTTTTTACATGTAATTACATATCAGAAAAGTACATGTAAATATGTCCAAAATTGTTTCAAAAGTACATCTGAAAAGCAGAAAAATAAACTAAGTATTGGGAAAAACTACTTCAACTTATATCACCATCTTTCTTCATATGACAATCATACATGGTGAAAGCTTCTTGCATCCCAATACTATATGGACTAACTGTGTTCCTGAAAATCATCTTGGCTCTAACTATGGCATCTCTGACTATGGTGACTGATTTCACATGACTAGTTAACTTGGTTTTCAAATTATCCAAAGTTAACTGATTGTCCAGAATATTGTCCACGGAAGCCATTGAAAATGCTTTATCCTCAAGCTCTTTCTGGAACATAGCTTCAAATTCCTGAACCATTTCTTCTGCAGAGAGAAATTGGTTATCCTGTGACACAAGCTTGCATGGTAGCTCCTCCAATTTATGCAGAAGACTAACATCACTCTATTCACTGAGTTTCCTTACAGCTTCCAGGATATTGAGCAAATCTTTCAACACACGGCTCCTATATGTCAATGCCTCTTTGGTCTCTATATAAGAATCCCTATTAGGAATAGCACCAATTGATATCAGAGTGCTTATTTTCAGCTTTCTCATTTCCACCCATTTATCACGATTCTTTTCTATGCGCTCAATATTTTGAGAAATAACATCAATGAGATCTTCAAGTTCTGCTCTTATTTTCTCCATTTTATCTGTCTTCTTAGATAGCTCTGTGAGCAGAGATATCCCTTGTGTGTGCATCTTTTCTAAGTACTCTTCAAGTACTTTTCCTTTGAGATGAGTCTTCTCTGCTTTCTGGATGATGGGGTCTTCTATAGAAACGGCCTCAGGAGTTACTTCTTTTGAATTCAAAGTGATCAAATATGGAATCATCCCCAATATCAAAAGATGAAGAAGAAAAGCTAGGAATAGATTCTGAGGAATGAAGAACATCTTCAAAAGTATTTTGTGGATTGTCAAAAATTGTTTTGGAAGGGGAGGGAGATTCAGAAGAGGGAATATCAATAGGGGAAATAGACAAAGGGACTGCAACAGGTATGTTAGGCAAGGGAGAAGAGACTCCCATTTCTTGTTGTACATTCTCCTGAGGAGACACAACTTCCTCTTCTTGTTGATCTGTAGGTATGTCTTCAATCTCCATTTCCTCAGTGGCTAGCTCCTTAGCGTTCTATTTCTCAACTTCCATATCCTCTATTTCAGACTCTTTCTCCACAGCTTTTGACTTCTTCATCACAAATTTGATTCTAGGCTTATGTGGCTTGGAAGAAGAGGGAACATCACTTTTGTTCTTCGTCTTGTTCTCAACCTTTTTACCTGTTTGCTCTTAAATCTTAGTCTATGATCTTATAAGGATTTCTTTCAAAGTGATTCCCTTATCTGCTAGCTAGTTATTGGTGTTTGCCAATATAGGCTCAAATCTTTTCCTCAGAGATGTCAACTCTTTTTGAGACCATTGGATTGGAGGGAGGGGAGTGTCAACAACCTGTTCAATGTTATATCTATCATTGACTAATTCTCCATCATCCACTAGGTCTTCAAGAATATCAACAAGTCCCAGATATTCAATCTGCTCAAGAGATAACCTGTTGTAGTCCAACTTCCTGACATCTTCTTTTGTTCTCAAATCTACCCAGACATCTTCAACCATAGGTTCATGGAACTGGGTTTTCCTCTTGATTTTGTCCTTCACGCCCCTGTAGTCAAACTTTGGCCTTCTCTTGAATTGCTTCATAGTTACAAGCTGCATCTTAGTTTCCATGACCCTAGCCTTTACAGTAGTTAATACTAAGAACCTGCCAATTTCAATTGGAAACTTGAAACTGGGCTTCTTAAGCTCCATTTGTTTATTATGCACGATGATCATTTGTCTGCATAACTCCATTAAGACCAGTTTGTCTGAGGGGAACCTTGGCAGCATATAAGGATGGCCTTGGAAAAAGCCAACCCTCAGGTATGAGAAAGAAGGAAACTGTAAGAACATGCATCCAAAATCATTTACCACTGTCCAAGCCTCATCTGACACTCTTCTTTGTTCTAGTTGGGGATCAAAAAGACATAAGAATGCTGCAAAGAAAGCATCATTTAGTCTCCTGAAATGATGAATAGAACCCTTTAATGTTAATTGAGAATAGTATTGATACACAGGGATTACCCTCCTATCTCCTTCTGATATTAGACCTGGAAAGATTCTCATAGAGGCAGCTATATACACCAGGTAAGAGGTCATGTAAAATTTGAAAGTGGTAGATACCTTTGTCAATTGCTCATGTAGAGCATTGCTAATTTGTTCACCCCAGAAGATGGTTTGTTTGCCTTGGAGTATCACTTTGATGAAAGGATACATCCATTCATGAAACAGTGAAGAAGAAGCCAATCCTCTTATCCTGCTGAGAAGAGTAATCAGATCACCAATCTCTTCTATAAAGTCACTTCTAGGAAAGCTCTGTGGCCACCTAGACAAGTTTGACCATGGAGTTTTAAGCCATTTAGTATTGATTACCTTTTTGGCTTTCTCTAGATTTTTGTCATACTCTTTTTGTGCTTTAGTAAAATCTAGCTTTATCACTTCTGTTGTAGGAGGGCACATAAGCACCTTATCAATGAATTCAGGATCTAGTCTGATTATCACATTGCCACTTGCGTCCACCACAGCCCTAGTATCTCTGTTATAAAATTGAGCACACTGCAGAACAAATTATGTATTGTGAGCTGCCATCAGGAAACCCAACACCAAGTGAATGTTACTGTCAATTATCTTCTTCATTGCAGAGATGGGATTATTTGACTTGGTTCTCTCCACAAATTTAGCCATGTCCACATGGCCAATCTCTGTATCCCTAATGTCATCGACATTAGAAGTAACTGAAGTGATTGGGAAAACACCTTGATATTTATACTTCATCGCTTTCGACTTCTTCGGAGACAACTCAGTCATCTGAACGAGCTATCACTAGAAGAACTTTGATGAAGATAGAAGATCCACAGAATAAACTGCAACAAAAAGTCATGATCATGCAATTAGGGGAAATACTGGTAATCTAGGAAAATTGCATGTTGATGATCACGACTATGGAGATGCGCTTGAAATGGCTAAAGTGCGAGTAGGCCAAAAAATGGAGGAAAGCGGGCTTGGAAAAGAAAAATTGAAAATATCCCAGAGTTAGGAAAATTTGAGAGAATGTTTGCATGGGTGGCAAAATTTGCCGCCCTTGCATGTGAGGGATATTGTGCACATGCATCGGCGGTAAAGTTCACTGCTATTAGGAAAAAATGGTTATATGTTGGAGCGGAAAAAGGTGTCGACGCTGCAAGTAATAGGAAATTGCAAGTGCTATGCATCGCAGTAGAAAACGCCGTCAATGCATATTGGTATGAATTGTGTTTGATGTTCAGGCGGCGAATAATGCCGACACTGCATGTGATAGGAGTTTCAAGGTTTTCGTGTAGGTGCAGCAAATTTTGCCACCCATACACTTGCATTTTGATAAGCCTTTAAACACATAAGCGGCAAAAAATGTCGACTTCACATCTACTCAAGTTCATGAAAAAACATGGGTGGTGAAAATCACCGTCACTACACATGGACATGTTTGAGTAGCAATGATCTCTAACTAATCACCAAAAGGTCATTTCTTGTATATCGGCAAAATCCACCGATGAAACGTTTACTAACTAAGGTTTCAAAAATCATTTGAGAAATAAAAATGAAGAAGGGGACAATTTGCCTCAATACAATTCAGAGGAAACATGGGTTTGATGACTCCAAAGAATGAAAAATAGAAAACCCTAAATGAAAATGAATAACAAAAACAATGATTAGAGGACTTACCAGTCAAAAGGAACAAAAACCCTAAAATGTGACGGCGACGAGTCGAAATCTGTTTGAACCCAATGTCGGCGTGACCAAGCAGCTTGAGGAAGGGTTTACTAATCAGTTGGAAGACTTAAGAAATAGAAATAACAAAAGACAATGAAATAACACATTAAAAAGCTCAAAAACAAACCCTTAATGCTTAGCACAAGTGGCCATTAATGTCACTTGAAGTTCATGATTTTGGAGATCTTGCTCAAGCGGCAATTTTGGGCGACATGACATGTGTTTTACAAAAATGCAAGAGCAGTAAAAACTGCCGACTCTACATTTGCTTCTTGGCGAGGAACATGAAATGATGGTAAAAAGTGTCACTCGAGCATGTTGAAAATGAAAAACCATGTAAAAGCGGTAGAAATTGCTGACATAACAGAAGTGGACAAAAAGACATGCAATAGCGGTGAATTTGGCTGACTTTGCATATAAAGACTCAAAATTTCACTAACACCCCAAAAATGACCAAAATTGATATTTTGGTCAATTTACAACCTAATTGATTTCAGGGGATGTTATAAACTAGTTTAGGATGCCATACGACTTTGTACGGGACCAAGAGAACCTTGTCTCGATTTGTGAACTTAGAGTGTAGATTACGAAACAGACAAGTTTCGTAGGGGTTGTCTACAAAAATGAGCGTGGCTGATTTTGAGAACAACACAACATTAATTGAATAATCTAATTATTTAATTAATTTCATTAAATTCTTCCAAACCTTCTAAAATCGACATTAATTAAATAAATTCTATTTATTTAATTAATTAAATTTAATTCCTCTATATTATGCCAAAAATAAATAATTTGAATTATTTAATTAAACCATTATCCTCTTTCAAATTTCAAGTCTCCATTAATTAAATAAAACCAATTATTTAATTAATTCATCCAATTCTATCTTATCTACAATTAAATAATTTACATTATTTAATTAAAATCACTTGTTCTAAATTTAAATAAATCATGCAAATTTATTTAAATTGTCTCAATCCTCTAAAAATAAATAAAATCAATTATTTTATTTATAATCTTCTATTCCTCAATCATGCACAATCAATTAAATAAATTTATTTATTTAATTTCAGTTATCTTCCAATTTCTCTTAAAATATCTTGTTAACTCATGTGTACAATCAGTCTTATTTTTAGAACTCTAAAAAAGGCAAAATTACAAGTTGAGTTATCTATTCAATCAATCTTATTTTCATCATATCTTAATAAAAATATCCTTATGGATTGACACATGTCATGTGCACATTCATCATGGTTATTTCATTTATCTCCTCCATTGATTCTTCTGAATTATCTGGATCGTTGATTGATCATGTTTGAAATCTATATAAACCTCCCTCACCTCCTTCACAAATTCTCTTCGATCACTTATTCTCAGGCATCCTTTATAGCACTTTGAGCATACATCTCATCGATTGAGCAACTGACGATCTTTTGACATTGATCTTTGAGCACCTACACTTGCTTGTTGCAAACATGGTTTCGCAGCATTATTGAGCAATCCACATTCGAAACAAAGAGAACAACACAATCTGGGTAAAAGCTTTCTTATTTCATTTGATTTATTAACAATGGCTTTTATTTAGATTAATTCTCTTTATGTTATGGGTTTTTGATTTGTTTAGTTTTCATAATTGATTTTCCTCATACACATTTTGGCATGCTCGGTGGGACCCACTAATCCCTCTTTTTCTTTGAGAAATTGATTTTTTTTTAAGTATAGTACGGAACAACGCAAAGATACAAAAAAGTGCTATTGGCAGTATAGTAAAGCGCTTTTGGTATCATAGTGTAGCACCTTCGGGCGATATAGTAGCGCTCCTGGTAGCGCAGTAGCATGCTTTTGGATACACAGTACAGCGCTATCGACATAGCAGTAAAGCACTTTTGGCAAAATAGGTTTTCTGATCTTGTTTGGTGATTTTACAGGGTTTTAACTCACATTTCCATCCTTTATTGATTGGCAAGCTGATTTATTTGTCCTTTCAGTTATCTTTTATACTTCCTAAGCTGACGTATTTAGGAGTATTTACAATCTTTTGAGTTAACACATCATTTTGTCAACATCATTGAGTGGTTCTTATTCTAGGTTACAGATCAGCTTTTACATCCTAGATCTACAAATCAAACATGAAATTATCATTTGACCTAACTGTTTTGACAAAATACAACTTTTTTTAGATTAGGGAAAGTATAGCTCTTTTGGTAGTACAGTGCAACACTTTTGGTAGTACAGAACAACACTTCTGGTGGCACAGTGCATCGCTTCTGGTCTGTAGCAAATCACCTTTGGTAGCATAATTCAACACTTTTGGTCTGCAACAAATCACCTTTGGTAACACAGTACAACGCTTTTGGTCAAATTGATTTATTTTTGCAAACTTGTGAGTTTTTGTGGAACTAATTGACTTGTTGTAGCTTCTTATCACTCACACAGAGCAAATGGGTTTTTTTAACATGTTTATGCAAGATAAGCATTGAAGAAGTCTCAATCTATTGCACTAAGTCTTAGAAACATATTGCCTTCTTAAGGGATAATTGAACAAATCACTTTGGCAATCTAAGTCTTAGAAACATATTGTTTTCTTAAGGGACAATGGACATGTATGTGAAAACACTTCAATTTTATAAGGGACAATGGACATGAATGCCAAACACTTTAATTTCATAAGGGACAATTCACAACTATAATCGTGTGTGTGCCTAGTTTAGTTGCACCTTATTTTTCTTATAATGGGACAATTGAACGTTTGTTTGATGTGCTTGCTCTTACATTTCAATAATTTCTTTAGAAGGGCCCACTTTTGGATTGCACTTCATCCAAAAGGGATGACCCTAAGTAGAGTTTTCCTTTGAACCACTATATAAGAGGGATAAGGAGAAAGCCAAGTCCTAACCGACATTAGCCTTACCTTGTGGTGCCAAACTGAAAAGAGGTGTACTAGCTCTTTGTGGAAATGATTTTCCCATCGAGTGAAGTGTTTGATACTCTTAGTAGGATTGGTTAAATATTTTAGTAGCTTGTCACATTGCTTGTAAGGCATTGGTCCCTCAAAGTTACTAAGAACCATTCTAGATAGTGACTACCCGATCTACCTTCGAACGTTGCAGTAATCATCAGTGCAAGGGGAATCGATTTAAGCCCTCAAGATACTCACCATTGGTTCCCTTGAGAAGAGCCCTCGGCCATAAATCTCTTGTGACCTACTTGAGCTTTCTGAGGGGAGGGTGAGATATCCCTACCTATCCTCTCTCGCAAAGATACAAATGTATGACACCTTTATGGAATGACATTTTGATCGACAGAGTATTAAGTTGTGAGCTGATCTACTGCAATGAAACCTTGTCTCTAGGGATAAAAAGTGCTTGCTATTGTTTGCAATTGTCTTATACCTGAGGAGACATTTGGGCTTTTTGTGAGCCTCGAACATACACTATCTGTTGTGTCAGTCCCTTTTTGCCTTTTTGATTGTTGTGTTTTCTCTTGCCAAAGAAAATCCAATCAGAACCAAAACTAAATCTATCAAAATTTGCCTTTTAAAAACATCAAACACTACTTCAGTGCCTCTGGTATTACAGTAGCTCGCCTTTGGTATTACAGTAGCGTGCTTTTGGTATAATAGTACCTCACCACTAGCTAACCTACTTTAGCGCCCTTGGTATAACAATAGCTCACTTTTGGTCTAATAGTAGCTCGCCTTTTGTAGCAGTACCTCACCTTTGGCAGCTTAGTCCATCGCCTTTGGTATTACAGTAGCTCGCTTTTGGTGGCACAGTCTTGTACCTTTGGTCAAACAGTACAGCACGTTTAGTCCAGTAAACTTTGCATCAAAATTTTGTCTTTTCCAAAATGCAAGTAGAAATCCCAGCATATTGTCCTAGTGTGTTCCATGGTAACCACTAGACTCCAACAAACTATGAATTCCAAGCAAGTTGTCCCTAGGAAGCGTAAATTGCCTCCTCACACACCTCAATTAGGTCAATCCAACATTACTCCCAAGGTTACTCCTAAGACACCTATGGCAAAATCAACCAACTCTCCAAACATGCCGCAGCTTGACCAACCAAACATTCCTCAAGAAGGTAATGTCCCTTTGATTGATGTCACTCAATTCACTACCGGCATGCCTCACAATTTTGTTCCACAAGGTTATACTATCGATTAAGCCCCATCTCAAGAAGAGAAGCACTTTGAAAAAGGTCAATCCTCTCAAGAAGATGGGCAAGGTCTTGATGAATTCATACAAGATCCTAGAGCCATAGTTGCCTTTGACAAAATCCTTAGCAAGAATCAAGATCATTTCTTTCGCTTGCTAGCAGAGCAAGGAGCCAAATTACCCAAAGGTTTTCATCTATCCAATCTTAGCGAGCCTAATAACACCCAAGACACTATAACGACAGTCCAAACCATGTCAACTGTGACCACCCCATTACATGGACAAAGCTCACAAGGGAAAATGATTGCACAATATGAGAATCCCCTTTATCAAAACCCAATAGGAACGAAACCCATATCACCACTTCTGACTCCTATGGAGATCTACAAACACCAACAGGAGGCTCTACATCATCAAGCGGAGCTAGCAAAGCAAGCCACCATAGCTCAATCAAATATACAACAAACTCCTAAAGTGTCCACACCAATCGCAAGTGGAATATTGGTTACCCCATCATGACAAGGTTTCCCACCAAATTACAATCCAAGGAACAACTATGTAGCCATGCAACAAGGGTCTCAACAAACACCACCCCCAACATCATCAAATCTTCATATCCCTCAACCAACCAGGGTCATACAAGCCCAACCACAACATTCTTCTATGCTCATCCTCAATCAACCTCAACCATCGCACAACACATCTACCTATGTTCCCCCACCACAACAATCATTAGCGCTAAACTTTTTCAACACATTGCCTATCCACCCCCAACATTCCCAAAACCAAATTTCCCAAAGCTATGTTTCGCAACCGCAATCTAACCCAACAAACTTTAGCTTTCCACCACCAAACTCTTTTCTTCAACCATCACAAAGCCTACATTCTTACCTAGCGCCGCCCCCACCTCCTCCAAATCAAAGCACCCAATTCCAACCCAATCTAAACCCAACATACAACACATATGACCCCAACCAATCATACGACCCTTATAACACCAATGCCATGGCTTACACTACAATCTTCCATATGGGCAGCAACAACCACTTATTGGACAACAGGAGATGTTTCCAACGCCTCCCACGACTATGGAGCTAAAACTTGCGGAAGTTCAACAAAAGCTATTTGATCTTACGTTTGGCCACACCAAGAAGACATTATCTTTAGAAGAGGTGTGTCCTTATCCTTTTGATCGGTCATTACCCATGATCCCTTTTCCTCAAAATTTCACTATTCCCAAATTTGATAAATACAAAGGAAAAGGAGACCCAAAAGACCATCTTAGGGAATTCTATCTTGCTTGCTTTGAGGTCTCACATAATGACACATATCTTATACATCTCTTTCCTCGCAGTCTTGGAGGTCAAGCTATAGAATGGTTCTCGCACCTACCCACGGGTATCAAATCGTTTAACGAACTTGCAGAGAAATTTGCCACCCATTTTTCCTACAACATAGAGCATGAGATCTCCATGACCGATCTATGCAATAACAAATAGAAAAATGGAGAAACTTTCATTTCTTTCCTTCAAAGATGGAGACAAATAGCTAGTAAATTCCCATTCAAGATACCTGAAAAGTAGCTTGTTAGCATATTTGTGCAGAATCTCAACCAAGAATTGGGTTTTCACTTGCAAATTCTTAGTGCTACAACCTTCGATGAAATTACCTACAAGGGAATCAATATTGAGAAGGCCCTCATTGCTAAGGGTGTGGTCAAAATCTTCAAAGAAACTAAAGACAATGCTCCTCAACAACAAAACAATAAACCAAAGTTTTGGAACAAAAATAAAAACGTGGTCAACAATGGGGTGGTCGATTCTAAACATGTCCAAACATTGCAAACACCACTTCATCTTTCCAAACCAAGTCAATCTCCACCTCAAAAGTAGCAACAACAACGACAACAAGAGCAACCTCAACAAGATTACCCTCTGTGGCGTCAATTCACTCCCTTGGGGGAGCCCATAGATTCGGTCCTATAGAAGCTTTTACACAAAGGGCTCATCACCTTACCGGATGCTCCCCCATATGGAGAACATGTTTACAAAACCGCACGGTACTGAGAAAATGAATACTGTGAATTCCATAGGAGCAAAGGGCACAGAACTGCATTGTGCATGAAACTCAAGCACCTAATCCAAAATCTCATCGAGGGCAACCAAATCTCGTTTGAAGATGAACCACTAGCTCAACACATGAACAAAGACCTCAACATGTACAAGGAACCATTCCCTCACCATGGTCCACCTCCCCCTCAAGATAAAGGTAAAGGTTTCAATAATGCTTCCACTTCCTTTGACTCCATTGTAGGTCGTTTTGAAGAGAGTTGAGTGTCTACCCTCACAATCCAAGGCAACTCTACGGATTGCGTTGTTACAACTCGTCATGGTCGTGTCACCATTTTTGGTCCTACACCAAGTCTCCCAACTCAATCCGATTATAATCTTGTCGAACATCTAGGGAAAACTCCAGCACAGATCTCTATCTTGGACCTTCTACGGTCATCACCCGCACATAAAGTGGTGCTAGAAAAAGCCCTCCAAGAGTCTCCGGTTCCTAACAACATTGCGGTTGTGTATTTCCAAGCTATAGTAGGTAACATTGCTTCACTCTACAATGTGGCCTTCTCAGAGAAAGACCTCCCATCCCATGATCTGTGTCACAATGATGCCCTTCATATTGAGGTTTTCATTCATAAATGCAAAATCAAACTCATACTCATAGATGGTGGTGCTGGTCTCAACATTTGTTCTCTATAGTTACTTAAGCAATTGGGATACTCTGAGGATCATGTCAACATTGATCAAAGTATTACAATCAAGGGGTATGATGATGTTGAACACCATTCAGAGGGTGTTATCCATTTGCCTATACAAGTAGGCCCTGTCATGCTTGAAACTAGATGCCAAGTCCTTGACATTGAGCTACCTTATAACATCATCCTAGGCTGCCCATGGATCCATTGCATGAAATCTGTTCCCTCAATGTACCATTAGTCTCTCAAGTTCCCATTCAATGGTACGGAGATTACTATCCCAGGAGACCCCAATCCTTTTGAATTCTGCCATGTCTTGCAAGGCAGTTATAAGAATTGCAACCAAGTGCCTCAAAATGACAAAGCCCTTGAATCCCCACTATATGTCAACCCTAATAATCTGACACAAGCCTCTGTAAGTACACCTAATCCTCTTCCTGAAATCAAAGCTCACATCCATGATATAGGCTTTGGAACATATGATATCTCAAAATCTTGTTGTGTAGGGTGAATGCCTTTATCCCCTAAATCTTACGGCCAACCGCCCATTGCCAAAGTAACTAAAAAAGTAGCTATTCCTCCCCCAGCATTTCTAACCCAATTCCAATAGGGACAATTATTGGAAGAGGAAACTATTGAAGACATTTCTTCTTGGCTCTACAAGGAAAAAGAACTAGTCACAATACCAGTCAAGAAATATGGCAATGGCTTAAGGATAGTAAAAAACATGGGCTATAAAGGTAAAGGTGGCCTTGGGAAACAGAATCAAGGAACTATGGAACCCATTATTGTGACAAAGAAACTAGACAAGAAGGGATTAGGATTTGGTAGAAAGGTACCACGCGCCTTGGACATCGAGGGTATCCTCGACAAGGTGGCCAAAACTTCTCTCGCAGATTCGACGTCTAATGAGGATATCATCAATGACTCTTCCCTCCATATGACCGACCTATTTACTGAATCCTCCGTCTTCATGCTATCATTCGTATCCTTAACCTCCACGACAAACACCCAGACGGTAACACTTGTCTACCCTGAACTTATCGATTGGGACCAACAAGGGTCTCCCGCTATAGATGTATTTCAGAATGATGAAGCTATAGCTAAGTTCATGGGACTCTAGGATGGCATCCCTCTGGGCGATCATAAAGCGAGTTTTGTAATGGAACTAGAGCCAACAACTTATTTTGGTGAGAATGTCAAATCCTCCAGTCGCAAAAGTAAAAATAAAGAAAGATCTCTAGGTGAAAACCACACTGTGGCACCTCCCGATCACAAAATAGTAAAAACAAAGGACATATCCAATGGTGAAAACCCAATTGTGGCACCTGAGGATGGAGGATTTGACCTTCCCCTACCATCTAAGTATCAAGAGAAGTCTGCTCTCCTAGTGGAAGATTCTACTGGCACAGAGTAACATCCAAAGACCACATTCCTAGCAGCATCATTATCAAAAATAGAGCACAAGAATCTTAACAAATTCTTCTCACAAAGAACCATCAACTTTGCATGGACCTATGCCAATATGCCAGGGTTAGACCCTAAGCTAGTAGTTCACTATCTCACAGTGGATCCAATAGTTAAACCAATCAAGCAAAAGATGAGGAAGATGCACCCACAGATAGCTCTCTTGGTAAAAATGGAAATACAGAAGTTGTTAGATGCAAAGTTCATCTGACACATTGATTATTCAGACTAGGTATCAAACATTGTACCTGTGTCTAAACTGAATGGGTGCATCTGCATGTGTAATGATTTTAGAGATCTTAACAAGGCATGTCCCAAAGATGACTTTCCATTACCAAACATTGATCTCATAGTAGACTTGACTGCAGATCATGAAATGCTTTCTCTCATGGATGGATTCTCTGGCTACAATCAGAGAAGGATAGCCGAGGAAGATCAACATAAAACAACTTTTACTTGTCCGTGGGGTAATTATTGTTGGTGTGTCATGCCGTTTGGTCTAAAGAATGCAGGGGCAACTTATCAAAGAGCGATGACAGTGATATTTCACAATCTCTTTCGTCATATCATGGAGGACTATGTGGATGACATACTAGCTAAATCTTCTAGGGTAAATCACATACAAGTTCTAGGACAGATCTTTGATAGGCTCGAGAAATACCAAGTACGCCTCAATCCAAAGAAGTATGTCTTTGGTGTAACATCAGGGAAGCTGTTGGGATACATTGTATCTCATAGAGGCATCGAAGTAGACCCCGCAAAAGTTAAGGCTATAGTGGAGATGCCTCCACCAAAGAACCTTAAAGCATTAAGGAGCCTTCAGGGAAGGTTGCAGTCCATTATGCATTTTATCTCACAGCTAGTAGATAAAGGTCAACCATTTCAACACTTGCTCCTAAAGGATGTCTCATTTCGATGGGATCATAAGCGTCAAGCAACATTTGATCAACTCAAAGAGTATCTGGCTGCACCGCCTATCTTAGTACCACTAGTGGCTGATAAACCTTTGATATTATACATCTCTACTACAACTTCAGCCCTTGGGGCTCTTCTAGCACAAAATGATGAATCAGGAAAAGAGCATGTAATCTATTATATCAGTCAAACCTTGGTGGGATATGAACTAAATTATTCACCTATGGAAAGAGCTTGTTTAGCAGTAGTGTTTGCTTCCCAAAAGTTGTGGCATTACATGCTAAACCAACACATTAATCTCATAGAAAAAAATGATCCATTGAAGTATCTACTGGCAAAAGCAGCTCTCACAGGCAGACTAGCTAAATGGGTCATGATATTTAGTGAGTTCGACATTGAGTATGTGGATCACAAAGCAATCAAAGGACAAGCCCTAGCAGATCAACTAGCAGAAGCACCCATGATAGATACACACCCTATGGTAGCAGACTTTCTGGATGAGAATCTCTTCACTCTTTCCAACTCAATAATGTGGAAGTTGTACTTTGACGGTTCCTACACACAGTATGGATCAGGGGTCGGCATCTTGTTTATCACAACTCAAAATGACTATATTCCAAAGTCATATTAGCTTGCATTCCCTTGCACCAACAACATTGCCGAGTATGAAGCACTCGTCATAGGTCTCAATATAGTAGTTCAATGGGACATCACAAAACTACAGGTATATGGAGACTCACAACTAATCATTTGACAAGTCACAGATGAGTACCAAGCAAAAGATGATAAGTTGATCTCCTACAAGCAACTAGTGGATGCCTACAAACCACACTTTTCTAGCATCACATTTGAGCAAATTCCAAGAGAGCATAACAAAGCTATAGATTCTATGGCTTCTATAGGGTCACTTATCAACATGCCTACAAATACATAGAAATGTGAATTCTTGATCGAGCAATTGTTGATACCAGCTGTTGATGTTCGTGTTACTAAAATCATCTGTGAACTTGTTGGTCCCAATTCCCCATGGTACGAAGATATCTATGAATACCTTAAACATAGTACCGTTCCCTCTGACCTATCATCCACCCAATGCAAAACCTTTATCCGTCGATCCTCCCGTTACACCATTCTAGGTGATACACTATATCACCAAATCTCAATGGTATCCTCTTACGATGTCTTAAATCAGAAGAAGCCGAAGCTACCTTACAAGACATACATGAAGGTGTCTATGGCACAAATTCTACCATCCTAATCTTGCTAAGAAGATACTCAGAAC
This sequence comes from Cunninghamia lanceolata, assembly GCA_027924645.1. Taxonomy (NCBI): domain Eukaryota; kingdom Viridiplantae; phylum Streptophyta; class Pinopsida; order Cupressales; family Cupressaceae; genus Cunninghamia; species Cunninghamia lanceolata. Next base: position 11,296,268 of record BSBN01000828.1, on the reverse strand, counting down.
AGGTTACTACTAGCCTACAATAGAACAAGATGTTGTACTATTTTCTAAGAAATGTCTACAATGCCAGCAACATGGAGATTTAATTCATGCACCAGCTCATGAACTACAACCTGTGACAACTCCATGGCCTTTTTCTCAATGGGGTCTTGACCTTGTAGGATAAATCCACCCATCCTCATCCAATGGCCATAAGTTCATCATTCTAAGTATTTCACAAAGTGGGTTGAAACCATTCCCATGACCTATATCACCAGTAAACAAATAGCCAAGTTTATCCTTAACTACCTCATATGCCGGTATGGTATTCCCTAAGCCATTGTCACTGATAATGGGAGACCTTTCAAGAATCAAGATGTCCGTGCCTTATGCACACAATACAATATCTAACATCACTTTTCAACTCCCTACTATCCATAGAGTAACAGCCAAGCTGAGGCTTCCAATAAAACCATTCTCAAAATCCTCAAGAAAATAGTCAATGAAGCTGGTCGTGATTGGCACTTGCAACTCAATCCCACCCTATGGGCCTACTGCACTAGTATTAAAACACCAACTGGTGCCACACCTTATGCCTTGGTCTATGGCTCTGAAGCCATCCTACCTATAGAGGTCGAGATCCCATCCCTCAGAGTATCCATGTAGAACCTGATTGCTAGAGAGGAGTATTGCACTTCTAGATTAGCTGAGCTAGAACTACTAGATGAAAGGTGCCTTGCTGCGCTTAATCATCTCCATGTCTATCAAAACCACCTCTGGCGTAATTACAACAAAAATATCAAAGAAAGACAGTTTCAGGTCAGTGATCTTGTACTCAAAGAGAATCAAAGAAATCAAGCAGACTGAGAAAAGAAGGGCAAGTTTGAGCCTAATTGGTTAGGTCCCTTTATTATCACAGCAGCATATGGATCAGGAGCTTATACATTAGCTACACTTGATGGCATTCCTCTAGATGAGCCACTTAACAGTGTTCATCTCAAGAAGTTTTATGCGTGATCCTTAGAGTATACAAAAAAAATCCGTCCAATGGTGAAAACCTAGTAAACAGGCGCCTTGGATAAGTACCATAGTGAAAACCTGGCAAACAGGTGCTATGTGTAGAGTCAGTATCCATCATCTATCGAGTCTTGTTCATTCTTTTTTTTCACAATGCACTTCATCCATCCATCCATAATAAAACCATTGACCTTGTTTGCATTTCCATCTCCCTATCTAGAATAGCTTGGAAATTTGTCAATGTCCACCATCGTCATCCCACGTCTTGATTTGTCTCAACAGTTAGCACTGTCTTGTCCTAGGTCAAGCTTTCTGTGTCTTCTTCGTTAGTCATCCATGTGAATTCCTCTACTGGAATGGGGGCATTTCCTTCCTTAACCTAAGTCTTGGAGTGGTTTCTTGTTCATGGTTCACAACAAGCGCTTTATTCGTTCTCCTTTTCGACAAATAATGCTCTTTAACAGACACATTGCTCCTACGATAAGGCTATTATCTTCCTAACACTTTTCCTACATCATCATATCAACCAGAACTACATATTATCTCATATCAATCTTAAGGTACCTTGATCCCATGGATATGGGTATGTAGGCAGTCTGGAATATGAAGGAAGTTTCCAGTACTCAGGTACATAAGATCTCCTCCTTTCACCTTGACCCATCTCATCACTCTACCCAGAACTACATATTATCATTTTTCATCTTTCCTCATAATGTGCCTTGATCCTGTGGATACAGGGTATGTAGGTAGCCTAGAATACGAAGGAAGTACCAGTACTCAGGCACATACGATTCATCATTCTTCACCCATTTCAACCCATTAACTCCACCTTTCTAGTGTTCCGTTCATCACAATCCGTTCACCTCAACTTGACTAACTCAAGTAGTAGGCTAGTGCATCCTTTCAAGGCAAAAGTTCTTAGCAAACCTGAAGCAAAGCAGCTTACTTCTAGAGTCATATACTATCCTGCATATCGATTGCCAACATCAGCTAATTCTAGCTTCACCTAAGCACTAGATCAACAAGCTTGTCTTCTACAGAGTATTCCATTGTTGAGACCAATGCACACATCTCTTGCGACATGTAGCATTTGCCTGTAGCAAGATATTGTCTTTTTAGGTAGATAGCCCCCTTTAACAGACGCATTGCTCCTACGATAAGGTTGTTATCTTTCCTATCCAATCTATCCTGAGCAACCTCTTTGGCAAGAGAATATGTTGGCTGTATGTTTACTTTTTAAGTCAGTCAATTTGCTTTATGGTTTATCTTTTGTTCCTTTGTCGATTACCTATTCAAGGCTACCTTGATTTATCTATAATCTTGGTATGTTGCGATGCAGTATGGATTGGGGGCATAGTCATTGCTTTTGTGTGTCATTTTTGGGGAATGATCTTTAGCATCTTTCTTAGCAGCATATTTATCTTGTGTGTGTTACAACCTAGCATCTTACATATTAATATTCTTCTTGCATTTACATGTATTGAAGTTTATTTTATGTTCAAGACTATGGCTCATTCACATGTACAACAAGTTTATATTATGTCTAAGGGATCTAAGGTCAAACCACTTGCTTGCAGAGTCAATGTCCATGCACTCGGATATCACAGCACCTTGGTCTTTTATACCTTAGGTGGAAAACTATCCACTTGCTATATCAAAAATAAGGATTGCTCTTTATATACAAATGTGAAACCAATGCAACAAGCTCATTATGTTCCCATCCTTTTACACAACCCTTATATCATTTTCAACACAATGATCGATCAACAGTCTCTCTCTTCCATCTCTATTTTTCTTCTCTCTGGTGCATATCTGCAAAACCCACATGTTAGATATCACAAGTCATAGCATCATGTCATCATATGTCATACATCTATAAGCATCATATCAACATTATACGTCATCACATAAAGCCACAATCATACATACATATCATCACATCCATGTCATCAAGAAGTGTATACACAAAAGCATGAACATCAGTGAGCATAATATGTCATCATATATATCATATGAAGGTCATCAAAATACAAACTATATGTGTCTACATCAATATTCCATATGTATACATCAATAAAGTACATCGGGGCTATCAAGAGCTCGTAAAATATACATCAGGATGCACACAGACATCAGTCAAAATATACAAGTGTCCATCATGATAAAAAACTGATACACATATAATACAATATACAAAGTGTAGCTCTAGTGGGTTGAGCTGCCCTCCTTCTATGGCCCCTGTACTTGGTGTAGTTCCCCCTACTGGTCCTCTGCCCCTTGGTGGTACGAAGGGTCCTCTGATTGAGGATGCTGGCTAGCCTATCCTGTGAGACCTGGATGCTCCGGATCTACTCCGCTCTCTGTAGCTAGGTGCCTGCTGGGCTGCTGGCACCGTACCAATGTAGAGACCTCTGTAATACTTGGCCTCTCTCCCTGCTATCACTAACTCTCCTTGTACGTGGACGAGCTCACTGTAGAGTGTCCTCTGATCTGCACCCAATGCATGGCATGCCTCGTCTCTCTCCCGCCTCACTCTCTGTAGTGTGGCCTCTGTTGTCAATCACAACTGATCTGTTGCATCCCTCTCCAAAGTCCTCTGGGCTAACTACCCATCATCCCTTGCCTATGCCTGTGCCTGTACCAGGGCTGCCTGTACCTATGCCAATACCTGCTGGGTCACTGCCAGGGCTGTCTATGCCGCTGCTATCTGTGTTTGCATCTGTGCTAGGGCCTCAGCCTGTCTTGCCTCTACCCTTGCTACATCCCTGTCTCTCCTCACCCTCACCATCCAGAGCTCTAGCTATGTCCTCCGTGCCATCTCCTCTTGTAACATCCACTCAACCCGCTATAAGTCAGTCTCTACGACCGGATCCTCTGCCTCAACCATCTCTACATCTTCCCACTGCCCTCCAACCTCTCCACCTACCTATTGTTAGACCTCTCGGGCCTATTGTCTCATCCTAGCCTCCGCATCGGGGACTAGTACCTCCCCAACTACCCCTGCCACACCTGGTGTCATCAGACTCACTGACCTGTGTGTCTGCCAGTACCTGTCATACTCAGGTAAAGTACCTGGGTCTGCTAGCCTTGAATCCTAGTCCCACCTAATGGGGACAAGTCCCCACACCTCTGTCAAGGCTGTAGCCACTGATATCTTGGCATCCTAGTCCCCAATCTCCCTCTGTGTCCTCGCATGGGTAGCCTCCCCAACTAGTAACCCCTGTGGTAATCCAAACTATCTAAGTACCCGCTCTGGCATGTATCTCTCAATAGTATTTGTCTGTCTCCCGAATAGGTATCGAGCCTGGCAGTAGTACATCAGCTGCTCATGCTCGTCCTCCCACTTCTTGCATAGTAACCACAGCCTCCAAATGAACTGATCCATCTCATCAACCTATCACCTCTAGTGGCTAACAGATCCAAGCTGCCTGTGTGTAATCACTCCCTCATATAGAAATGCATGGGGCTCCCCCCTCTCATGACAGCATTGTGTGATAGGTCTGATCACTGGGATATGCTCCCACACCCACACCTGTAGAAGAGTCACCCCTGCTGAGAGACTCTGGCCTCTCCTGTATACACAGTCGTGCAAATCATGATATAGATGCCCAAGCACACACGGGTCCCATGCATACTGAGTACCATGTGTAAACATCCCAGATAGTCCTCTGGATCACCTATCTGGGTACAGGAAGCCACTAACTAGTGATGATACAATCCATCTGATCCTGTCATAGAGTCTCAGAACATCTGCCCACAGTATCTCGCCGTCATCTATCCTCAGGTCATCTATGCAAAACACCTCAATTAGGCCTACCTCGTCCCACGCTGGGTCAAAGTCAACTCGCTCCCCATCAATCCAAATCTTGAGGATACGATACACATCCTCTAGTGTCACTGTAGCCTCCCCTGTCAGAAAGTGAAACGAACATGTCTCACTATGGAATCTCTCCATGACCACTATCACTAGGGTGAGATTTACCCTAATATGTGTAAGGTGCACCACATGCCACAATCCCATGTACTCTAGGAACGCGTCCTCCTCCCATGTCATATGTACCACCTTGTCTGCTATAATGTGGTGTCGCTCTCTCGACATTAGCAGCTGCATGATCCTCTACATCCACACAAAACCACTTGTCAAACCTTTTGCACACTTCTCCAAATCCCTTCCGACATCTACTCGCTGATGCGAACCCTAGAACCAACTCTACCCTTCTCTACCCTAGGTGGTCAACCCCTCAGTCAAACCTCACTGATTCGCTCTTCTAACTTAACCAAGAGCGCCTTGTTTTATACAATCACGTTGTACTATTTTACCACAAGCGCCTTACTGCTTATACAAATGTGCTTTTTTACCATTTACCAAATGTGCCTTGTTTTACACAATCATACTGGACTGTGTATCCATCTACGCCTTACTGCACCCGCAAAGGCGACTCATTTTTTTACTCCCCATACCAGTCGTGCTCTACTGCTATGCCAAGTGCATTACAGGACGCTACCAACTGTGCTACGGTGCGACAGTTCAAAACCAATAGCGTTGACCTTCAACCAATGCATTGCAGTGTCCTACCAACTGTGCTTTAGTGCGCCAAAAGTGCCTTAACTGACTACCAGATGTGCCCTACCATCCTACAGTGCTTTTGGCTGACCTAGTGACCTACCTAGTTTAAAACCCTAAATCTGACCTAAAACATCAAATAAAGAGAGGTTTTCAGACACCTACTGCTGTCAGAGCTCTCGCTGGTCTCCCATACGTCCGTACCAGCTTCACCTGATGCCTATGCACTGGGATCGACATCTCTTCTCGCTACAAACTCCTTCTCCACTCTGCTCTCACACACTAAGCTAGGAGGCTCTACACTCTAAATTTAGAAAACTCTTAGTGTGTAAAGTGAGGATTGTGGTCCCCATGGGACCTATTTATAGTCTCCCTCCCTCATGTTTTCTTCTAACCCCATTTTGCTTTTCCTTCTACCTTGTTGCATAATCTTCTAAGTCGAGAGTCAACCTAGTTCTTCTGTCACTTCCCTGTCTTTCCACTCGAGGGGGCATACGTTGGGGCAACTAGCTACACTGGGGCATAAAAAATTGTATCATGTCTTCAACAATCGTTTTCTTTGACACAACACTGTAAACTGCATCGTATCAAAGAGGGGCAAAATGTAGACATCCTAGAATGACCATGTTGTCGCACCACTTGCATTTCATCAAATCTATCGAATCACCTGCATGTCAACATTAATTGAATAATCTAATTATTTAATTAATTTCATTAAATTCTTCCAAACCTTCTAAAAATTGACATTAATTTAATATATTTATTTAATTAATTAAATTTAATTCCTCTATATTCTGCCAAAATTTAAAAAAATTAATTATTTAATTAAATCATTATCCTCTTTCAACTTTCAAGTCTCCATTAATTAAATAAATCTAATTATTTAATTAATTCATCCAATTCTATCTTATCTACAATTAAATAATTTACATTATTTAATTAAAATCACTTGTTCTTCTAAATTTAAATAAATCATGCAAATTTATTCAAATTGTCTCAATCCTCTAAAAATAAATAAAATCAATTATTTTATTTATAATCTTCTATTCCTTAATCATGCACAATCAATTAAATAAATTTATTTATTTAATTTCAGTTATCTTCCAATTCCTCTTAAAATATCTTGTTAACTCATGTGCACAATCAGTCTTATTTTTAGAACTCTAAAAAAGGCAAAATTACAAGTTGAGTTATCTATTCAATCAATCTTATTTTCATCATATCTTAATAAAAATATCCTTATGGATTGACACATGTCGTGTGCACATTCATCATGGTTATTTGATTTATCTCCTCCATTGATTCTTCTAAATTATCTAGACCGTTGATCGATCATGTTTGAAATCTATATAAACCCCCCTCATCTCCTTCACAAATCCTCTTCGATCACTTATTCTCAAGCATCCTTTACAGTGCTTTGAGCATACATTGCATCGATTGAGCAACTTATGATCTTTTGACATTGATCTTTGAGGACCTACACTTGCTTGTTGTAAACATGGTTTCGCAGCATTATTGAGCAATCCACATTCGAAACAAAGAGAACAACATAGTCTGGGTAAAAGCTTTCTTATTTCATTTGATTTATTAACAATGGCTTTTATTTAGATTAATTCTCTTTATGTTATGGGTTTTTGATTTGTTTAGTTTTCATAATCGATTTTCCTCATACACAATATTTACAAATGTATAGATCAAGGCTTCTAAACCTTTCTGGCCATTGTGATGCATGGCACGAAGTTTGTCAAGCCTAGCCTTGGAGGCCTTGTCCTAAAACATATACTAATTCAATTTAACTATGCACAAATAAAATTTAAAAATCATTTAATAAATTTGATATAATCTTATGAGCAAATTCAAATACATGTGTACTCTCCTCACCGGACTTCCTTCGTGCATCAAACTTCTCATATGCTTTTACAAGCTCTTTCCATACTTTCAAACTTACATCAATTGGCCTTTTTTTGAGCCTTTTCTCAGGAGGGATTGTTTTTATCCTCTTTGTTTGGTTGCACCAAAATCTCTTGCAGTTTTGAGACATTCGTAGCTTTATCTTGTTTACATATCAACCTATGCCAAATTCAGTCTCCATGTCTTGGATAACTGCTTTTTACAAGTGCATGGGTATCTTTGAGAATGGAAAATGTAGATGGTCTTTGAACCATTGAAGGCATGATTCCTTCAACCTATTCACAAATATTTTTCTAGCATCCATCATTCGGACATCCCCTGAAACCACATCGTATTCTATCTTGGTATCGTAGGTACCAATCTAAGGCGTAAAACATGGCGTGGTGGTCGAAGAAGTCTATGTCCCAGGAGTGGGTGGGACATTGGAAGCCTCTGTTCACTGTTCCACATTCTTAGAGGTTATTGTTATTGATTTCCTCCTGGATCTTTTGCTCGATCCATGACTGGTTGGGGAATCAATTGATTCCCTTTGACACTATTGATTTGGTTGTAATGTTTCAGGGGCTCTACCAGATCATTTTTCTATGTATCTGGAAAGCATTGTCAAGTCCACACCATCCAATTTGGTCACTGCCTCTAGCCCTAATATGGAAGCCAATGCCTCTTTATCTTTGTCAGTATCATGTTCCTATAAAATAAATTTCTTCTTTTAAATTTACAAATAAAAAACTAAAAACTAAAAATCAAAGAAACAATGGAAACATTTACAAATCTATAAATTGACAATGAATTACCTCATTGTGGCCAGAGTCTGCTCCCTTTGCTCTCTTCCGTCTATTGCTTGACATTTTGAGGTGACCTAGGGCAAATTATTTTCATTCAATCTATGGAGGCAAATGAAGTACACACTGCCATGTATGAAAGTTTTCATCCAATTTTTCTGTATTCCTCAAGGTTTTTGACCTTTACTTTGTAGAGCAAATCATGAAGCTATTTTCCTATGAATCAATTGGTGCCTTGGGAGGGAATCTATAGTTCCCGGCCTAATTTTAGTTTGCTCACCATCATCTCAAAAGCCCTATCTCCTCGTATTGTCTCGACCAACCTTTGTTTTAGTTTGCTCACCCTCATCTCAAAAGCCCTAACTTTAGTTTGCTCACAATCGACTTGTCTTAAAGCACTCGACTACTTTTTAGGAAGGAAGCGAGAAAGTTGTGTTTAGAGAAAGGTATTGATGGTAATGATAAGTGAACCTAGGCATTGGGGTTTGAAAAATACGTTCACTGCTCTTGAATGCAGAGGAAATAATGCAATGTCTACAATTTTACCCTCCTCCTTTGCAACCACACGAGACTTGAACAATTTACCTGTAAACAAAACAATGATTACAACCCTTTCTTCGCAATCCTCTCCATTTAATCAAAACAAAAATATATTTGGGAATGAAATTTTTTTATTGTAATTGTAACCTTACCTATGGTGTCGAAAACTAAATCGAATTTCTCATCTCTTCGCGTGGCATTTTTCTCCTCTTTTCGCGTGGCGTTTTTCTCCTGTAATTATCAAATTTCTCATATATTAATTCAGGTGGGACTCCAACCCAAACGTTTGATCTCCAAACAAAAAATAAACACCAAAAATCGATATTAAAGTTTTTTTTTTTGTTTTGGGTATGTGCAAGTGGGAATTTTTTAATTTTCTTTTTATCCAGTAGTCAGCGCTATAGTCAGAGAAATTAATGTCGACTTTACCGCTGAATTTTAGGCAAAAAATGTAATCTATTTGGGGCGCCAAAGATGGTGTAAAGTGCACCTAATTTAGCGCCAATCAGTGCAAAATGATGTATTTTGCTGAAAGTTGATAAAAATGTAACCTCACCAAATTTGGATTGTCCTTATAATAAGTAACTATCTTGTTTCCATGATAGCATTTTGACTTCATGCTTCTCTTATGATTAGCTCAATAATGACTCACTCTTCCATGACCTTACACAGATGGTTGGTGACAATCCTTATGCAACTGATATGGCTTTGGAAAAACCAAACAACTCTTCTCTTACTATCATGATGACATGATATTGGGACTATATTGACAGCCTATGGAGTGTGCTTATGGTATTGTGATTTTCATTTCTATGTTCTCATTAACCTATTTTAGGTTGAAGCATGGTAACTAACCCACTAGCTATTATGACAGTCATACAATGACAAGACAATCCTCTCCACTTTGACTATGACAGTCCTATGTATGGTGTTTTCTTCATGACAGTCCCCAATAATGTGAATTATTGATAGTAGCTAGTTCAAATGGAGTTTTGGATGGTGTAGTAAGTTGTCCCTATGGATCATGATAGTGCATGCCTTGGCTATGTCCTTGTGACATTACTCTCTAGATATCTCCTCTTTATAGTGACAAGGTTTCAAGAACATGACAACTTAGGTAAGGTATCAACTTGTCTCTTTAACCTCTAGATTGTCATTTTTCAAGAATTGATCTTATTGAAATGCAAAGACAACATGTCATAGATTAGATGAAAAGATCAAGGAGATGAATGTTATAGAGTATAAAACTCAAAAAATCAAAGGTCTTTTTGGGCCTTTTTCCAACAATATGAGCAAAATTCAAACTTTAAACATGTAGCACAGGTACCATATGACTCATTCGCATACATCACACATGTGGGACCACTAAGAAGGGAGGTAGGTGCTTAATATGAGAAATGACAATTGAACATAATGTTTAAGTTCACTTCAATAGATATTTGGGGTTATGATAGCTAATGGAGGGTTTTCTTTTCAAAGGAAACCATTTGGAGTGAAAGGTAATGATGAAATGTAACATAATGTCCCTATAATTAAAGAATATTCAATGGCTAGGATTAACCTAAGAAAGATATAATGATGTGATCTCAAAATTAACACCCAAATTATCCTTCCCTCCAAGAATTTAAAATTTTGGTGCCAAAGACTATTTGAGACTGTTTTGAGGGTTCTATGATAGTTTTGGGGGTTTTATGGCCACTTGGAGAGATATAGATTGCCTCAAAATGACCCATAAAAGAAAAAGGAGAGTCAAATATGAAATAGATGTCTTTTTGATGTGAATTTGTAGTCATCTTGTAATCATAAGATTTGAGCTCTAGTTGTCAAGATTCTGCGTGTAAACTTTTTCTGAAGAGCAAAATGTGGCAATGTCCTATTTTTTTTTCATAGTGCGTCTTAATGAAAAGAGAGTGTATTAACAAGATAAATTCAAGAATATTCTCTTGGTGCATAGATGTTATGTGACTATTGTCATTATTGTGTATTGCAGGATCCAGAAGAGGCCATGGAGAGAGGACGTGGACGGCATAAAACTACTAAATTGTAGAGAGGAAAGTGGGTGGAAATAGATATGAAAATGGAATCTACAGATACAATAGAGGTAAGAAGAGAAAGCAACCTCAACCAAAGGAGGAAGGTGTTTATGAGTTCAAAAATGCTACAACATAGAGGAGATAGTCATTTTTTGGTCCACAAGGCCTCTGAGGTTAAACTTATTGGTTGAATGCACAGGAATGGTGCTTAAATGTGATTCTATGATCGAAGGAAAAGTTTGAAAATTAGGATGGCCAAAACATGATATCAAAATGTCAAATATATGACTAAAGTGAGGTTTTATGTTGGATAGCATATTCGTTGAAATGATATAATTGGTGTACTAAACATTATTTACTATGTTGTGTATTATAGGGGCTAGATGAGGCCATGGCAATAGATCGTGCCATATCAAATGAGGACACAACAGATGAAGTGGGAAATCAGGTACTCAAATCCAATTTCCTTAGGAAAAAATGATCTGATGGCATTTTGTGATACGACCATCTTTTTTCACAGTATTATTGAAATTTATAATGTATTATCCAATCTTGACATAAATTAATGCATGTTGTTGATTATTTTGGATGGAGATTGGAGCAAATGCAGAGCTTGAGCATTCAACTACAAAACAAAAAATATATGTATGTGGATGTGGACCTAAAATTGTTAAATCATGTAGATGATAGTAGGTGGAAGAGGATATGACAATGGATCCTGCAGACACAACAAATGATTGCACTGAACAAGAGGTTGGTTAGGACTGTAGTACATGGGATGAATACTTTGAGAAAATTGTTGTTTGTGGATGTTCTGTATGTTGTGGAAAGAAATAATTCAAATGAGTGACTGTACAAAGAAATTACATATATGATGAGCTTCCAGTTGGTAGTATGCATCCTACAATTGATTCAAATCCAATAGGAATTGTGGTAAGGAATTTTCCAAATTGATATAAATAACATGTATACTTCGTTTAAACATGTTTTATATTATTTAAATAACTAATTTTTTTCTTAATGGATACTTGCAGGATAAAGTTCTTCGTTTAAAATTTCCTGGATCACCGACTTCTAGCCTAGAGGGCAATGATCATTTATCAGATGATACAACTAACAAAAAAATGTGCCAATATACTAGCTCGGAAGATGAAGAATTGATGAAAACAAGCAACAGAAAAAGAACCAGTTTAAAGATGCATAATTTGCTTAAAGACAAGGGGAAGGTGGACTACATACCCTATGAGAATGAATGTAATGGAGATGACTTGCCCCTGAGTTTGAGATCAATTTACAAAGACATTTGATCGTCAACTATATTGCGCTTGGCCTAGTGATCAACAACTACCTAGAGTGTACGAGGTGTTTCAATTTTGGGGATACAGCTACATGATACAACCCTCCAATATTCATGGAGCGAATCTAGGCCTCTTTATTGTCCAAAATGTACATATGGGATCTAAACATAGAAACAATTCAGAACAAACCACTAGGATATTAATGTCATAGTATGGTGGACATCATATTACAATGGTGAATGGAGAAGGCTAGCAGAATATAAGCCTAGCATGTTAGTATATGGTCTAAATTTGAATATGTATACACATCATCTCCAATTGGAAAGTGGAAAAGAAATGAATAGAGGTCATCTTATGTATATAGATGGACATGCATACACACAAAAATATTGTAGGATTTATAAATAGTAGTAAGGGAAGGGACCCTAATGTAAGACCGAATTGTCAATTTGTTGAGGTTATAAATGATAAAGATGGAGATATGGAAAGAGAGGTTGATAGATTGATAATGGTTGAGGCTATTATGGACCTTACTATTGGGGATGAGTTATTGATTGATTACTCCTTCTTAAAACAAGGTCTACCTAGAAGGACGTTCTTAAGGGCAGAAAACCAAAGAATAATAAATGAGTGTGGACTGATGTTTTATAAACTATGTGTGAGGGGGAGAAATGTGGTTTAAATCAAACTAATGAAAACATATAAAACCCAAACACCAATGGAAGTTGAAAGCAAAGAAGATTAAAACCAACACAAGTGAATATACTTACAATCTCTTTTACCTATCATTTTCCATTGTTTGCCTATCTTTCTTTGATCTTGATTGTGAAGCCCTCAAAAGCTTTCCTTGCTTGCTTGCTTGTTGAAGATGACAAAGGAAGAATGGCTGTAGTACCTGTTTGTGTTGAATGTGAGCTTCAAACACATGATAATGGAGGACACTTGAAATAGAATGAATAAGAGAAGAAGAGAAATTTTGGTATAGTTATTTTGCCAAATGAAGTGCCTCCCCAATGGCTTAGAAGAGGGTTTTATTTATAGATTATCAAAAAAGGTAATGGAGGGTGAGGATCAAAAGATGAGATCAATGGCTCTCATTTTTTGTGAATCTTTAATTCATAATGGATGAATTAAAAATTCTTTATTTGAGAATAGTGGATTATGACAATTGAATTAAGAATTCAATAGTGGAGGATAGTGGGGAACATTGAATTAAATATTCAATTGGTGAGGGCTAGTGGGGAACATTGAATTTAAATATTCAATTGGTGAAGGCTAGTGGGGAACATTGAATTTAAATATTCAATTGGTGAAGGCTAGTGGGGAACATTGAATTAAATATTCAATTTGTGGAGGATAATTGATTTAAAGATTTATTTTAGAAAATGGAGGATATTAGCTAATTAAATATTAAGAATATTTAATTATATGTGCAACATGGTGAGGTGGAAAAGATGAGGTGGATTTTGGACTTTAGACATTAGAAGAATTAGGGGAATTTAATTAAATAAAATGACTTTATTTAATTATGGGATAATGAAACAATCAAATAAATTTTGAATATTTATTTAATTGATAGAAGAAAATAAGAATTAAGATAAATATTGAAATATTTACTTAATTCAACCCAAGCCAATTTTAGGTGTATACATTTTGCCCCTCCTTGAAGCAATGTGTTTTATCACATTGTTTCAAATAATAAATAGTCTGATGCTGATACATGCCCCAGTTTGCCCCTGGTACATGTTATGGTGATAGGATGCCCCCTCAGGAGATTGGACGGGGAGAAGGCGGAAGGCGTGAGACGGACAATCTCTCGAAGAGGAAGGTGAAGACGGGTTAGGCTAGAGAAAAATGGGCTATGGTTTGGAGAAACAGACACGGGAAGCCATCATAGGGTCATACAGTCAAATATGTGCCACTTACTATATATAGGAGCTAGGTCCACAAGTATGATTCATTTGTACACTTGTCCCTAGTTGATTTGTCCTCTGGAGAGCTTAGGAGAGCATGGCAGCCAGAGAGATGGATATTCCGTGCGATGAGCATCAGTTTGAGCCGATTCGACGGTTCGATCGGCCAGCAAAGGTAGGACCCCCAGTATGTTGTTCTTCAAAACTTGTCGAAAGTTAATTTTTATGCATATTAATGGCTAGGAAAACCATCTAGGGCAAATGCGCAACAACCCTTTTTTTGCGCATATGCGCGCCGAAATGGTGCATGTGTTGCAAAATTGTGCATTTACGCCGCCAAATGGCGCATATGATTCTTTTGTGCATTTGTTTCCTGAATGTGCGCATTCATTCTTTTTGTGCATTTGAGTGTTGAAGTGGCGCATTCATCCCGAAGTTGCGTATATGTGCTGTGAATTGGCGCATATGTTGGGAAGTTGCGCATTTGCTATAATAGGTTGCGCATGTGCCAGAATGGCACATACGCGTCAGGAAGTGGCACATTTTTTTTTGTATACACTTATGACATGACTCTAGGATTAGACAAAGTTTGTGATATTTTGTACATTTGGACATGTGTTGGATGTTTATATGATGATCTACCTATTTGATGGTCTATATGTATGTGTTCTTACATTTTATATGCTATGGATGCAATTTGATTTTATGATGTGTTTGTATATGTTATGCATACTAGATGGATGTTTAGAATGCTTTTGAGTTATGCAAATGCTAATGTGTATGGATATGGTTATGCAGTTCGATATGTATGTGACCTATGTTTTTGATTTTCTTTTGATATGATGTATGGATGCACAATGTATATGGATGATCTAAAATGTATGGAAATTGATCTCATGGATTTATTATGTATGCAAGTGATGTAATCATGCGAATGACTATCTCATGTGATGTGATATGCAATCTTATATGCTATGTGTTTGATATGTCCAGATGCACTCAATCGACACAGAGATGATATAGACGAGTGGAATAGAAGAAGACATGGAGAAATACTGACTTTCGTTTGGATATACTGCAGGGTTTGCATTATTGTGTGTATGATATGGAGTTGCTAGATATGAGACGGATGTGGATACGGATTTGTCATCTTTGCAAGTCTTTTTTGCTTTCATCATTGGGCACTTTTTGGTATTTTTCATTTTTTGAAATGTGGTAAGAGAATACAAGCATCTAGGTATAGTTAGACCTAGATGTCCTGAGTATCCTTTACCTGGATTTTGATATAGCAAGTTGATACAAGCATCTAGCCAAACTTGAATCTAGATGACCTGAGCACTTCTTGCATTTTAACAGACAAGGATTGCCCCTTTTCATGTTTAGACCTCAGAGTCCTCGATGATCTTTTGCCGATCATGTCTTTAGACATAAGTTGTCACATTACTAAAGTTTAATCCACAAGTAGTAGACAAAGAAAAATTATGTCCCCATCATAACATCTCTAGCTATTGGCATCCTTGAGTAGCATAGGAAGACATAATTGATGAAAATTCAAGACCTTGTAAGTTAACCTATTGACAAAACATTCTTGCATTAGATGTGTCTTTTTTGAGATAGAACTGTTTTGAGTGTTTTGATATGGTGCTCTGCTTTGTTTTTGTTTTGGACAGGTTGATGTTATGTGTCGAGAACTTTGTTCTAGGTGTCTAGTGAAGGTATCACAATCCTTTATTGGTATCTCCTTTCATAACGATGGCATTCAAGAACCCCAATCCGCAACTAGGTCAAGGAGTTGCCCCCAGTTTAGACCAGGATCAACTTATTATGGGTGAGATGACAACAAATGTGGAGAGATAGACCCTAAGGGACTGACCTAGTGCCTTGGGGGCTCATTACTAAATGGCCTTGCCTACGTGACGACACAGAGGCAACTTAGTTTGGGGTGAACCCTGATGGACCTAAGACCTAGGTGATGGTGGATCTGTAGAAGTGGTATGGACTTGGATAGAAAGACCAAATATGGGACTGAGGGGATAACGGAGCCTTGGGGGCGCATGGATAATGGCCTTGCCTACGTGATAGCTCAGAGGTGACGTAGTTCGGGAGGGTTCAAAAGACTGGTTTGGTGTGATGGAGACAAGAGTCAATAAAGTCGGCATAGACGGAGGGAGTGGTTTGTCGTAGATAGCACCTGTTTACCAGGTTTTCACCACTTACTTTTATTTGCATGCGTAGCCAAAAGTACACGTGACGCCTATTTGCCAGGTTTTCATCATGGTACCTATCCTTTTGTCATTTTTCTATTTTATTTTATTTTATTTTTTTTGTTCTGTTTTTGATCACTTTTTCAATTTTTTTTTATTTTTTTAGGACTCCCTTACATCGGGGTTTTCAGGTATAGAATTTGCGAAGATGCATGCTGTTGACAGGATCATCGAATAGTTCACCTTCAGATGTGGCCAATTGATATGCCCCCGATCCATAAGCCGTGATGACGACATAAGGACCTAACCAGTTGGGTTCAAACTTTCCTTTCTTTTCTCTATTTGGCTAATTTCTGGGGTTCTCTTTGAGGACGAGATCACCAACTTGGAAGACCCAGGGCTTTACCTTATGATTGTAGCTTCTGGACATTCTTTGCTGATATGCTTTTAGGTGGTTAAAGGCCTGTTGCCTTCTTTCTTCCAGTAGTTCCAACTCTTGTAGTCTAGTTACTCTGTATTCTTCATCGGAGATGAGACCTCTTAATGAAACTCACAAGGATGGGATCTCGACTTCAATGGGCAAGATGGCTTTAGCTCCATAGACTAGGGAGTATGGTGTTGCATCTGTGGGTGTGCGGATGCTTGTGCGGTAGGCCACAGCGTGGGATTTAGTTGAACATGCCAATCATGGCCGGCATCATTAACAGTCTTTTTCAGGATTTTTAATATGGTTTTATTTGATGCCTCCGCCTGACCATTGCCTTGGGGGTAATACGGGGTGGAAAAGCGGTGTTGGATGTGGAATTTGTCACATAGTTCCCTGACATCCTAATTTTTGAAGGGTCATCCATTATCCATGATAATGGACGAAGGGATACCATAGCGACAAATGATATAGTTTAAGATGAATGAGGTAATTTGTTTGCCAGTGATGTTGGCTAAGAGCATAGCTTCAATCCACTTTGTGAAGTACTCAGTGGTAGTGATTATGAACTTGTGTCCACTGGATGAAGGGGGTGAATCTTGCCCACTAAGTCGAGTCCCCACTAATAGAACAGCCAAGGAGTTATCAATGGTTGTAGCTCTTGCACTGGTGCATGTATCAGGTTCCCATGGATTTGGTACTTTTTGCATTTCTTTACAAACTGATAGGAGTCTTGTTCCATTGTTGGCCAGTAGTACCCCGTGCACATGAGTTTCTTGGCTAGAGTAGAGCCACTAGAGTGAGCCCCGCATATTCCATTATGTATTTTGCTTAGAGCAGTTTGATATTCCTCTCTATCTAGACACCTAAGGAGAGTACCATCAAGACCTCGGCGATATAGGGTGTTAGAAACAATGGCATACTGGGATGCCTTCCGGATGAAGGTTCTTTTCTGGTTACGGGAGAGGTCGGGTGGGAGTGTATTCTCTTTTAGATAGGCAAATATTTTACCATAGAGAGGGGAATCGGTTCCTATGATGTGGCATATGATATGGGAATCTGGAGTGTCATAAGCAGGACAGGAGACTGGCTCTACTAAGAACTCATATCGCGTTTGATTGCCTAGAATGTCGAGAAGAGATGTGATTGTAGCCATTGCATCTGTAGCTTTATTCTCGGTCCTTGGTATCTGTTCAAATGATATCTTGACGAAATACTCCTTGAAGTCATCTACCATGTGTTTATAAGGAATCAATTTCTCATCCTTCGTTTGGTAGTCGTCATTTACTTGGTTAATGACCAGTTGTGAGTCACCATAGACTTGAAGTTCCTTGATGTTCCACTCAACTGCTAGCTTGATACTGATGACCAAAGCCTCGTATTCTGCTACATTGTTAGTGCAAGGGAACATTAATCTGTATGACTTTGGAATAATATCACCATTAGGTGTGATCAACAATATACCTGCCCCCGATCCATGCTGAGTGTAGGAGCCATCAAAGTACATTTTCTAGTTTGCTATGTTGACGTGGAAGATAGACTCATCTAGAAATTCAAGGCTCAGGGGGTTGTCATCTGTTAAAGGTGCCTCTGCTAGTTGATCTGCAAGCACTTGTCCTTTTATCGCTTTTCCATCCACATATTCTATGTCGAACTCACTGAGAAGCATGACCCATTTTGATAATCTACCTGTTAAGGCCACCTTGTTGAGTAAGTATTTCAGTGGGTTGCCACTAGTTTGACAGAGTGTGACAACATGTAATGTCTCCATTTTTGCGAGGCAAATACAACAGCTAGACATGCTCTTTCTATTGGTGTGTATTGCAACTCGTATCTGACGAGTGTTCAACTAATGTAGTAGATAGCTTGTTCCTTTCCATCATAGTTCTATTGAGCAAGGAGAGCTCCCAGAGCCGTTACTGTAGTTGAGATATATAGTAATAGACGCCTACCCTGAATTGGTGGCATTAATACTGGTGGCTTCATTAGGTATTCCTTTAGCTTTTGAAAAGCCTGCTCGCATGACTCGTTCCATTTGAAGGATACATTTTTGTGTAGCAGATGAGAGAATGGGTGGCACTTATCTGCTAGTTGGGAAATGAACCGTCTAATAGACTGTAGTTTGCCCTGTAGGGATCTCAATTGAGTCAAATTTTTAGGAGGTGGCATCTCCATTATGGCCTTCACCTTAGTGGGATCAACTTCGATACCATTTGCAGATACTATGTAGCCCAGTAGTTTTCCTGATGTAACCCCAAACACACACTTTTTTGGATTAAGTTGCACATTGAACTATTCCAGTTTGTTAAAGATGTTGTCTAGTACTGCTAGATGCCCTTCTCTTGTGAGAGATTTTGCTAGAATGTCATCGACGTAGTCTTCCATTATAGTATGTATCATATCATGGAAGATCATTGTCATGGCTCTTTGATATGTTGCCCCAACATTTTTCAGACTGAATGGCATGATGCACCAACAGTAGGTGCCCCAAGGACATGTAAATGCAGTTTTGTGCTGGTCTTCTTGTGCAATCTTTATCTAGTTATATCCCGAGAAACCATCCATAAGTGAAAGCATGGTATGACCTGCTGTGAGATCTACAATCATGTCGATGTTGAGCAAGGGGAAGTCATCCTTTGGACAAGCTTTGTTTAGGTCCCTGAAGTCACTACATATTCTGACCCTACCATCCGATTTAGCCACCGGTACAATATTTGAAACCCATTCAGGATAATCTATGGGCTTGATAAACCTGACATCTAGCAGTTTCTTCAATTCTTCCTTCACCATGAGAGCCACATGCAGATGCATCTTTCTGAGCTTTTGTTTAACAGTCTTAGCTCCTGGAGCTAAAGATAAGTGATGCATGATGAGATTTGGATCAATCCCTGGCATGTCAGCATATGTCCACGCAAAGTTGACTTGCTTTCTTTTGAAGAAATCTGTAAATGCTAATTTTTCAGGTCCTGTGAGGGCCTTAGCCATGTGGATCATCCTAGGCTCATCCTCTGTGTTGACATTGGTAGGTTCTGCTAGTTCTATCAATATCGACGATCTCTCCTAATGTGTAAGATTGGGGAGAGGGTCAAGCCTTCCATCTTTCAGCACCTCAGAGAGGTTTTCACCATTGGATGCATCTTTGTTTTTACTATTTTGATGGTCTAATGCTGCCGCAGAGTGGTTTTCACTGTTAGACCCTTCTTTTATTTTGACATTCTTATGACTGAAAGGCTTGGTGCTCTCCTCAAAATAGGACTGCACATTGAGTTCTATAGCATAGCCAGCTTTGTGGTCTCCTGCAAGTATGTGATTTCTAAGCTCAAGGTAATCAATGATTGCGTCATCATTTTCGAAGGTGTCTAGTTCAGGGGTGGTACCTTCAAGGTCCCAGTCGATAAGTTTAGGGTGCACTAATTGTAAGAGACCATTAGGTTGGTCTGGTTCAATGGCATTGATGGTTAGGATAGAGTTATCAAAGGTGCGGACAAAGTCGGTGATGGTACTCTCTATTAGAGGGTCCGTCAAGGGGGAAACATTCCTTCCTCACAATTTTCACTATTGTTGTTATGTGGGTCAGAGTCTAATGGCCTAGCCCTTGGACCTTGTCTCTCGTTGGCATGGGTCGGGTCGTACTCGTGGACAATGTCAATATCCTTTTCGTCACAAGACATCTCAGAAAGGCTATCCCATTCATACTCGTTAGAATCAGTTTCGTTCCCCAGTTGCATTCATTGAATTTGTTCAACCAGATTACTAGTAGAGGTTTCTAGTTGTTTGCCTTTGTTCTTGTTGGTTCTATTGTTTCTTGGTGCTCCAGTGTAGCCTAGCCCTGTAGTGTCTTAGGCTGTTAAGGTATGAGGTTGGATGGGTTTAGTGATGCCATCTTTTCTTGATCCAAGTGGACTGTGTCCTTCATATCCCATTCTCTGTAGTATTTGGTAGCCTTGCCCATACTATTCTATTGGTATAGTGGGATGGTCATGTTGCATTGAGGAGCTAGCTTCATCTTTGTATAGCCATTGTAGGACATCTTTTTCATCACTTTCATCTTCTAGGCTTCCCCATTTCACAAATGGTCCTTTGGTTGGCTTCTCTATTGTGGGTGTTTTTAAGATAGGTCTCCCATAAGATCGAGGAGATAGGGGTAGTTGTGCCAAGTAGAGGGACTGAGATATCGTGTACTCACCCAAGCCTTTATCTTTGAGTTGGAGTTTAGGTTGGGGTGCACCTGAAGAAGAAGCAAGTGTAGTTGGGTCAACATGAGATGACGAGGATGCAGAAGCATGGTTGTTAGGGATTATGACTTCTGGTTTGGGCTGAATGGAGTTGCAGTATTGATAGGGGTTAGGGTCACCTGGGATGGTGATCTCTTGACCTTCATGTGAGAATTTGATACATTGATGGTATGTGGAAGGCACTACTTTCAAAGCATGTATCCATGGCCGTCCCAGAAGAATGTTGTATGCTAATTCCATGTCAAGGACTTGACAAGCCACATCTTTCACTACGGGGCCCACTCTAATTGGTAGGGTAACAATTCCTTTAGACGTTCTTTCTTCCTCATCATAGGCTTTTATGGTGATTTTTCTTTTCAGATCTATAGCCTTCTCTGAAAACCCCAATGTAAGGATTAGCTTCAATGTGTAGATATTCAAACCAGCCCCTCCATCGATTAGGACTCTTTTGATCTTGTGCTTGTGTATAAAAGCTTCAATGTGAAGGGAGGCGTTATGGGGTTGAGTGATAGACATATCATCCTTCTTAGTGAATGATAGGGAATGCGGTGAGGTGATGTGACTGACCATAGTTTGGAATTGTTCTTTAGCTAGGTTCATGGGAATGGAGGCTTCTACTAAGGCTTTGTCAAGTATGGACCTATGAGAAGGAGATAGATGCAGAAGTTCTAACATGGAGATATGTGTAGGTGTTTTGTGGAGTTGATCCACAATATTGTATTGACTAGACGGAGGAGCGGCAGCTCCTGTAAGGGTGACTTTGTTACTACGGGTAGTAACATTGCAGTCTGGATCCTTGTTGATAGTGATCACATTAATGTGTGAGTCACTTTCATAGATATGGTTAACAACATAGTCGTATCCGATATTTGTGTAATTTGCATTGTTAGAGCCACGGTTATTTCTGTTGGAAGGACCTCCTTGCTCATAGTTAGGAAGAGGATCCTTGAATGCCTGATGATCGTTGTTTGAGGTATGTCCTTTAACAGATATCTTATTTTGATCTATTAAGTCTTGGATTGTATGCTTGAGTGCAATACAATCATTTGTCTTGTGCCCCCTGTTTCAATGGTATTCGTAGAAATCATTATCATTCCACCAGTGGGGTTTGACCTTTGGCTCGTACTCCTGTGCTGAGGGAAGTGTTATGAGATTGTTGGCGATCACCTTTCGTAGAGCTGTTTCTAGTGATTCATCCAAAGGCATGAATGTTCTTTTAGGCTGAAAGTTGGTGAACCTAGATTGAGTATTTTTTAGTTTGTTTTGTGTGGGGTTATTTTGGGGTGTTGACAGGTTAAAAATTGGTTGTTTAGGTGCCGCATTTTTGGCATCTACCACCCCGTCATTCACAATGTTTTTGTTCTTTGTCCAAAACCTAGGTTTATCATTATTGGCATAGGTGTTAGGTGTGTCCTTATAGTGTTTGATCTAACCTTTTGCGAGTAGGGCTTTCTCTATGATGAGGCCCACCTCAATGACCTTGCTAAATGAAGTAGGACATTGGATTTGAACTTGGTAGCTTAGGTCTGTTTGTAGGTTGTGAACAAACATTTCTAGCATTTGGTGAGGGCACTTACTTGCTAGTTGTCTCCATCTCTGTAAGAAGGTGGCGAAAGATTCTCCCCCTTTCTGTTTGGTGTTACAGAGGTCCAATATTGAGATGTCGTGCTCAATATTGTATGAGAAGTGGGTGACAAATTTGTTGACAAGTTCATTGAATGTTTTGATACCAGGTGGCAGTCTAGAGAACCAATCCATGGCTTGTCCTCCCAAACTCCATGGAAATAGTCGCATAAGGTAAGTGTCGTTATGTGCGACCTCTAGGCAAGTAGCATTGAACTCCCTGATATGATCTCTTGGATCGCCCTTCCCTCGATATTTATCGAATTTAGGCATTTCAAATCTTGAGGGGAAGGGAATCATGATTAAGGACCTATCAAAAGGATATGTTGAAATATCCTCTAAGGTGTAATTTTTAGTTGATGTTCCTGTTTCCATGTCTGATAATCGTTGTTGGATAGTTTCGACTTTCTGGTTCATTAGACTTAAGGCATCCAAAGAGTCAATTGTTGCTTTGCTCTTATTCGTGGGTACTTCACCCTGTCTACTCCCTTCGGGGATTCTCTCTTCGTCAGTTTCTCTTAGGGCCTCTACATCATAATCTTTGGGAAGTTTTACTCCTAGGCTTGCTAGGTGTAAGAAGAATTTTGTAGGGTCTTGTGCAAGTACTCCATCCAATAGGCATTGAAATTTTGTGTCATGTTGCATTTTGAGGATCTCTTCCATGGAGGGTTCTTCGTCACTTTCGTGACCGTCAAAAATACTTTTCTCTGCCATTTCTAACTGTTTTTATTTTTGTAATCTTGTCAAGACCATGCAAGGTAGTAAAGAGATGGGATGAGGTGAGATTGGAAGATTTTAAGCAAGGTGCTAGGATGAAACACGGTTTTAGAAAGGTTCCTCTTAGATCTAGATGGTGTCAAATAAGGTGGGTATACAAAAGCAATAGTCAAAAGCTAGGATGTTAGGAATCCATTTACTTGACGTTGACTAGCCTTTGTACAATCCACTAGTGGAGTTCTGATAGAGAAGGATAAGTAATCCCTGATACTTGGAGGCTCACTAGGTCTTGTTTGAGATTTGATTTTGATCAAGAAGAATTTGACTATAACCTTGTTGGAAACTTGGAAAAAGATTTGGCGAGATTTTGGAAGAACAAGCAGCTATGGTGTGGATAAGAAGGAGAAATGGTTGATTTTGCAAGGTCTTTAACCAAAATTTTAAAACTAGAGCCGGTTTGAACTAGTTTTTGAAAAATATTGACAAAGTTTGCTCTTTGGAAGGTATAGTTTTTTGCTTTCAGGTTTAAATGTGCAACAACAGAAGGTATATGCGCAACAAGTTGATGCACATGCACAATATTGGTGAAGTTTCAAATGCGGCAAACTAGGGTTCAGATGCGCAATATTTAGCAGATGCGCAAAAGGTCAATTCAAATGCACAAAAAGTCGGTACAGATGCACAATTCTAGCTATTTTGCTTGTTTTCTCTAAATTTTAGAAATTTTGGATCGTTTTATGGATTTTTGCTATTTTTGGTTTGAAAGATTTGGTGTTTCTGTTGAGGTTGATGTTCAATTATAGCAAAAACACAGTAAACACATAGAAGTTTTCCATGATTTTTATCTTTTTATATTTTTTTAAATTTTTGGACTATTGTGACTCAAAGACAAGCACAACCTAGGCTGGATGTGACAATATTCGTTGAATCCTCTAGCTGTGCCACTCAAAGCATGTAGCTCTAGAATCTGGTAGCACCAACTCCCCTCCACGGCACTCACTTCTCACGCATACCAGATCCGAGTTTCCTTAGGCTCGTACCCACACCGAACCTTAGGATTGTCCCTGCTACCTCTACTAAGAGTCACTTGAATCGAGGCTACTTCAAGGGCTCTACCCTTTGCATCAACAAATAGGGGTTTTTGGCTTGCTACATAATTGGTTCTTAGTTAGGGCAATCATTCGAGTGGTTACACATGCAGCGGCACTACTCTCCGTTATGGAGTCTCCCAGCCTCACAGGGTTGTGCTTATGAGGGTTTATGGGGAGGTTGGCCGTCGGTGTAACATAGCAGCACTTGTTGCTTGAGGTTTTCACCCCAAGCACAATTTATTTTAAGTGGCTTGGTAGGGCTTGGCTTTAGCTTGTTACCACTCAGGGTCGTTCCCACTTGGACAAGCATGCATCCAAGGGCAGGCCCCCCTAAAGGTTTGACAAATAGAATGACAAGTCTGGCACTTTGATCACCCAGTTAAGGGGAGAGCATAAGCCTATTATCATTCACAATCACAGAAAACACTTGTTAATCCAACTTAGTTAAAAGTAGAAAAACTATATGAGTTAAGCTACTTGTGCACTCACACGATTGTTAACTTGGAAGTGTTTAGATCATAGCATTGTTCATTCCCCATTTGTTAACTTTGAAAGTGATTAAGACATAGCATTGTTCATTTTCTGTTTGTAAAGATATCAGTGGCCTACTTTTAGGAAAATAGATTCAACAATGCATAGATAACCATTGGGTTCAATTACTTCCTTCCTAGTTTAGAAGACTATGTGAAGTATTGTATGAGATGCACTTGTTACTTTCACCCCTAGTTAGTCTAAATGGACTAGACAAATCATCTAAATTACCTAATCTAGCCACTACCCCTGTAAAACAGATGTTAACTCAATATGTAAAATCCACAAAAACCATACAACAAAAGCACAATACAGATGCGTAACACTGCAACCTGAATGCACAAAAACAGGGAGTGTATGTGACTTTTAAACAAATGCGCAAATACAGACAGCAAATGCACAAGAATCAGAGGTACAGGCACAATAACAGCATATGTGTAGTTTGACAAAATAGATGCGCAACGATACAGGGTAATGCACAACTCTGACAGATGCATAATAAAACTAAGTATATGCGCAAATTGAGCTCAGGTGCCACAGTAATGATTGGATGTGCAACTTAGGAGGTCAAATGCACAATTGTGGAGGTCGTATGCGCAATATTGTCACATGCGCAACTACGAAGGTCAAATGCACAACTGTGGAGGTCGTATGCGCAATATTGTCATATGCGCAACTGCGGAGGTCAAATGTGCAACTGTGGAGTTCGTATGCGCAAGAAGGCTGTCAGAGACCTGTTCTTCACCTGCACGGACCTCTAACTAAAAACACTTATTTTTTTGATTAGTAAAGGGGCAAGAGCCCCATGGTGGGTGCCAAAATGTGAGGAGGAGAAATGTGGTTTAAATCAAACTAATGAAAACATATAAAACCCAAACACCAATGGAAGTTGAAAGCAAAGAAGATTAAAACCAACACAAGTGAATATACTTACAATCTCTTTTACCTATCATTTTCCATTATTTGCCTATCTTTCTTTGATCTTGATTGTGAAGCCCTCAAAAGCTTTCCTTGCTTGCTTGCTTGTTGAAGATGACAAAGGAAGAATGGCTGTAGTACCTGTTTGTGTTGAATGTGAGCTTCAAACACATGATAATGGAGGACACTTGAAATAGAATGAATAAGAGAAGAAGAGAAATTTTGGTATAGTTATTTTGCCAAATGAAGTGCCTCCCCAATGGCTTAGAAGAGGGTTTTATTTATAGATTTTCAAAAAAGGTAATGGAGGGTGAGGATCAAAAGATGAGATCAATGGCACTCATTTTTTATGAATCTTTAATTCATAATGGATGAATTAAAAATTCTTTATTTGAGAATAGTGGATTATGACAATTGAATTAAGAATTCAATAGTGGAGGATAGTGGGGAACATTGAATTAAATATTCAATTGGTGAGGGCTAGTGGGGAACATTGAATTTAAATATTCAATTGGTGAGGGCTAGTGGGGAACATTGAATTTAAATATTCAATTGGTGAAGGCTAGTGGGGAACATTGAATTAAATATTCAATTTGGTGAAGGATAATTGATTTAAAGATTTATTTTGGAAAATGGAGGATATTGGCTAATTAAATATTAAGAATATTTAATTATATGTGCTACATGGTGAGGTGGAAGAGATGAGGTGGATTTTGGACTTTAGACATTAGAAGAATTGAGGGAATTTAATTAAATAAAATGACTTTATTTAGTTATGGGATAATGAAACAATCAAATAAATTTTGAATATTTATTTAATTGACAGAAGAAAATAAGAATTAAGATAAATATTGAAATATTTACTTAATTTGACCCGAGCCAATTTTAGGTGTATACACTATGTTGTCCAAATTGTGTTTTATTTAAATTATTGTATAAAAAAGATAGTCTATAAAATAATGTTCCATTATACAATTGATGTATATATGTTCATACAACCAATATTTTTTTTTTAAGCCATATTTGATTATATTTCTTTGAAATTGATACATGTATGATTTATCCAATTGTTGTCAAACATTAAATAATGCTTGCATTTGTTGATAGGTAGAAGATATTGATGAAATACATACTAATACCCAAGATCCAACTAGGTTATTAAGATTTGGACAGGATGATCCAAACCATCCTTTAAACAATACCAGGGGAAAAAAAAGCATTATTGAAGAGAATACTATCAGCTAAGAAATTTGAAGAGCTAATGAGGTCCACATACACTGATGACATGCCACCTAGCCTTAATGATGATGATCATGATAATGAAAATGTAGTGTATGAAGAAGGATTGAATGAAATGCTTACAGATTTCTTTGGGGATGAAAACAATGATGACAATAATGAACATATGGTTGACAATAACGATGATAGCAGGGGTAATTACCACCAACATAATGTTGATGATAACAACCTGAAAGACTCCATCAAGCAAGCAGCAAAGACACCTGTGTTCAAATCGGGTGCAAGTAGAACCTCTAAACTGGCATGCACATTAATATTATTAGAAATCAAGTCACTATTTGGTTGGTCAGACAAAGGATTCACTACCCTACTGAAGTGAGTTGAAATCTATTTCTTACTTTGCAATTGTCAATTGGTGTACACAATTCATAAACATTCATCAACTTCGTTTATATTTCTTTAAGGGGATTTTAAAACCATATATTGTATATAATTAGTCCTAGTATAGATTGACATATAAAACATGTTCATCATAAGTCAAATCATTCAATTGATTTAATCTCTGGCAATCTTACAGGGCACTAAAAACTAAAATATTCCCTGAAGATAATGTGTTCCCATCAACTTTTAGAGAGGCACGTTTGTTGTTGGTTGAGTTGGGGATTGAATATAAGAAAATTCATTCATGTAAAAATGATTGCATTTTATACAGAGATGAATATCAAAACAAGGTAGAATGCCCTGTATGCAAAGAGAAGAGATATCGTATAGATGTTCAAGGTCCTATAGTTCTAAAGAAGGTTTTATGTCACATGCCAATTATACCTAGACTTCAACGAATGTTTCGTTGCAAGTCACTTGCACAATTTATGGACTAGCATGCAAAGAATAGGAGTAAAGATGGATTCATGTGAATTTTGGCTGACTCTAAAGCAATGAAACATATAGAGGAAAAATGGCCAAGAAAATTCAAAGATGAACCCCATAGTATCAGGTTTGGTCTTGCAATTGATGGAGTGTGCCCATTCTCTTTCCTGAGCTCAAATTATAGTGTTTGGCCAATTGGATTGATAGTATACAATATTCCCCCATGGATGAGTGTTAGAAAGGAGCACCTTATGCCGACTCTCATTGTTCCAGGAAAACATCAAGTTAAAAACATGGATGTTTATCTTCTGCCTTTTATTGATGAGATGCAACTACTATGGAAAGGCATAAGAATGTATGACATATCACATCACATCCCCATCAAATAGGTCCTTCATATTGTACGGTGTGCTATGTTGGGCTATTCATGATTTACCAGGACTTGGTGTTTGTTCTGGTAAGATAAAATATTTACGTATTTACACTCATAATTTATTTTCATCCCAACATTCATACTTAGTTTTATACTATTTTTTTGATGTTATTAACATTACTTATTGAATTATAGGGCTTCAAACAAAGGTGATATTTTCATGTCTAAGATGTCCAAAACAATTTCAAGGGTGGTATTCTAAAGATCTACATAAATTTATTTATGCAAACAATAGGGTTTTTCTACCACTAGATCATAAGTTTAGAAATCGCCTGAAGAATCAATTTGATGGAAAAGTTGAAAATAGAGGCCCTCCCATGATTATGGGTCCAAGTGATTGGCTTAAGAAGTATGAAGATGCTGAATTGAAAGGTTGGGAGGATTTTTTTGATCGGGGGCAATTCAATTGAAGAACCAGAACAAGTTGTAGTTAATATGCCAGAAGGAGTGAAAAGGAAATCCATATTTTATGAGCTCCCTTATTGGAAGGATCTATTAATATCTCACCTATTAGATCCTATGCATGTCTTCAAAAATATCCTAGATTCTATATTCTGACATATATTAGGCAAAGAGAAGGACACCTTGTCTTCGAGGAGAGATATTGCTCTTTTGCGTACCAAAATTGATAGAAAACATTTGTATCCAAATAGGGAAAATAAAACATATGTAGAAGCTCCATGGATTTTGAAAAAAAGGAGCTAGACCAACTAAAAAATGTCATCCATTCAATAAGGACACCTACTGGCTATGTGTCATCATTGGCTAAAGCTTTTACAGTTGATGGACATATCAAAGGATTTAAAACACATGATTTTCATAATTTTATGAAGGTATTATATATCATCATTTAACATTTACTGGTAACATTTATTAAGTACTAAATATATTTTGATATCATTATGTTGTGTGAGAAAAAAATACTAATGACCCTTTCATAAATGTGTTTTATAGCATATCATACCATTGACAATTAGGGGGGATTCCTGTCTTACAGTTGACTTAAGGAATGCCATAAGTCGATTGTCAGCATTTACAAGGTATGTGGTTAATGTGTGAGAGACATAGATATATTATATTGCATATTAATTTTTGACTAAAGGTTCATACTAATTTACTATTCTTATATTAGGTGGGTGACCTCGAAGGAGATCCATGAATGTGAAGTGCCAAAATGGAAGAAGGAAATTGCAGAAATTGTATGTGTATTTGAGAAGGAGCTCCCTACAAGTTTCATGGACCTACAAGTCCATTTACTTATACACCTAGTCGATGACATTGAATTGGTGGGTGTCGTATCAACGAGGTGGTTGTTTTTCTTTGAGATGTACATGAAAACTCTAAAAAGATATGTCCGACAAAAGGCACATCCAGAGGGTTGCATGGCTGAAGGGTATGTATTGAATGAAGCATTTTTCTTCTTGTGTAAATTCCTTGGTAAGGATTTTGAAGATGGGTCATGCTTTTGGGATGAAGAACGAGCATCATATATTATTGATGGAGAAAAACCACAATGTAATGGTGTTCAAGTAGAAATTAGTAAGTAAATTCATAATCAGTGTGGTTTTTTTTTCTTGCAATCATTAATTCACTCTGTAATTTATTTGTCAAATTAACAACATGACATTTCGAGTTTGAAATAAACATGTTGACATGTAATAGGTGTAGACAAAAGTGCTATACTCGACAAGTTCATTCTGTACCACATGGACTTTATGAACAAATGGATTGATTCATATGATAAAAAGAGAGAAGTGTTAGAAGAAAGGAGACAATTTAAGAGATCGAACCCAAGGAATACTCCACTTCCCACTGATCTGCTTGGGGAATGGGGCAAAGATTGCACATTAGAATGGGTTACTAAATAAATTCAAAATCAAATAGAAGATGCAAGTATAGATTCAAACATAACAGAAGATGAAATCAACATGTCTAGAGGATGTGAAAGAAAGGTACAGTTGGAATTTTACAAAATGTTGTTTCCTTATAGCTTTGACACTATTAACTATATTAATATTCATCATTATATTTGTTTTCACTTAAATAAATGGTCTTTCACAGGTGAGGAAATATCCAGCAATGTGGGCATATGGTCGACATTATCGTGTAGAAAGTGTAGATGTAAAGAGATGATCCTTCGATTGTGGCATCATGGTTGACTTCAAGAAATCCAGTTGATCAAGCTCAAAAGATAAGAATATAATTGAAGGGAATCTATAATATGTTGGTAAAATACAGGAAATTAGTGAGTTGGATTACTGCTCTTTTAAATGTTGTATTTTTAAGTGAAGATGGTATGAAGCATTTGAGAGGACACAAAGACATGATACCCATAGTGGAATGTTTTCTATAGATTCCTCATGTTTCCTACCGGAGGATAAGGATCCTTATGTTCTACCAATTCATTGTGAGCAGGTATTTCTTTAACTCAAACAAGAAGTGGTAGTGATCATTAATCTATTAATTCATAGTTTATTGTGAATATATACATGTGTTTATTAATCAATAAAATTGTTATACCATACATCTAATATATGTATGTCATCCATGTGCAGGTATTTTTCTATGAAGATATTTTGGACCCGAAATGGATATTTATCATACATTATGATCCAAGATTAAGGCATGTATTTGACGATGCATTAGTGGATACTGAGGAAAACAATGATGGCTAACAAAATGAGAGAGAGGTATTAGAGAACATAGAAGAAATTGACATCCATGATGATGTTGAAGATGGTTATGTTCAATAATAAGAAGACAACAATCAAGAGTTGGATGATGTTATGGAAGACAACAATATGGATGGTATACAAAATGATGATCCAAATACATCTGGTAACAATATAGATGGTCTACAGTCAGATTTCAATGATGATGAAGATGATGGAGGTCAATATGAGGATGATGATAATATTAAATACTTGAAAGAACATATGAACATTGACAATGATACACTGGATGACATTGTAGTAGATAGTAAAGTTAATGACCAAGACCTCTAAATTTTTAGAACTATTTGCAATCCATGTTTAAAAAAGGATGATTAAATTGTTGGCAATAATGTTAATTAAATGGATTGTTCAATTATTGACAAATTACCTATTGCAGTATCCTTAAATTGTTCAATCTTTGGTATGAATTGTTGGCAATAATGTTAATTAAATTTTTTTATCTTTAATTATTTTTCATATATATCCTTAATTGTATCTATGCCATGTTATCTTGTGATAAGTACTTGAGTAAGACCATCAATGAAATATGAAGTGGACATATTATCATCTATATTAGCTAATTGATTGCACAAATATTTCAATTTATCAACAATCTCATGTTTCTATTCATTTTCAACACTTTTAATAAAGACATCATGATCATAATATTCTTCTTCATCATTAGAATGCAACATGTGATCGTCATAGGAAGTAGGAGAAAGAGGTAGTCATGTTTGCAAGGTGAGGGTTTGACCTAGTGCTTTGTTGAAGGGGACATAAGGATCCTAGATGTTTCTTAGGAATGCAAAATTAAAGGCATTGGGTTGTTTCCAACAAATGCAAACCACAAAAATCTCAAAATAAAAAATCAATCTTTTTTTATCCTAAACATAGGCATGGAAATTGTGAGTTCAAAAAAATGTAGGGAAATAAATCATACCCTATAATAGAAGATTTAAGGCCAATCCTAGATTTAATTAAACTTTAAAGTACAAGGAGTTGAGAGTAGAATAAAATATTGAGATATTAAGTAATTAAGATAGAGAAATGAAATAGTTGAGAAGAAATACAAAAATTATTTGATCTTTTTAGCATGATGTCAAATGTGAAGTGTGTGATTAACTATTGTAGAAAAAGAATGAAAACTAAGATTTTCTACTAGAATAATGATCATGAGATTGTTGCAGTGATAAACTAATTTTTTGCATTCCTTCTTCAGTTGTCCTCTTTTTCCATATTTCCAAAACTTTACTCTTATCATCCTAGGGATTCTAGATTTTCCTCTTGACTTGGATTGACATTTATAACATTCCCTTTTATATCCACTTTTGTCCTTGGGCCTTTGCGGAACATGCAAGGCATCCTTAGAACCTTCATCATTGAACTTTCTCCTCATATCTCCATTGAGCATTGTAACAATAAAGGATTCCATAGTCACCTTTGCAACACTACCATTTATAACAAGCATTATGTTCTCCTAATTTTTGGGTAAAGAAAAAAGTGAGAAGATACATTTGTCTTCCTCATCAAGTTTAACATTTATTGAACCTATTTGACTCAAAATCATATTAAAGGTGTCAAAATGTAGACTGTTGAGTACATGTGTCTTAGATTTACAGGCATCGATGAGTGTTGATCATTTCAATGGGACTAAGGTACTTGGCCCAATGATGGACCGACATGCTTGGTGTCGTGTATCAATGTGACTTGTGAGATCTACGTGATTGGAAGTTGCCTCTCCAGTGCTTTGTGTCTCTCTGATGAGGGCTTGGCATCAGTGGGACATGACACTTCGGTAAGAGTCTCATAGGGTCTTTGTGTTGCTCTGATGAAGGTTGACATCGGCGAGACCTGACATGTACTATGACTCTCTCCGACACTCTGGGTCACTCCAATGAAGGCTCTGTATCAGCGTAACAATAGTTGTCAGTCTAGCTTTGAAAGGTCATTCTGATGGTTTGTGTCTTTTCGATGGAGGTTATGGATCAGTAAGATTATAACTATTGGCACTGTTTGGAAAAGTCACTCCATTGGTTGTGGTCACTTTGATGTGACATCAGCCAGGGTCTTCTCGATGGTCATTAACTATAGACTGTTGGTCTCATCGATAGCAAAAGTGCCGATGGTTAACTATCTTGTGGTCGTGTACATAAACTACAAAAGTGGCCGTTGACTGGTGCATGTGGGACTATTGAGGTCTCACAAATCTAAACAGTCGTGGAAATGGTTATGAGCTGGGGTGCTAGGAATGGTTTGATAGTGGTGACATGGCCTCCTTGACATGGCAAAAGGATAGAAAAGCCAATGTTGTATTGGCAATACATATCACAAATATTGTCAATTGAACAGTTGCCTTTTGTAACTGTCTGGTCCATTATGGTAGTCGAATTGAATGTTCTCTTCTGTAATGTGATATATTAATGCATGGTAACAGAGGATAGTGTGATGAGAGACAGATAGAGAGAAGAGGAGTGACTGTTGAATAATCTCCAGATGGAACAAGATGTTAATCTCCATGAAAGGGCTTAGTGCCTAAATTGTATTGTAACTGTATTTTCTGTTGTTGAATAATACAATGGTGATCTGGGCTTTTGGAGTGTGGGGTTTTTTACCTAAAAGGGTTTTCCCCACGTAAATATGTGTTCATCTCTTATGTTCCATTTTTCATGTTTAATGGTTCTATTATTGAAATTGTATAATGGTTATTGTTGAAACTCATTAATGTTGCTTGTACTTTCCTCTAAGGGTTAATGTTGGAAATGAACTATGTCTGATTCTGCTTTGTGGCATAGTTGTGAGTGTTTTTGAGGCAATCTCCTAAAATTTAAAGTTACCAAAGACACCACTGTTCTTAGATGTTCATTCTAAGTTGCACTCATTTCCTTACAACCCCTAACCCCTAAACCATAAACCCTAAATAATGCCCCTAAGCCCTAACTCGACCCTGAACTGCCATAAACCCTAAACCCCTAAATCCTAAACCGCAAACCCCTAAACCCTAAACACTAAACCCAAGCATCCCTAAACCTCTATCTCCCTATCTCCCTATCTAGCCCTATCTCTATCATTCCTCTACCTCTAAATATCTCTCCCTATGTCTCTAGCCATGTCCCTCACTCTTTATATCTCCTTATTGGTCCTCTCTCTCTAAACACTAAACCCTAAACCTCTAAACCTTAACCCCTAAACCATAAACCCTGAACCCTAAATAATGCCCCTAAACCATAAACCTTAAACCCTAGTGTATACACCTAAAATTGGCATGACTCTACTTAAATAAATATTTTAAATATTTATATCGTCTTCACATTCCTCTATCAATAAATAAATAAATTTATTTATTTGTTTGATTCATCTCCTCTCATTTAATTAAATAAATTACATTTATTTAATTAATTTAAATTCATCTACACCAACTTCATTTTCTAAATAATTAAATAATTTTAATTATTTAATTAAAATCTTTTATTATTCCAAATTTAAATAAAATGCAATTTTATTTAAATAAAATCTTAAATCTCCACTAAATAAAATATGTTTAATATTTTATTTTCCTCTAAAATATCTACAAATAATTAAATAAATCTATTTATTTAATTATGGTTTCTTATCTTCTAAAAATTTTCATATCTTCTAAAAATATATTCTTCTTGTCATACAAAAAGAAAAAGCTGAGTTAAAGCAACTTTAAAGCAACTGTGCTCTTAAATTAGAAAAATAAATTCTAATTTAAGAAAAACAAAACTCATCCTCATCAACAAAGTAGTTTACTCAACATAACTTCTTTTTGAATGATACATGTCCTTCTTCTATTGGTTGCACGTTCCTCAACCATCCTCCTCCATTGATTTTCACTTTTCTTCTCAACCATTGATCTTCTTCTACACAAGTCTATAAATACAACCCTCTTCTTCTTCATTTCATATCCATAGCTTGAGAAAACTTATGCTGTAGAAACACTAGCGCGCCTTTGGCACCCTTATCTCCATAGCATCACTTATCATCCATCAATAGTGTGTTGAAGCTCATCTTCAATCACACAAAAATATCCTAGCCAACTTCATCTTGTCATCTTGAGGACTTCGAAGCAAGGAAGCAAGCTTCTTGAGGGCCAACATTCATCTCCATCAAGATCAAGATAGAAAAGGCGAGCAATAGAAGACGCAAGGTAAAGGTGTAAGTATCACATTTTGTTGTTTTTAAATCTCCTTTTCCTTCACATTTTATTGATGTTTGGGGTTTTTTTATTAAATTAATTATCCCATTTTTACCCTCACATTTTGGCTCCCATCGTGGGGTCCTTGCCCCTCTATCTAATAAAAAATTGAGTTTTTCTAAGTGACAGGTCCGTACAGGTGCCATACAAGGTTCTGACAGAGGCATCCAATGCATTTATCCTCCAAACTGGCGCATCTACCTCTTGCTCCGATGCATACATAAGTTTGGCGCATTCACTCTCTGTACCAGTGCTTTCACCTTCTGTTCTGGCACTTCTAAAGAAATGACGCATAAGCACTCTATTTCAGTGCTCCTGCCTTCTGTTCCAGCACCTATGGTCATTTGGCACATCCACACTCCACAACGATGCTTTTACATAGTTTTATGGTGCATTTACTAAACTAACGCATTTGTATCCCATTCTTGCACTTTTGACACTAGTCTTAGCACATATGTACAATGCCGCATGCAAGCTCTATTTCTGCGCATTCAGATTGTATTGCAGTGCTTCTGCTTCTATTCTGCACTATAGTTTTTAGGATTTCTTGTGATTTTTTGATTGAGCTAAAATCTTGTCTTGCAGGATTAGAGGCTAGAGTAGTTCATTTAGATGCATTGATTAATTCATCTAGTTTAATTAAGGGGAAAAAGTAAAAAAAATGCATGCATGCAAATTCCACCTAGTCCATAACTAGGAAGAGAGTAATTGAGCCACTGCTATAACTGCATATTGCTATCTTACAAACGGGAATGAACATTACTATGTCTTAAACACTTCAAAGTTAACAACTGCGTGAGTGCACAAGTAGAATAGCCCATTTAGTTTTTCTACTTTTAACTAGGTTTGGATTAATCAGTGTATTCTGTGACTATGAATGACAATAGGCTTATGCTCTCCCCTTAATTGGGTGACCAGAACACCAGACTTGTCATTCCATTTGTTTAACCTTTAGGGGGGCCTGCCCTTGGATGCACGCCTATCCAAGTGGGAATGACCCTAAGTGGTAATAAATTGTGCTTGAGGTGAAAACCTCCTGCAACGAGTGCTGCTGTGTTACACCGACGGCCAACCTCCCCCAAAACCCTCTAAGGCGTAACCCTTAGAGGCTGGGATACTCCATAATGGAGAGTAGTGCCACCGCACGTGTAACCACTCAAACAGTTTCCCTGACTACGAACCAATTGTTTAGCAAGCCAAAAACCCCTATTTGTTGATGCAAAGGGTGGAGCTCTTGAAGCGGCTTCGATTCATGTGACTCTTAGTAGAGGTAGCAGGGACAATCCTAAGGTTCAGTGGGGGTACAAGCCTAAGGAAACCCAGATCTGGTATGCGTGAGAAGTGAGTGCTGTGGAGGGGAGCCGGTGCTACCAGATCCTGGAGCTACATGCTTTGAGTATGCACAACTAGAGGATTCAATGAATATTGTCCTATCCAGCCTAAGATGTACTTGTTCTTGAGTCAAATAGTCCAAAAATACAAAAAAATAACAAAAGATAAAAATCAAGAAAACTTCTATGTGTTTGTTGTGTCTGTGCCATAATTGAAAACAATTTCTCAAAGCACCCAAGTTTTCAAACCAAAAATAGAGAATTTCTCAAAAAAATGTTCCAAAAAACTATGAAAACCAAGCAAAAACCAGAATTACGCATTTGCCCCGACTAGCGGTGCATTTGCTGAGACTTTTAGCGCATTTGATATCTATCACGGCACATTTGAACTAAAACCAGAGTGGTGCATTTGATACGACTCGTGGCACTTCTGCACTCTATTGTGGTGCATTTAAACTGCTGCGCATTTAAAACCAGAAAGCAAATTCTGTACCTTCCAAGAGCAAAACCGTCAAATACTTTTCAATAACCATTTTCCAAACCTATTTAAATTTTTTAAAATCTGACTAAGATTGTGCAAATCAACTATTTCTTTCTTCTTCCACGTCATAACTACTTTTCATCTAAAATCTCACCAAATTCTTCCAAAATCCAACAAGGTTAGAACCAAGTTATTTAAGGATCACATCACATCTCAAACAAAACCTAGTGAGTCTCCTCTATCAAGGATCACTTATCCTTCTCTATCGGAACTCCACTAGTGGATTGTGCTAGACTAAGTCAACATCAAGCAAATGAATTTCTATCATCCTCGCTTCGACTATAGTTTTGTTTGTCCAACTTTGTTTGACACCACCTAGATCTAAGAAGAACCTTGCTAAAATCTTGTCACCTTCTAGCACCTTGCTCAAAAACTCATTCCATCCCATCTCTAGTTATCTCTTGCATGGTCTTAACTAGATTACAAAAACAAAAATAGATTGAAATGGCTAATAAAAGTATTCCAAACGCTCACGAAAGTGAGGAAGAAATTTCTATGGATGAGATTCTTCAAACGCAACATGACCCAAAATTTCAATGCCTATTAGAAAAGGTACTTGCTCAAGACCCTACCAAATTATTTTTACATCTAGCACATCTAGGAGTCAAGCTCCCTAAAGATTTTGACGTAGAGGCTCTCAAAGAAACTGAGGATGAAAGAAACCCTGAAGGAAGTAGACATGAGGAAGGAACACCTTTAGACAAAAGCAAGATAACTAATGATCCTATGGATGCCCTAAGTCTAGTGAACCAACAAATCCAAACATTACAACAACAATTCAAAGACATCAAAACAAGGGCATCGACTAAACATTACACCCTAGAGGATATTTCACCATATCCTTTTGATAGGACCTTGATCATGATTCCTTTCTCCTCAAAATTTGAGGTACCAAAATTTGATAAATATCGAGGAAAGGGTGATCCAAGAGACCATATCAAGGAATTCAACGTGGCTTGCCTAGAGGTCGTACATAATGACACTTACCTTATGTGACTATTTCCAAGAAGCTTGGGAGGACAAGCCATGGAGTGGTTTTCTAGACTACCCCTTGGTATTAAAAAAATCAATGAACTTGTAGACAAATTTGTCACCCACTTCTCTTACAATATTGAGCACGACATCTCAATATTGGATCTTTGTAACACCA
Source organism: Cunninghamia lanceolata (assembly GCA_027924645.1). NCBI lineage: Eukaryota > Viridiplantae > Streptophyta > Pinopsida > Cupressales > Cupressaceae > Cunninghamia > Cunninghamia lanceolata. Next base: position 11,258,000 of record BSBN01000828.1, on the reverse strand, counting down.
AACAAAAAGGTGGAGAATCTTTCGTCGCCTTCTTACAAAGATGGAGACAACTAGCAAGAAAGTGTCCGCACCAAATGCCTGAAAAACAAATGCTGGAAATGTTCGTGCACAACTTACAAACCGACATGAGATATCAAATACAAATCCAATGTCCTACTTCCTTTGGCAAGGTCATTGAGATGGGTCTCATCATTGAAAAAGCTCTAATTGCCAAGGGTCAAATAAAACTCTATAAGGACACTCCTAGTACCAACACCAACATAGACAAACTGAGATTCTAGACGAAAAACAAAAATGTTGTGAATGACAGGGTGGTAGATGCCAAGAATGTGGCACCTAAGCAACCAATTTTCAATTTATCAACTCCTCAAAACAACCCCCCACAAAACAAACCAAGAAACATTGAATCTCGGTTCACCAACTTTCAACCTAGGAGAAAATTCACCCCTTTGGGAGAATCCTTAGAAACTTCCCTATGGAAGCTAATCATGAACAAGATCATAACACTTCCAACTGCGCGAGAGTATGAACCCAACATCAAACCCCATTGGTGGAATGATAATGACTTTTGTGAATTCCACCGAAACAGGGGGCACAAAACAAATGACTGCATTGCGCTAAAATATATGATCCAAGACTTGATCGAACAAAACAAAGTATCACTTGACGGGCATACCTCCAATAGTGATCATCAGGCATTCAAGGATCCACTTCCAAACTATGAGCAGGGAGGACCTTCCAACCAAAACAACAGTGGATCCAACAACGCAAATTACACAAATGTCATCTTTGACTATGTTGTTAACCATATCTCGAAAGGTGATTCACACATCAATGTGATCACTATAAACAAAGATCCAGATTGTAATGTTACCACCCGCAACAATAGAGTCACTCTTAGAGGAACCTCTGCCCCTTCGGCTAATCAATACAGTATCGTGGATCAGCTACATAAAACCCCTGCACATATGTCCATGCTAGAACTTCTACGTCTATCCCCATCTCATAGGGCCATACTTGACAAAGCTCTTTCTGAAGCTTTCGTCCCAACAAACCTCACTGAAGAGAAGTTCCAAACCATGGTAGGTCACATCACCTCACCTCATTCTCTATCATTCACTGAAAAGGATGATATGTCAATCACCCAACCCCATAACGCCTCTCTTCATATTGAAGCCTTCATTCACAAGCACAAGATAAAGAGGGTCCTAATAGATGGAGGAGCCGGTTTGAATATTTTCACCTTGAAGCTAATCCTTACATTGGGGTTTTCAGAGAAAGCTATAGATCCGAAAAGAAAAATCACCATAAAAGCCTATGATGAGGAGGAAAGAACTTCCAAGGGAATTGTTACTTTACCAATTAGAGTGGGACCCATAGTAAAAGACGTGGCTTGCCAAGTCCTTGATATAGAGCTAGCATACAACATTCTTCTTGGGAGACCATGGATACATGCTCTGAAAGCAGTACCTTCGACATACCATCAGTGTATCAAGTTCCCTTACGAAGGTCAAGAGATCACCATCCAAGGTGATCCCAACCCATTTCAGTATTGTAACTCTATCCATCCTAAACCTGAAGTGGTGATTCCTAACAACCGTGCCTCTACTTCATCCTCATCTCGTGTTGACCCAACTACACTTGCTTCCTCTTCAAAGACGTCCCAACCTGACCTCAAACTCAAGATAAAGGTTTGGGTGAGTACACAATCTCCCAATCCCTCTACTTGGGGCACTGAAGGATGAAAGGCTTGACCCTCTACCCAATCTTACACATCAGGAGAGATCTTCAATATTGATAGAACTAGCAGAACCGATCAATGTCAGTACAGGTGATAATCCTAGAATGATCCACATGGCAAAGGCTCTGACAGAACAAGAAAAACTAGCATTCACTGATTTCTTCAAGAGGAAACAAATCAACTTTACTTGGACATATGCAGACATGCCTAGGCTAGATCCAAATCTTATAATGCATCATTTATCTCTATCTCCAGGAGCTAAACTAGTAAAGAAAAAACTCAGAAAGATGCACCCACATGTGGCCCTCATGGTAAAAGAAGAACTGAAGAAACTATTGGATGTCAGATTCATCAGACCGATAGACTATCCTAAGTGGGTTTCGAACATAGTACTAGTTGCCAAACTAGATGGAAGAGTTAGAATATGTAACGACTTCAGGGACCTAAACAAAGCTTGTCCGAAAGATGATTTCCCCTTACTGAACATTGACATGATTGTAGACCTTACAGCAGGGCACACCATGTTGTCACTAATGGATGGTTTTTCTGGATACAAGCAAATAAAAATTGCACCTGAAGATCAACACAAGACTGCATTCACATGTCCTTGGGGCACCTATTGTTGGTGTGTCATGCCATTTGGTTTGAAAAATGCCGATGCAACATATCAGAGAGCTATGACCACAATCTTCCACGACATGATGCACACTATAATGGAAGACTATGTTGATGATATTCTAGAAAAATCACTCACAAGAGGACACCTGGCAGTACTGGACAAAATCTTTAACAGACTGGAAAAGTTTAACGTGCGCCTCAATCCCAAGAAGTGTGTATTTGGAGTAACCTCAGGAAATCTACTTGGATACATAGTGTCTACTAATGGAATAGAAGTCAATCCAGCTAAAGTGAAGGCCATCATGGAAATGCCACCCCCTAAGAATCTCACTCAACTAAGGTCTCTACAGGGAAAACTGCAATCTATCAGAAGGTTCATTTCTCAATTGGTAGACAAGTGCCACCCTTTTTCTCACCTTCTACACAAGAACATCCCTTTCAAATGGAATGAGTCATGTGAGCAGGCATTTCAGTAGTTAAAAGAATATCTCATGAAGCTACCTGTATTGATGCCACCGATTCAGGGTAAACCGCTGCTACTATATATCTGTTGGCAAGAGACACTATATGGATTCATGGTTGTTGTCATTGATGGCAACAAAGGTCATTCCACATATCCGCAAGTCATGATATATCTCTACCGGAAGTCAGATTGAAGATTGTTGTGGTCCGGTGAACAAGAACAGAGCATGTGGCAAGGTCCGACAGATTGGTCCGGATCTCTCAGAGGAAGTGTCTTGGCACAGTGCGGATCTGGGGAAGTCAAGAGGACTATCTTGAGTAGTATATTCCAAGGATTTAGCCTCCGGAGATGGACAAGGAAAAAGATATGAATAGTTGAGTACCGGATTCCTGAGAGACAGTAAAAACAGAGGAAGAACTGACTGACAGAGTATCAAACTACTTTCCGGATGTGTTACAGATGATGATAAAGGTTGCGGAGGCATGAATCATGTTTGGCCGACATAATTGATGATATCTACAAGTATATGCTTGATCCGCATTGATTGGTGAGCAAGGATTCAGCCGACAGAACTAAGTTTGTAAGAAACTAGACTGTTCCGGATGCCGACTAGAAAGATGATGAAATTACTTGTGCGGATATATATAGAGGATGGATTTAGTTGTAAAGGGTGTGAATGTGTGAAAGGATATGCGAACAAATCCAGAGTAGAGCAGAAGTAGCAAGAAAGATCCGGTATGTGAAAGGATAGCAGACTAAAGAACAGAGGAAAGATGAAGTGCAGCAGATCAGTATACTGAACTTAACCGGAACTGAACTCCAGCATATGCAGATGCTTCCAATCAGTTCAAGACTGTGATTCTTATCACTTTGTAAGACAGTGTGTCTTCTTGTAGGCAGTGAGCCTCTTGTGAGCAGTGTGCTCGGGCAGTGAGCCCTAATTGGCAAGTGCCATTTTTGTAATTTCCTATTCTTCTAACAGAGAATAATTCTTGGGTTAATCACCCCGTGGTTTTCTCCCTTAACAGGGTTTCCACGTCAAAAATACTGTGTCATGTGTTTCTTATTTCATGGTTAATGTTTTGTGTTTGATTTTATTAAAAGGAAAGTTCAATAAGGGAAATAATTAGGATAACTGATTCACCCCCCCCTCTCAGTTATCAACAATTGGTATCAGAGCTAAGTTCCTCCTAATAGAGCCTAACAGCTTGAGGAAGATCTGGGATTTCAAATGGATGCATATGGTTTAAGGGAGCAACTCAAGACTGCCCTTGAGGATCTTGAACAGTCAAATTCTGAAGTCAGTGAATTAAAGGAAAGACTCAAACAGGCTGATGAATTCATGAGAGAATTAAAAGACAAATTAAGTCTCTCTATGAAAAAGAGAAAGGAGCTGCTTCAACAGTTGGCAAGACAAAGTGAAGAAAGCAATACAAGTGAGGAATTGACTGAGCAAACCAAGTTATGTGAAAAGTTATCAAAAGAAGTCATTATGTTAAGACATGAAATGGAATCAGGAACTATAAAGTTTACTCAAGAGATTGAAGAAAAAAGAAAGGCTGAAGACAATCTAAGACAATCTCTTAAAGAAAAATCAGAAGAATGCCACCAGATGGACAGGATTATCAGACACCTTGAATCTGATCTTGAAGATTCCAAAGATAATGAAGGAAAACTTGAGGATCAAATTGCCTCTCTCAAAAGAGACCTTCAAACAGCAAATGAATATAAAGAGAAATTCAAGATAAGTTCTGCTCAACTTGAAGTTCTTCTTGGAAGTCAAAAGAAGACAGATGACAAGTATGGCTTGGGATATGAGAAAGGAGAAAGCTCCGGATCCGGTCAGAAGAATCTTGGATCAGAAAATCCAAGGAGCAGGCCTAGAAGACCTCCGGTAAGACAGCCAAATGCTCAAAGATATCCATCCTTCAATGGATACTGCCACAGCTGCAACCACTTTGGTCACAAAGCTAATCAGTGCAGAATGAGAATGAATCAGATTAATTCATCCTTCTCCGGACAGTGCTTCAACTGCAAAAGGTATGGACACAAATCCCATGAATGCAGAATTATGCAAGTAAACAAATCATTCAAAGGTAGATGCTTTACATGCAATAGAGTAGGTCATATGGCTAATCAATGCAGATCAAGGGGATATCAGTTAAATATGCAAAGAAATGTTATTTGCCAAATCTGCAATAGGTCCGGTCATAATTCTAAAGTCTGCAGAAACAAGAATCAGGACAAAAGAGGTCCGGTGTATAATCAGAATCAAGACAAGGGTAAACAAAAGATGAATGCGGATGAAGTTAGGAATCAGATGAGCAAGATTTGGGTGAAGAAAAGCTCAGAGAATGTAGAGGTTGGATCCGCACCAGATTCTGGTGCTGATATTTCTTCCGAAAATTAAAAAGTGAGCTCAGGCTCAGGGGGAGACTCAAAGAAGATTCTGTTCCCCCAGCCAAACAAGTTGTGCCGGATGTGGCACAAGATGCGGATTAAAGGGTTTGTAGATATAAGTCCTGAGATGCTTCAGTCAAGTTTTCAGAGGTCCGCATGGAGTTATGAAGAAGCTGTGTTCGATTAAGTTAGACCTGTTCAGGGAGGTGCTCCGGTATGATAAAGGATTACAAAAAGGTCCGGAGAGATCCGGAAGTGCACGATCTTGTCTTGCGGAT